>WAAB01013216.1:33897-90543 GCA_013389865.1 Piaya cayana
GAGTTTGAGGCCATTCCCTCTTGTCCTGTCCCCTGTCCCTTGGGAGAAAAGCCCAGCTCCCTCCTCTCCACAACCTCCTTTCAGGTAGTTGTAGAGAGCAATGAGGTCTCCCCTCAGCCTCCTCTTCTCCAGCCTAAACACTCCCAGCTCTCTCAGCCGTTCCTCATAAGGCCTGTTCTTGAGCCCCTTCACCAGCTTCGTTGCTCTTCTCTGGACTCGCTCGAGAGCCTCAACATCCTTCTTGTGGTGAGGGGCCCACAACTGAACACAGGATTCAAGGAGCGGTCTCACCAGTGCCGAGTCCAGAGGGAGAAGAACCTCCCTGGACCTGCTGGTCACTGGAGCAGGATGAGAAGTGCCAGGTGTGCCCCTGGCTCGACACATCGAATGTCTCGTGTCTCCTCAGCTGAGCTGGACGCAAACTGGTCCTGTAAGGGGTGTGTCCTGGCTTGACGTCAACAGCGGTGTCTCCAGAGGGCATCATATTCGCTGAATGGGATGGTGCCTACGACGCTGCCCGTGTGCCTTCCTGGGGTTTCAATGCACCTGTGTGGGCGGCAGCAGGAGGAACCTCCCAGAGCTGGGTGTGGGTTTTCTCTCTGCAGGAAAGATGCCTGGAAAGTAGCCTGGTTTTCTGAAAGAACAAAACTTGTACTGAAAATAAGACTTTCCCCTCTGATTGATTTTCTTAGTCATGAAGGAGCCGCGGTGACTTCTGTGGAAGGAAGCTAAATCTAGTTTTAGTTCCATGCACTGAGAAACTTTTGGAATACTACGGAGAACATCTCTGGACTGGTTTTGAGCCCAGCCAAGGGGCAAAACCTCTTGACTGATTTATATCTCTCACCCCACTCGTCTGCCTGGAGCTTCAAACCCCCCAAGTGCCTTGCTCCAAGGAAGGGAATATTTTGCACGTGACTGGTTTGGGTTTAATTCAAGGCTGTTTATGTTTGCTTCAGGCAAATGTCATTGGGCTCTTCTCGGTGTCACTTTGCTGTTCCCAAGTAGGTTCCTGCAGAAACAGTAGGAAGCTGAACAAGTACATACATCTCTGAAGCAGTCGGGTATTTCCAAGTGATGCAACTTCAGATTCCTTCCCCACCCCCCTTCTCCTTTGCTTCAAACCCCCCTTTTTTGGCCTCAAAGATCAGGTTGGGTTTTTCCTTTTTATTATTTGCTATTTTAGACTTCTTGAGGCAGAGGCTTGCCTGGCAGGAGGAGGTGGGCAGGGTGTCTGGGAAGGTAGACACTGACCCTTCAGGGAGACCTTGTTCCAGCCCGTAGGTCTGTCTGTGACTCTGGGAGCAACCGTGTAATCCTCCCACAGCCAGGACCCCTCAGCAGGTGAGAAATAATATCAGGTGCTTTGCATGCTAGCTACAACCCATCGATCAGGCTGGGAACATGCTGTTTCTTGTGCGAGACCTGTTGCCTTTCCCCGAGGAGACCTTCCAATCTGTGTGTTAAAACAAGTTTAAGTCATCCCCTGCTCAGATGTTCCATGAAACTTGGCCGTGGTTTGCTGGAAAATCCTGGATTTCTACCTGGTTGTGGCTTCAAACTGCATTTACCAGCGTGACACTGCAACGTGTCTTCTGTCTGGCCAGTGTGTGGATGCTGTCGTTTAAGGTTTTGTTTGATGAAGATTTCTTGCAGGCTGTTTTCCCCAAAACCTGCACCGTCACTGAACGTGCCCCAATAAACCAGTCCAAGGAGGGACCATTCAGGTTTTGCTCATCCTCCAGCCCTGTAACCAGCTGGCAGGGATGTTGAACGTGACTTGTCCCTGTAGACGAAGTCATGCTCGACATCACTGTAATTAATCCGATTCCTCGAGGTTGTGGTTTGAACACAACCTAATTGTCTTGGGGAGGCAACACCCTCTGGATCACGCGGTGTCTGCTTGCAGGCGTTGGTACTGCGTGAAACCTGGGAAGTAGCTGAGCTTGGAGGGGGCTTCTGACCCTGTGCTCTGTCCCTCAGTGCTGGAAACTCCGAGTTGAGTGGTCAGGGGCTGCAGTGGAGCTGTGGTTTCACGTGGGGACCTGCCTTTCTGCCGCCCACCTTCCTATGCAGCTCAGTCTCACCAGGAAGGAAAAGTAGAGTAAAAACTTCTTTGCTGCTGAGAGGAGAGGTGAGTGGGAAGGCTGCGTCCTGCGGTTCACTCTAGTAGGACACGAGACCGAAATGGTGAGCTCAGAAACAGCAGCAGGGCTTTCCCAGCCCTCCTCTGGAATAACCGGTGATATCACCTCTAGTGTGGGCTGAGGGGACCCAAGTTTCACTCCCGTGATGCTCCATGTGGGACTGACATGGTTTGCTTGCCCTGACAGCCCCATCCTCCACCAGGCAGACCTCAGTGGATGTTTCCTGGGATCCCGTTGTTCCTTATCAAAGTTCTTGTTTCCTTCTTGCTGAAACAAGGTGACTGGGGTCACGTTGTCCCCACTGGCTCTGCCTCTCTTGAACAGTGGAAGAGATGGGGAACTCCAGTGTCTTAGTTCTCTATTTCCTTTGCTTGGAGACAGCTGGGGGTTTGTTTCCTGAGCGGCTGCAGCTCGTTGCATGGGCAATACCCTGTGCTTTGAGCCCTCAGACTGATTTTGTACACGAGCGTAGGTGTAGGGCCCCTATCTCACTGTTCTTCCATTCTCTTACACCCTCGGGGGAAGGAGTTTGGACTCCCCGTTTGCGGGGAACAGGAGTCCCAGCGCCGAGTGTTTTGTTTTGTAGCTCCGTACATGGCAGCGTGGCTAAACGCAGAGGCAGATTTCAAGGCACGGTTGTTTAACTACACTGGGAACGTCTGATTCCAGGCATGCTTATTTCACAGATTTTAGTTGCACATTTCCTGGGCAACACTTTTGCAAATGTAATTTCTCAGGTAGGCTTTGGGGGGGCCGAGGGCAGCGGGGGCAGCTGGCGGAACGCTTGCTGGTGAAGAACACAAAAGCCGTTTCCCCCTGCATCTCGTGGGTTGAGTGTTGTTTGGTTTTCCCTCTTCAAAAGGAGCATCAGAAAACATCTGAGACTGATATTGGGATAGGGTGGGAGGAAAGGGAGATTTAAAAGTCCTGGTAAAGTCAATGGGAGTCTTTTCCTTTGTGGATTATGAATTTGCTTTTGTAGCTCAGCTCTGGATTGTTTGCAGGGAGCGTAGCTCAGCTCCCACCATCTTCAGTAGAAGCAAAGCTGGACCAAAGCAACCCTCAGCGCAAGACAGACTCGGGATTCAGCTTTACCTCTTAATGGGTCTGTTCCGTTGCCTCTTAGTGCATCAAATTTTGGAGCTCTGACTCAGCCTGAACTTTCAGTGGCTTTTGCACCTGGAGATTTAAATATCTGTCTGCAAGGGAGGTGAACACCAAATGGCATCTCTACCTGCAGCTCCTGAAGATGTTACCTCCCTTTTTACCCCCTCCAGCTGTTTATTATTTCCCTCCTGCTGCTGCTACCACCTCCACGGTGAGTCAGAAGAATGGGACATGAATGTGCTCCCATCCCAGTTGCTTCAGTACGAGGTCTGGCAACGGTTTCCTTCCAGCTGCTGGGGAAAGGGGGTTTAGGCAAAGCTCTAGTCTTTGCCTAGGAGTCGTGGAGGAGAACCTGAGAACCTGAGAGCTGCTCCGCCAGCGGTAGGAGCCGTGATAACACGGGAGCAGATGAACAAGCTGCCAGAGGTAGCAGCGGTGGTGGTGATAACATCTGGACCCACCTGAGGAGAGCGCATCTCCTGATGCTGTAAGTGCAGGGCTGGGACCTCTCGCCGCTGAGCCGCCTCCGCTCCCACTGAGTTCAGCAAGAGTTCAGGGTGCTCAGTCTCTCGCAGGAGTGGGGTCGTGTAAGCTGCTCGTGTTGGGGTTGGTAGGAGCTGCGCCTGAGGGAGCTCCCTGGGACTGCTGCCTGCTGGGCTGGGCGATTCCCTTTGTGGTGGCTCCTGCCAAGTTTGCGGATACAGCCTATTCCAATGCAAGAGGGAGTCCACTGGAGCCAGCTGTTGAGCTGCAAAGCTCTTCCTGGGATGAGGGGGTAGCTAAAAACCCTCAAATGGCCTTTAAAAAAGAGTAGCTGTAAAAGCCAGAGAGTCCCAGGGCAGCTGGAGCCTCCCCCCACCTCCCTTTTCTGGCTGGTGGGGGGCTTTGAGTGAAGCACCCTCATCATTCCACATAGGGCTCTGTGGTGGAGATGATGCTTTGCTGCAACCAGGGAGGAATCTATGCTCTGCCAGCTCTCCCTTCCCTCCCTTTCATCTCTCTTTCCTCCTCCTGTGCCTCCCTGCATCCCTCCCCAGCCTCAATCCAGCTTGAAAATCTCAAGGCTAAACAGGGAGATTTCATAGGTTTTCTTCCCTGCCCTCCCCGATCTCTCACTCTCTTTGCCGTTTCTGGCCTGCTGGGTTTTGTGTTTCAGTTGTTATAAATAAAGCTCCAGGCACTGATTTGGGTATACAATGACACCTTGTGTTATTAGACAGCACAGGACAGACTTTGCAAGGGGAGCCTGCTCGCCCTCCCTCCTTCTGCTCCGCTGTCTGCGGGCAGCCAGGCGCGCAGCTCCGGGGCTGCTGGCAGCAGGTGCTTCTGCCTCCCCACTGCTGCCTAAAATCACAGCCCCCAAGAAAAAAAAAAAGCAAATAGAGAATCCTAGCCCCAGCTTGGACTGGGCTGGGCTTGAAATTAGGTGTTCAGGGGGAAGTTTTGCACTGGAGGTTAATAGGGAAAGTCTGGGTGTCCCTAGTTTTGTGTGGAAAAAGGGTGGATAGGAAGGGTTTGCAGGAGTGAAGTCAGGGATGGTGTTGTCAGCCAACAACTCAGCCCTGCTCTGGAGGGAGTTGAGTCACCTTCCCTGGAGGGGTTTAAGGGCGGGTGGATGAGGTGCTGAGGGACATGGTTTAGTGATTGATAGGAATGGTTGAACTCAATAATCCAGTGGGTCTTTTCCAACCTGGTGATTCTATGATTCTATGATTTCACCCTGCAGCTCTGTTACCTGGTTCCTTACCTGTCCAGCCATCGTACACCTGGCAGAGTTAGAGTCCGAGCATCCTTCCTCCCCTAGCGCATCCCATCACTGCATTGCACCTCAGCCATGGGAAGGACTTTAACCAGTAAAGGCCACCTCATGCCAGCTGTCTTCTTATCTCTTGGTCCCTCAGGAACTGGTGCTGGCTGGAGTGAAGGAAACCAAGGCAGACATTGAGCCCCATGTGCCCATTTTTGGCTTCTCCCTCAGCATTTTCTCAGTAGCTTCAGTACCAATGGGGTGTGGGAGGGCAGCGTCCAACAGGAAAGGAGAGGAAGGCAGCAAATTTGATTCTGTGATTCTATGATTCTATGAAATAAATAGGGTGCTGTCTTGCCATTGTGCTGGGCAACAGGAGCTTGGGATGTGGGCTCAGTCTTCGCCAGCTGAGGCTCAGGTGCTGCTTTGTTTTCTGGGCTAAATTCCTGGTTTCCCCCATCCCGAGCTTTAGATCAGAAAGGCAAACACCGTTAATTTCTGCTTGGGGCATCCAGTACAGGTGTCCTGCAGCTCCAAAATGAGTTGCCTAAGCTGCTCTCACCCAGCCCCGTTGCTGCTCTCCTGGGATGTTAGGGAGCTCTGAAGCTGAGATTTGGGGAAAGGACAAGAGGGAATGGCCTCAAGCTCCACCAGGGGAGGTTCAGGCTGAATATTAGGAAAAACAATTCCCAGAAAGGGTGATTGGTCACTGGAACAGGCTGCCCAGGGAGGGGGTTGAGTCACCTTCCCTGGAGGGGTTTAAAGGATGAGTGGATGAGGCACTAAGGGACATGGTTTAGTGATTGATAGGAATGGTTGGACTTGATGATCTGGTGGGTCTTTTCCAACCTGGTGATTCTATGATTCTACAACCCTGGAGCAGCTCCTCCGAGTGATCTCCTGTCTTTCACCACTCATCTTCTCTCTGCAGGGAACCAGAGCCAGTCTCCAGGTGCCCAGGTTCTGGAGTCTTGGAGGCAGCAATTTAAAGGCAGATAAACAGAAGTCCAGCCTGCAGACTAGGGAAACTCGCCCTCATTAGGGCTGCCCTGACTTATCCTGATTATTTTAATTCTTCTGAAGACTTTTGGAAGTGATTTTTCTTGTCACTTTGCTACATGTTGCTGGTTATTACAGTTTTGTATCATTAGAACCATATCTGAGTGGTCAATGACAATATTGAAGATTGAGATTTCCCTCTAGGAAACTGCTGAGTGGTTTTTTTTGTTTTAGGTGTTTGTTTGGTTTTTAAAATCTTATATCTTTCTTATCACCTCTGCATTTGGGCTGTGAGGAAGGGGCACCTCAAAACCTCTTTCTAGCCAAGGGAATGGTGCTTCATGCCTACTGGCTGTGTTGGGGCTGTAAAATCAGGCTGAGATTGCTGTCTGGAAATCGCTGATCCAAATTCCACCTGAGCAAAAATACACGAAGGCATCGATGCCCAGATAACCACTGTTGTCCCCTCTCCCCTGCCCTCCCCATCTCTTGTCAAAGAGAGATCATTCAGCTCATGGTTTGGGTTTTTTTTTTGTTCCTTTGGTTTGTGGAGATGCAGACTTAAAGAGAAGGTACTAAATACTCTCTTCCCATGATTTGTGATGCCCGTGTTGCTTTATAAGGTAAATAACCCAAACTATCCAATAAAATTCCTACACTGTGCGTTAATAAAGTAATGGAGATATTTAACATATGCAGTAAAGCTGTTATTCCAGAGCCCTAGGCCTGTTTTAGTAGCTGTAACAAGTGAATAAGATCTTTCCCTGCTTTTATTTATACACATATAATATCAAATATTACTGAGTTTTTGGTTGTTAATGTTAGCCAAAGGGGTTAAGAGAAATAAAAAAGAGATTTTGCAAACATATCTGGGGAGAAAGAGCAAAAGTAAGGCCCATTAATAAATGAGAGAGCTGAATTTAGCAATGATAGCGAAGTGGTTAAGTTGCTGAGCTGCTTTTAAAATCAGACTCGGGTAAAATCAGTGGAGACAATTAGGAGACCTTGTCAGATACAATCATGGGCTGCCAAACAGAAAAGCAGCCCATAAGGGAATAGAGAAGCCAAGAGGAATAGGGAAATGAAGCCAGTGGACAGGCTCATGTTGAGTGCATGTATCTGGTGCTAGGATGGTGTGTTGGTAGGTTGGAGACGTTCCTGCTGTGGGACAGGAGTTAGCATCTTGTCTAGGACCTAGAAGAAAAGTGGGATGGGGTGGGAAAGCCTTGGGAAAGGGGTATGAGGGGAGAAAAATAGGTTCTGCTGAGCAATTTAGTTTAGTGTTTGATAGGAATGGTTGGACTCCATGATCTGGTGGGTCTTTTCCAACCTGGTGATTCTATAACTCTATGAAGTGAAAGATGTAGGTTAAGGAGGCATAGACTGAGTTACGGAGAGCACTGACCACCAGTCTGAGAGTTTGGCTGCAGGCCCAGCTGCATTTAGCAGGTCGCATCCTCTGTCGTGGGGAGTTTGCTCAGTGGGGTCCATGCTGCTGTTTACAGCCCTCTCCCAGGTCATGATGAGCAGGCTCATTAGATGCAGAAAGACTGAGAAGCCAAGGAGGAAAGAAATACAGGGAAAGCTTGGGAAGGTCAGGTGTAAGAAGGCAGAAATAACCACGCAGCCTGGAAAATGGCAAGTGGATGCACCTGCAACAGAGACATGGGGAAAAGACCTTCTTGCAGAACATCTGAAGGGCTGAAAGGCTTGGAATAAACATCATCACAGGACTGGAGAGTACAGTGTATGCGCTGATCAAAATGGTGTTGGTAAGAACCCAGCTCTGAAGCCATGTGTGGTCACAGAAAGGCTAAAACTTGTTGTGCGTGTCTTGTGTAAGATCTGCCTTTCGGTATTTTTTGGGTAACAGATGCTGAGGCCACGTGTCAGACAGCCCTGGAGATGATAGCCTGGTTCTTTCTCTCTTGCTTGTGCTCACAGTGCCGTTTTCCAGTGCCCAAGCCTGGATGCTGCAACGACTTTCTAGCGTAAACCCAGTGGGAAGGGCTTTGGAGGAAAGCCCCGCACTGACACGGAGCCTGAGGAATAAGTGTGGGAGGAGAGGTTAAAAGAGTTAAGGCCTTGGGTTCTGCTGGTTCTTTTGTAGGGGTGTCCAGGATGCGAGAGAAGCCCTGGGCGCAGCCTTCAGTTAGATGATGTGTAGCAAAAGCTGTTGTCGTTCTTTATAAAAGAAGGGTGTAAATGCAAGGAAAGAGACTTGGGGGTACCCGGCTTTTAAAATTTCAAGCTAAGGTGAGAACGATATGATTGAATCACACAAAGGAGAATGGAGACTGAATAGTTGTTAAATAAAAAACCCAAACAAACGAGCCAGCAGCAAGAAAGCGACTCTCAATCGAAAGGCTGGCAGTGCCAGATTTGAATTGTTTAAAACACAATTATGTGAAGCTCTCGGATTTAAGGATGTTTTGCAGGATCCTGGTGAAAGGCTGCACCACCCTTTTCTCATTGCTTGCCTCGAATTCCTTTGGCTAAACTTGTTGGCATGGGAGGAACTGGTTATTGCGGAGCTCAGCCAGGGCTTGTATCCCTGCAGACGAAGGAAAAGCTCCCTTGGAGATACCCAACTCCTCCTCGATGTGAGGCAGGTTGGTTGGTTTATTTATTTTGGTGCAGAAGGATTGGGATTCGGGATCTGAACTTCATTTCTAGCTTGTGGGCTGTTGAGTAAGTAGCAAAAATCTCTGTTCCTCAGCTCTCCCTTATCTGTAAGGGGCATGATTACCTTCCCCTCTGTGCTCTCTGCTTTGCCTTCCTGCGATCTCATCCAGCACCTGCTCCAGTTGCTGAGATGGCTCATGCTCCCCTTAGTCGTATCGTAGATTGACCTTCAGGTTAGGAGCCATGGGATGGGAAAACTGGGACAGTGGAGCCCAGATCTCCATAAAATCCTTGTTCCTACTACCTGCTTATACCGACCTGTTGAAAATGTTTGAAGGCTGCTGGAGAAGCTGCTTCTGAGTGGTGGGTAGAATCATAGAATAACCAGGTTGGAAGAGACCCACCAGATCATCGAGTCCAACCATTCCTACTTCGTTTGCTGCGGAATTTCAAGGAGGGAAATGGCTGGTGAGGTTTGAAGATCTTCCCAGGAAATGTAAAACAGCGTAGGGTTAATTTCTTGATATAATTTGTTTTAACGGTGTTGTGACTAGGAAGATCCTCAGAAGTACCACAGGACAAGCAAGCCTTTCTTTGCAGGTATGAGACATAATTTTGACTTCCTGGGTGGCTGGGGCTGGAGCCGGGGTAGCTGCTGCAGGGGTGAGACTTAGAGAGGGGTTCATAGAGTTGGGGAGATGTGTTGGGGTGACGTGTCAGTCCCATCTCTACTGGCTTTTGCTGCAGTCTCATAGCGGTTGCAACTGCCTCACCCTACCCTTCCCTCAGCTTTATCCCATCCTTGCTCCTCTTTCTTCTTTCTCTTTATTTAACGTATTTTATGCTGCTCCCCTGCATCTAGGTTTCTTTTCTCTGCTCTCTGCAAACCCTTTTCACTCCATTGAGTCCCTGAGTTCTATCCCGTGGCTTATGGTCAGTGCTGGCCATGGGATGTTTGGCCTCCGTGCTGTCGACAGCCAGCCCTTCCCTCTCATGTCACTTTGGAGGCTCCGTGTCTCTTTTTTCGCACCACGTGACCGAAGTTTGTGCAAATCTGTTCTGGTTTAAATCTAAAATATGCATTGCAGTGGGGGGGAGGAGGCATCCAGACCTCACGTCTCGAAGCCCAACCCATCCCCACTCCCAGATTCCTCCCAAAAGGAAAGGCAAAGAGGAACCTGATCCCTGTTTCTTCTAAGTCTTATGATTTACAACCTTTGGGCTGTCCTTTGGTTGTGGGCTGCCTGACGGGGCTAAACTTGTGGAGAATACCAGTTTCTATTGGTTTGCATACCTTGCCTCCTCCCAAAAGCCACTTGAACAGCTCATGGAGGAGGGCAGCATCTTGGCCTCAGTGGCAACTTTTTTCCAGCACAGGAAGGACATGAGTCTGTTTGAGCGAGTCCAGAGGAGGACAAGAAGATGATCCAGGGGCTGTCCTTATGAGGAAAGACTGGGAGAATTAGGGATGTTCAGCCTGGAGAAGAGAAGGCTTTGAGGAGATCTTAGGGCAGCTTCCAGTACCGAAAGGAGCTCCAGAAAAGTTGGAGAGAGTGTCTTTGTATCAGAGAGTGCAGGAACAGGACGAGGGGAAACATTTTTAAACTTAGAGGGGAGACTGAGATGAGATCTTAGGAAGAAGTTTTTCCCCTGGCCCAGGTTGCCCAAAAAACTGGTGGTTTCCCCATCCCTGGAGGTATTCCAGGCCAGGTTGGATGGAGCTTGGAGCATCCTGATCTGACGGGAGGTGCCCCTGCCCACTGCAGGGTGTTTGGGACTGGATGATCTTTAAGATTCCTTCCAACTCAGACCATTCTATGATTGTATAACTTTGGGGTTTGAAAGCATTAACTGAGCCTTGCCTTTGCGTGGCTGACCTGCCTCCACTCCCTACCCTGGCTTTACCTCCTCTTTCTGGATGACCCCGCGTGGTTAACTGGGGAAGCCACCCAACTCTGTGAGATGACAACTCCTGGACTTGTGGAGCCTTTAACACGTGAATTTTGTCAGATTTGGCCCCTTTTTCTCTCAGCTGGAACCTGGCTGGATGCGTGCGTGCTGGAGACGTCCCCAAGAGAAAGCATCTAGCTTTCCTTCAAGCGTCCAGCTCCCTTGCGAAGGGGTGCGTAGCTCTTTATGCCTCACTTCAGCGTCTCGTTTAAACACCTCTCTCTGCCAGAGGAGACAAATTCCACGGGTGGCCCCAAAGGAGCTGGCTGCCCACTGTCCCCATGGTTGGGGACCCTTGCAGGACTCCCACCAGGAGCCCAATTCCAGCTCTACCCCGCGCTGCTCCCTGCTCCAGCCTGGGTGAGCCGGGAGCTGGCTGGTGAGCCGGGGGAAAAAAGAGGCTGCAGCAGAAGATGGAACAAACAGAATTTTTTTTTGCATCTAGAGGGGGAAGCACAGAGCTAAAAATAAAACGGGAAGATCAGTATCTGTCAGGCTGACGGCGGATTGGCTCTTTGGAAATGCATGTAATTACCAGGCTGTAGGTAGACATTTGCATGGAGCGAATAGCGAGCTACTGAGACAAGGTTACGCTTTAACCTTTAAGTCCTGAATCTGCTGGAAAACTAAGACAGAACTGCAGGAAATTAACTTAAATTAATGGAGTTGCTGTGGCTGTGTCACATGTTACCTCGGTGCGTGTCACTTTGCAGCACAGAGTGTCTTGCTGCCCCTGTGCCCTGGCTCCCGGAGGAGGGAGATGTTTCAGAGGCAAGTTTATCATGCATGGATCTCCTCCCTCGTTTGGGGATTCGGCTTGGCTGGGGAGAGCTTGTTGTGGTCCATGCGCCTCCTCTTTTACCACCCTTTGAGTTGGAAGGGTCCAAATTGGTTGAAGGAATTTGAGTAAAGGGATTTGTCCTCATGGATGTTGTGGGGTTGGGTGGTGGGTGCAGGTGAGATCCATCTGTGCTGCCCCAAGGCTCCCAGCTGGGAGGGGACGTGGGGATGGATGTTTTGTTGAGTGCCTGGAGCCTGAGCTCTGTGTGCAGAACCCCACGATCGTTACTCAGTGCTGAAGTTGTACAGATTAGAGCAAAGATGGTCCCTTAGCGTGTGTCCTTTAGCCGCTAACACTGTGACTGCAGAACCGATCTGGTGGAAAGCACACGGGGAACTAAAATCACACCTTTATGCTCTCACTTTGGGCTCCCTTCAATGTTGCTGATGCTCTTGGCCTCCATGCTACCTGCTTACCCCAAAGAGACCTTGCTTTTTGCTGCTGCTCATCTTCCCCAGGTCCAAGAGCACCGTGGAGCACTGGCAGCCACAGGGTGGGTGGTGGTGGGAGCAGAGGGACTCCTCACCAGGAGAGGAGATGAAGATGCCATGGGTGTGCTTCTCATTCCCAGCTGGCACAACTGCTAGAGCTGCTGCTGCCGTGGGATGCAAGTATGAGCAGCTGAGTCTCGTGAGGATGGAGGGGAAGCAGGTTGGAAAACACGAGGTTTTGAAGACAACAGTGACGTCCTGCCTTCTGTGGTTACTGTGCCGCCTTGGACTGTGGGTGTGGTTTGGAGAATCCCAATTTTTCTGGCCTCTTTGCTAGCTGTGATGACCAGGCAATGCTTGTTTCCAAGAACGCTGCCTTCTTCCCTCCAGCTTGGGGATAAATTTGTCCACTGTATTGATGCTGTTGCTTGGCTCAAGCTGGCTGCACTTCTGTTCCTTGTAGCAGAAGCCGAGACTAGAAACAGTGTGGTGGGGCCAACTGGTGCAGAGCGTGATTGCTCACCTCCCCAAAGGGCTAGGCCACCGGGAACTCAAGCTGCTCCATTGGCTCCTCATCAGCTTCTGAATCCAATTTAAGGCTTTGGCCCTAATCTTCAAAGCAACTAAGAGAGAAGTGCCAATGGCATCAAAGGCTAAATTTTGTTCTGTGAGCAGCACAAGCTGCTCCTCTGAGACAGTCCAGAGCATGAAGGCTGAGATGAGACTGAGGAGAGCAATCTCCACTGGCCAGGATGTGGCAAGGGTGGCCAGTGGTCAGAGTTCTTGGCTCAGATTCTGGGATTTTGAGGTTTCTTCCTTGCTCTGGGTGATGTTGGACACAGGTTCAGGTGCCTGGACACCAAGAAATCCTCAAACCTGCGGCTTTGAGGAGTTTATGCGGAGGGAAGCCGGGGCTTTATCTCTCTGCCTCTAGTGACCCATCTGTTAAACACAGATAAGTGCTGCCTTGCTTCTTGGGGCAGTCAGAGGACAGACTGGAGACTGTAAGACCTGTGAATATGGTGACATCCTAGGTCATACTTCAGGCATGAGAGCAAACAGTCTTCTAGGTGAGGCTGGGTAACACACATGGTGCTTTTTGTTAGGGAGCAACCCATGCTCTCCTGTGTGCTTTTCTAGCTAAGGAAGAGCTTTCATCTCAGCAGGTATCTGACCCCCAGAGGCAGTGCTGCCAGAAACTCTGCAAAGCCCGAGGGGTGTTGAAACATCAGACGTGGACGGTGCTTGCACGCTCCAGCAATGACCTGGGATAAAGCCTGAAGTCTTTCCATCTAGCTGTTTGGAGGTGGAGGGTCAAATTGTTGGTGATCAAGGTGCAAGGCTTGATTCTCCATGTGTTGAATCCCTTTCATTCCTCTGTCTGCTGAAAAAAAATAAAAGAATTCGACATATGTTGACTTAAAGGATGTTCTGTGTTATGATGGTTGGACTCGATGATCTGGTGGGTCTTTTCCATCCTGGTGATTCTATGATTCTGTGACTTCCTTACAATGAGTGCATTGTGTAAAAGGGCCATGAGGTTCAGATCTGCTGTCATGCAGGTGGCTCTAGGTGAGTCATCTGCCTACCTGGACCCGTGCTGGAGAAGTGGGGATTGAGGCAGCTTCACGCATTGGTGCTATCGTTGTCTTGAAGTCATCCTAGAGTCAGATGTTGGAAAACTTTCCCTGCCCAGACAGCACCCTACGCATCAAGCTCTCTGGAAATCTTGCTTTGATGGTTTCTTCCCCACCTTTTTGGAAATCCCCCTCTTAGATGCCTTCCTGTTTGAACTCACTGTTTTCTTCCAGCCCTTCAGCCAGTGGTGTTTTTAATTCAGGGTGCAACCTTGGAAGAAAACTTGGAACACCCTGTTTTAACTACAAGCTTCTCCTGCATGCAAGGTAGGCAGACCTTGAAGAAAGCCAGTTGTTCACAAAACCCAGCCTGTTGCGTTTCCAGCTCTGTCAGTTGGCCTGATAAAAGCTCTGGCCTCTTCCTGCAACCTCTGCCTGACTCTGATCCATGCTCTTATTTTTGGATGTTGGTTCCTCATCAGTAAGCAGAAAGCAAGAGCCCTTCCCATATTACAGCAGCGCAAGGCAGAATTTAAGGCGGTCGGATCTTTTGGAGGAGAAGGGAGGTCTGAAACAGTTTTTTGGAGAGGGAGATGCCAGCAGCCACCAGGTTTCCAGTATGTCTTTTACAAGGATGCACCAGAAAAGGTTTGTCGCTGTCACTTGTCCCTCGGTCCTAGCAGGCTGTTTATTCCCACAGGCTTTACCATCATTTTGACACCTCCTTCCAGGGCTCCAGCTTTCGTCGACTCTTTGTGAAACCATGGGGGAATTGAATTGTCCCTGGAGTTACAGCCATGAGAAAGTGCCCCAGGGTGCAGGAGGACAGCAGAGGCGGCTCCTGCTCTGCTTTCACTCTCTCTGTCCAAATTGCTCATGAAGCAGTCCCATAAATTCATGGTGTGTTGCTTTGAAGCACCTTCCACTTGACTTTCAAATGTGGCGCTGTCAACTGGGAAATCCCTGTCTCTGGTGTGCCCATATCTACTTGAACTAGCTTGAAATTAGTCTTGCTAGCAGGGCATAAAGAACTGACTGGTTGGCTAAGACCAGCTCTGCCAAACTCTTTGCCAGGTTTGCTGAGCTCTGTCCCTCTTAGAGAGAACACACACAAGTGACGTGCTGAAGATCTTTGTGATCGCCCATCTCTAGAAATGCCTACTGAGAAACCCTCAGAGCGAGATGCCCTGCCTCTAACTTTGTATTTTAAGTAGAATCATAGAATCATAGAACCACAAGGTTGGANACCTCTTGTCAGATCAAACTGGTCACCAGGATCAAATGCTGCTATTTCAAACCCGTGCCTCAAAAACCCTGGAAGAGCTGGGAGTGCAGTGGAAGCTCAGCTGGCTTGGTCTGAAGCACCAAACACTTGGTTCTGGTCTCATGTTGGGCGTCCTTGCAAGTTTGACGCGATGCTGCATTTTTTGTTTTTGTGGAAATGAACCAAAAGAATGAGGGGAAGTGCTTACAAACTCATTTTTAATGAAGATCCTGGTGTACGGACAGATCCTTTGTCCAGATACGAATGTATTTATGCTGGTGGCACCTTGCCATTCATACAGCGACTTACACATTTTATAACAAGATGGAAGTTTATACAAGCAAAGCTGGAGTACAAAAGACTAAAAGATCAGGGTTTGGCCTTTCCTTCCCCTGTTCTTCATAGAATCATAGAATGGTTTGGGTCAAAAGGGACCTTAAAAGTCCAGCCAGGGTTCCAACCCCTGCCATGGGCAGGGACACCTTCCACTGGATCACATTGTTCAAAGCCTCATCCAGCCTGGTCTTGAACACCCCTGTGGGGTCATAGTTGCTGCTATCAGCTCGGGAGAGGGTGTCTTTATTTTCTTTTGAAAATAAAGGAACATTGAGCTCAAATATTCCATATTCCTGGAGAAGAGGAGGCTGAGGAGAGACCTCATTGCTCTCTCCAACTCCCTGAAAGGAGGTTGTGGAGAGGAGGGAGCTGGGCTCTTCTCCCAAGGGACAGGGGACAGGATGAGAGGGAATGGCCTCAAGCTCCACCAGGGGAAGTTCAGGCTGGACATTAGGAAAAAAATTCACGGAAAGGGTCCTTGGGCAGTGACAGAGTCTGCCCAGGGAGGGAGTTGATTCACCTTCCCTGGAGGTGTTTAAGGGAAGGGTGAACAAGGTGCTGAGGGACATGGTTTAGTGTTTGATAGGAATGGTTGGAATTGCCAACCCTGTAGGTCTTTTCCAACCTTGTGATTCTGTATCAGTTTTACACCACCGGGATGTTGCGTCAGGGGTGCCTGGTGCACAGCACCTGGCTTGATGAAACTCTGAGCTTTGCTGCAGTCAGGATTCTGGAAAGAGGATGAAAATCCCAGCTTTCATCTTTTGTCACAAATAGTATCTGGAGGAATTTGTACTATTTTTACTGTTTGTTTTTGTTTCTCCCCTCCCCTTTTAACTATGCACCTTAGCATTTTCTGTGGGTCCTGTCACTGGGATATCTCCCTTTGGACTTTGAAACAGATGACTCAGCTTCACGGTTGTTTAGAATAGTTTTCAGTTATTTTTGCTCTCCAGCCCCATTTTCTATCATCATGCTGCAATTACTGGAGTGCCGGCTCTGCAGGGGAACACTCGCTTCTTTTAAACAAATGGTTTCCTTTGGAAATTAAAAAAAAAAAGTTTATGGAAACATTTCTGTGGGCCTTTGATTTTTAATTTATTTTGAAGGCTCTAAATCTATTTTATAAAAAAAAAGTAAAATCTTAATTTTAGAAAACCTAAATTTGGAGGCAACTTTTGACCTGAAGCAATTCCTTTAACACAGATTTTGGGGGGGGTGGTGGTGTATTTCTTTTCTAATGGTAAACCTGCCTGCTGCTGGCGCTGGATTATGTGGTTAATCCTGTTGGGCCTGATCTGATCCGACTGGTGCTGGAGTGAAGCGAGTGGAGCTGAGTATCAGCGTGGGAGATCCGATCTCTGCTGGGAGGGCAGCTTGGCCCCGGGTGGTGGGACCGACTGACACCCCGTGATCAGCTGTGCTGAAGCTGCAGGCTCAGCCCTGGGTTTCAAGGATCCTACCTGTGCTGGGAAGGGCTTGGGAAGGAAAGGAAAAGTGTTTGCTGTCATGTTGGAACTATAAATGTGATTTTTAAGCTGTTGCAACTGTGTCTGGAGACTGCTCCGAGCCATCTGATTTCCAACTGGGGTGGCACAGCCCTGCCCAGGGCATTTTTAGTTCATTCATAGAATCATTAAAGTTGGGAAAGACCTCTAAGGTCATCCAGTACAACCATCGAAAACCAAGTAACACTTGGTTGTGATTTTTTCAGAGGTGAGATGTGCTGGTACCTGTTCTGGAGGTGACGTGCCTCCTCCTCCACTCTCAGCTCTTGGGGACTGGTGTGCTGGCTCTGTCTTGCTGGGAGAGCAGACCCCAAGCCCCTTCTAGGGGAGAGATCAAGAGAAACCAGACTGAGAAAGCAACCAGAGAAAGACAAGCTTTCCCTGTGCCCCTGAGGGTGTGAATGGGCTCCTGGCTGGTGCAGATGCCTGTGCGCAAAGTCCTGTGTTTGAGTCATGAGCAACGAAACTGGTGAGGGGGCTGGAGAACAGGCCTCATTGCTCTCTCCAGTTACCTGAGAGGAGGTCGTGGAGAGGAGGGAACTGGGCTCTTCTGCCAAGTGACAGGATGAGAGGGAATGGCCTCAAGATCCACCAGGGGAGGTTCAGGCTTGATATCAGGAAATTTTTTTTCGTGGAAAGGGTGATTGGGCAGTGGCAGAGGCTGCCCAGGGAGGGTGTTGATTCACCTTCCCTGGAGGTGTTTAAGGGATGGGTGGATGAGGTGCTGAGGGGCATGGTTTAGTTTTTGATAGGAATGGTTGGACTCAATGATCCCGTGGGTCTTTTCCAACCTGGTGATTCTGCGATTCTGTGATTTGGACCCACAGACCCAAGAGCAAAACCTCACCTTGAGGGATTTCTCCTGTGCCAATGTTGATGAGAAACCCTCCTTGCCACTGTGATTTTAAGTTTTGTGAATGGAGGAGCTCAAAGTGCCGCTCCCTGGGGTGCAGGATAAACCTTGCCAGGCTCTGGCTGTCCTGGGATCCCTCACAAGACCCTGCTGAGACCACCTTCCAGGGCACGGGTCTCCCAGGGGCTGACCCTGAGCAGAGGAGTCCTTTGGGCACCAGGGAGGGCTCCGTGTCACCTGGGGCTGTGCTACTGCTGGCAATGCTTGTGGCTTTTGGCCAGGGATGAGGATTGTCTCCTCTCACCCTCACTGGGCTGTGGGAAGGGGAAGAGCAGGGCTGCATTCCTACGGATTTTTTTAGGGTATTTTTTTTAGGGAGGGAGCAATGGAGCATTTTGATGCTTGGTCTTGGGGTGGATTCCACTCTCCCGCTGCCTCCCAGCTCTCGAGGAGTCTCTTGGTCATAGTGGGGAAGGGGTTAAGGCTTCTTCACTGGCCTGGGAGCTGTTGCTGGCTGCCTCCTTACCCTTCCGGGGCTGCTGGGCTGAGGTTTGCTGGTATGTGTGCAATGCGGCGCCGACCGGCTGGCCGAGAGCACCCAACCCTCCCGGAGAGATTCAGGAGACTTCCCAGCGCAGCCTCGCCTCCCCTGGCTCCTTCCTTCAGCGCTGAGTGATGGGGCTGGGGATCCAGGACCTGCTGGGAGAGCAAAACCAGGGCCTGGAGGAGATTGAAAGATGAGGCTGGGGACCAGGGAGCTGCCGGGAGAGAAAAACCAGTGGCCAGAGGAGGTCAAATGATGGTGCTGGGAGAGAAAAAACGGGGGCTGGAGGAGAATGGTTAGAAAGGAGTTGAGCAAAAGAGCAGCCCGAGATGCGCTTGCACAGGGAAGCGTCTCTGAGCATGTCCTTGTGCCAGCTCAAGGGTTTGTAGCTCATCAGGGCTCACGTCTTCGCCTCTGCAATGCCACGGCCTGGGGATGAGAGGATGGCAAAGGGCTTCGGCCGTTCCCGTGGGGTTAGATGCGATGTGGAGCTGTGTTTAGGCTCCTGCTTTCCAGGGTGAGGGAGAGGGTTTAGTGCAGACACAGGCAGGAGCTGGAAAACTGCAGCACCAGCAGCAATATTCAAGCTGAAGCGTAGCGAGAAACCTTGGAGGGAGATGCAGACTTGGAGGTAGATGCGAATTGCCTGGAGTTCTCTCTGCAACAAAAATTTATGTCCCTTATATAACTGGGGAAAAAACAAACAAGGCAAATTGTCTCCAAGTCGGAACTTGGTGTCACTGGGAGAAATCCTGCAGTAAGAGCGAGACCTGCAATCCTCTCTCGGGACCGTTAACTCCTCAGCAGAGGGGCAACACCTTTATTTCTAGATTTTCAGATAAACAACTGTCCATGTGGGTATTGCCTGATTTAGGTAAATGGCAGGAAGATTTTTTTTTTTTTTGCTGGGGAGGTTTTTCAGCTTCAACAAGGCTTCTTCTTTTTCCAGGGCAGGGATCGCTGCTGGGTTTGCCACGCTGCCCCCGTGCTCTCGCGTCACCCCAAATGTCACTGAAGGACTGTGCTTTAGCTTTGATCCTCGTACGGCACCGCCACTGACGTTGGCAGGAACTGCCTTGCAGACCAAGTCTGCTGGATGGTGCTAATTTTGTAGTCTCAGATAACGGAGCCTCTCTAAAAATGTCACTTGGGGCCGTTTGCGGGGTGAGTTTGACACCGCTGACTCCTGCTGGGACGCGGGTCCTGCGGGAGGACCTAGCGCCCGTGGGAGGTGGGACACCGTGTTGCTGGGGAAACTTGGGGACAAGTTTGTTGGCAAGAGAGTTTCTATTTTTCTGCTGCCTCTCAAATTACCTCTAACTGACAAATAAAGTCCTTGGCCCTTGGTTAGTCCAGAGTTTCAGGCTGATGCCAAAATAAGATTGGTCAAAAAGGGAAAAAAATAGGTGTGTGTGTGTTTCTGGATTGTGGCTGCACCATAATATTAACTCAAATTAAGTTTAAGGAAATTGATTTAACCAAGGGAGGCATTTTGGGTGGTGATAGACTTGATTGTGGTTTTTTTTTCTTTGCACAAGCAATTATCAAATTAATCTTCTTTGATAAGAACCTCATATCAACACAATCACTAATATAATTGCACTTGCCCAGCGATAGCTATTCAATAAGGGTTTTTTTCTGTTGTGTTGTCAAACTCTACTTTGCCTTCATGTTTCTCCGGCAAAGTGGGGAGCTGGTTTCAGGGTGGAAATCCCCGAGTTTCCTCTTTGAGCTTCTCACCGCTGCCCTTTCACGCGGGCATCGCTATTGCAAAACACTTCAACTGGAATATCATTAACAGCTCCAAATGCTTCCAAATTGTCACTTGCTATTGGGCACGGGGTCACTCGTGTGCAGATGAACCAGTCCTCCCCTAGATCATTTGTGCCTGTAAATCCCCAGCAGCTGATGCAGAGGGATGGGATTGCGTGGCAGACAAGCAATCCAACAGCTCAGCTGGTGCACTCTGCCACTGTAGCCTTACTTTGTGTTTTTCTTTCTCCCCCCACTCCCCTTTCTTGAAGGGAATAGGGCCTCCATGATCCAGTCTGTGCATGTGTGTGTCCCTTTCTTTCTCTCTGCATTTGTTCCTGCCTCCCTGTGTTTTTTTTACCCAGTGTCGAGTTTCAATTACGTTTGGCTGAAGGTCAGAGCTCTTGTATGGCTCCCAAAAGTCTTGTGAAAACGGGTGGGTGGGTAAAGAGGAGAGAGTCAAGCGCTCGATAGCCACATGGGAACTCAACCCTTACGAGACACCAGAGAACCCGCACAAGCAAGGCTTCTGGGAAGCCCGTTAGTTTTGCCTTCCCACCCTGAGACCACCTCATTCGGTGAGGCTGTGGGGTTGTAGAGAAGCAGAAGAGAGTTAAATGGCAAGACAGCCTTGCTACAGTGGGCTCAGAGGACCTGGATGAAGTGGTGCTTCTAGGGGTTGGTGGGGAAGGTCTTCTGAAAGCCAGAGACGTGCTGGTAGCACATTGCCCCTTCATGACCTATAGGTGAAAACGCAGGTAGGGGTGAGTCAGTCACATTGAAGCAGGTAGTTAGACTAGATCTGGCTGTAGCAGAGGATAACTGGAGAAGAGAGATTCCAGAGAGCATTTCCACAGGAGCAGGGGGGCAAACTCCACTAGACAGTGGGGCTCAGTCAGTAGGAGATGGTGCTGGCACTAGCAGGATGCAATGCTTATAGAATCAGAGAATCCCCAAGTTGGAAGAGACTCACCGGATCATCGAGTCCAACCATTCCTATCAAATACTAAACCGTGTCCCTCAGCGCCTTGTCCACCCGTCCCTTAAACATGGCTTGAGGAGGTATGTCCAGTTGTCTGTCTGCAGCCTTGGCACCTTCAGGGATGGACAGCTGAACCTGAGCTCCTGGGTTTCCTGAAGGGACCATTGCAGAGAGAAACTGGGAGGAGGATGTGATGCAAAGCAAACCCTGCTGATGCATCCCGGTGTCCCTCCCCGCAGGACCTTTCCACTTTGCTGGGTTGGAGCTTACCAAGCTGTTCACACTGGACCCCATCCTTGCCGTTCCTCTACCTGCTCCTAGTGTTTTTAGTACGGTGTCTGGGAAGTGAAACCTGACACAAGTAAATATGTTGACAGCCTGTTTTCGGCTGGCAGGGAATGTAAATTATCTCATTTGAACAAGGCTAACGCAGAATCAAGCCGTTGGTCCCAAATATCCCTTATAAGTGCAGATGAGAAATATTCATGGCATCCTCACTCCCAGAATATTGCTTTTATCTTTGTGGTTCCTTGAGTGGCAATATAAAAGTTACTGATTTTGCACTTTTTATGCATCTGAACCTGCAGACTTTGAAATCAGTAGGTTTGCCTGCGTGATTTGCCTCGTTAGATCCGAAGCCTTGCAGGCACCTAGGAATGATCTGCTCCATAAGCAGCACTGTACTTGCTGTCTTGGGTATAAAATCCTAGCTTGGAAACATCCTTAACCAGGGCATTGGCACAAGTGGAAGAGAGGTGGGGTGAGGCAGATCCTGAGCATGGGAAACGCCTGTGTGTGCGATGCTGTTGTGACCTGTGTGGTGCGGTCAGTGAGTGTGTGGTAGGGTGGATGCAAAGCTCCATGAGGCCAGCAAAGGGACTCCCAGAAACTTAGGACCAAAGGCATTTTGGGGAGTCATGCTCTCCAGGCTCAGTGCCTCACTTTCTGGAGCTTGCTGTGACTGGGATTGCAGCCAGAGGCAAGGTGGGATGTGATATTTGTGCTCATTGTTCGGCTTGTGAAAGTACTGGGATGCAGAGGTTGGTTTCTTCAAAAGGACATGGATCTGTTAGAGAGAGTCCAGAGGAGGTCACAAAGGTGGTCGGAGGGCTGGAGCACCTACCATGTGAGGACAGGCTGAGAAAGTTGGGGTTGTTCCGCCTGGAGAAGAGAAGGCTCTGGGGAGCCCTTAGAGCAGCTTCCAGTACTCGAAGAGGCTGCAGGAAAGCTGGGGAGGGGATCTTGATCAGGGAGTGCAGAGATAGGATGAGGGGAAACAGTTTTAAGCTGAAAGGGGGGAAATTTAGATGAGATATTGGGAAGAAAGATTTTCCTGGGAGGCCCTGGCCCAGGTTGCCCAGAGCAGTGGTGGCTGCCCCATCCCTGGAGGTGTTCAAGCCAGGCTGGATGAGGCTTTGGGCACCCTGATCCAGTAGGTGTCCCTGCTCATGGCAGAGGGGTTGGAACTGGATGGGCTTTAAGGTCCCTTCCAACCCAAACCATTCTGTGGTTTCTTCTGTAGAGCTTGGCTCAGGGAGAGCTCTGTGCTGCTGCCACCCGGGGGCTTGGTTTGGGTGAGAATTCTTGCTGCAGCTCACCCAGGGAGCCACCAGGCTGGCTGGTGATGGGGTCCCACCAGCTTTCCTCCCCTTGGTGATAGGTGGGAGGAGGACCACAGGCTAAAACCGAGGCAGGAGCAGCAGCCAGAGATGGAAACTCCCACTGGGGTCTCACCCTTTTGCGTGACAACCTTTGCACGGCGAAGCCAGAAGGTCAGATTGTCTCGAAACCTTGACCGTGTTTACAAGCGGACATCTCCCTGGCTTTGCTTTTTTGCTCCCTAACAGGTCTTTTTTTTTTTTTTTTTTTCCCCCTTTAAGAATGCAGACGATTGATTCCCTTGCAGGGCTCATCGCCGAGGCGAGCCATGTCCAAATGGTTTGCACGTCTGCATTTTTTACTGCTCTCGTTTAATATGTATGCAAATGCAGTCTCTCCTGTCCTCACTCTCTGTGTGGGTTTGCACAGTCAGGAGCACATTCCCATTACCGCTGCCCATCTCCTGCTCCGCTCGGCATTCGAGGAGACTGCCTTTGAAACACTGATAGATGGAGGTGCAAGGGAAGAAGAGAGAAATGACGGATTTTCTTAATTTCTTTGTTGGGGAGGGTGGAGGAGTCGGGAAACCAGAGGAAGGAGGTTTAAATAGATGCAAAATTGTTTATTGGGAGAAAGACTGGGGGGGGGGGGGGGGCGGAACGGACTCTAACTCTGAGACTCGGAGAACGTATTTCGTATGCTGTTCCATTTTCAGAGCGGCAGCTCAGAGGATTTTAGCTGGAGGTTAGGGAAAAATCCATGCACTGGCAATAATCTTGTGATAGCGGAAATATTCAGCTTTTCTCCTGATAAATAGACATGTGTCGTAACCAAAGTCAGAATTACAGACCTGGAAAGCAATGTTGGCTTTTTTTTTTTTTTCTTTTAAATAAATAAGCAGCAAGATGCCTAGAGTTGTTCCCTGTGAAGGAGCGAGGTATGGTTGCTGCTACTTTCTTTTCCTTCCTTTTTAAATAGCTGTGTTTTTCCAACATACTTCAGAAGCAGCACTTGTGAAACTTGGACACTCATATACCCTGAGCTATGTTTGTATAAGTAAAATGGGAAACTGGGGGTCCGGCTAAGGCCAAAATGTGGAACCACCTTTGGAAACGCGGCCAAAGGAGAGGAGATTTTCCTCTCCCCTAGGGATGATACTTTTTAAAGTTATATCGTTTGGAGTGGTAGATCTCCAGTTTCTGCATCTGCTTGGAGGTAACCGTGAGGGCTGAGGAGGTCCTTGCTCTTGGTGTGGGAAGCAGGGGATGACGTATCCCTTCACCACCCAGATGGTTCTGGAGGAGAAGCAGAGGCTCATGCTGCATCCCACCCCATGCGGTGAAATTTAGGTCCTTGAAATGCCAAAGGACCAGAATTTCAGGTGTATTTTAGGCACTTCAAGTTGTTCCTTATTTTAATGCAGAGCACCTTTAAAACCTGGCTGGTTTTGACCTCCCCTTCCAGAGCGCCAACTCCTTAATTCATGCCCCTTGGCTGGTGGGTGATGCAGGAGCCAGGAGCCCCAGGAGGGGGGTGGCTGCAAGCAAACTCCTGCTGCTTGTGCTCCCCAGAGCCTGGGGCTTTCCTTGGAGCACAGGTAACACAGCCAAAGCCAAATCTTTTCCAAACTCCTCCAGGAGTTCGTAGACCAAACCCCTCTGAGATGTTTCTTACTTTCCTTTCTAGCAGCCGAAGGGCTTTGTGCACTGGGAAAGCCCCAGTGCTGCCGTACAGACTTGTCAGATGTGTTTACTTTTGCATCTCCAAGTTTCGCAGGAGCGTTTTTTTGTCTTTAGCGTTGAATGTTGTGTAACCCCTTTCCATGTGGCTCTGTCCTCGCCTCTGAGGGGGGACAAGCAAAAGCCTCATACCTTGTGCTGGGGCTCAAGGTCTGTGAGACTCAGACCTTTTCTCTGCTGTTAGCACAGAGGAGGAAGGGCCAAGGGGTGATGTTCAAGAGGGGCCCGAGTGTTTGGAGGCGCTCAGCTGCTGCGGTGATGTGCAAGAGCTGGTTTTGTTTATGCAACAGGCTTGGAAATTCTTGCTGTGTTGGAGATGAGCTCTTGTGGGCTGCCTGCTCCTGCCTTTAGCTCCCCCATGCTTTGCTGTAGGTGCTAGCTGAGGTGCGATCATGGACTGCCCCTCTCGCTGGGTTGACAGCCCATATTTAGGGCTGCAAAGGGCTGTTCTTCTTGCTCCTTTTCTTCCCATCACCTCTGGGAGGAAGCTGAGAGGAGACCTCATTGCTCTCTACAAACACCTGAAGGGAGGTTGTGGAGAGGAGGGAGCTGGTCTCTTCTCCCAAGTGACAGGGGACAGGACGAGGGGGAATGGCCTCAAGCTCTGCCAGGGGAGATTTAGGCTAAAGATTAGGAGGAAGTTTTTTACAGAAAGGGTCATTAGGCATTGGAATATGCTGCCCAGGGAGGTGGTTGATTCGCCTTCCCTCAGGGTGTTTAAGTCACAAGTAGATGAGGTGCTGAGGGACATGGTTTAGTGTTTGATGGGAATGGTTGGACTTGATGATCCGATGGGTCTCTTCCAACCCGGCGATTCTGTGATTCTGTGATTCTCTATCAACAGCAGAAGTATCAGAGGGGGTAAGAGCAGAGCTGCTGCAAGCAGCCCCAGCTCTGCTGCTCTTGGCTGTCCCGAGTTCCCCTTGCAATGTTTGCTAGGAGGTGAATATCTTGTGTCCCCCTGTTCTCACTCGGGTGGGTTTGTGTCACTCGCGATCACAGGCTCCAAACTTCCCTGATTACGGTTGCTTTTTTTTAACAGGGTCTTTTTGTTGGAGAGCAGCTTCGTCGAGTCTTTCTACTTCCTTCATCTGTAAATTGTCCCCCACATAATGAAGAAGCTGTTCTGACTATGTTTTGATGTGTTTGTCGCCCAACAGATGTCTGGGTGGTTAAAGTGCCCCCTGAGTACAAGTATCCTGTGTTTGCGAGCTCTTTGATAGTTGGTTCAGGAATCTTTTTGTTCTTTCTTTCTCTCCTCAGGTCCTGGGGGTTTGTAGCAGATGCCTGCTGCAGTCTCTCCTTTGTTTTCAGCTCCCGATATCCATGCCCACAGTGTTGTTCCTCTACCCTCTCCCTTATCAAATTAGATTATCTCCTCCTCGTAAGTAATTTTGACACGTGTGGCCGTGCAACGGCACGATAAGCGTATTGGATCGCGCTGTTGTGTGCCTGTTGTTCGTGTCTCTGGTTCTCCACGGCACCTTTCCAGGACCTTAGGACCAAGCCTGCTCGTTACCTGCCATAAATAATGATACCAGCAAACCCAAGGCCAGAGAGCTCCTTGTCCTGCTTGCAGCCAAGTCCCAGTGCTTCTTTTGGGCTCTGCCACATCACCCTGTGTGGGGACCCTGGGTCTGTGGGGACCTTGGGCACTGCACTCATGCCACCCCTTTTCCTCCCTGTTGTTCTGCGTGTCCATCATCTCCCCTTGTGTCCTGAACTTGGCTGGTTTCACTTAAATTTCTTCTTGGTGTTACAGGCTTCTCCTTGCCCGTTCCTCGGCTCCCTGCCTTTCTACTGGCTTTCCTGGTTTCCATGTGTGATCCAGAAATATCTTCGTTATTCTGTCCTTCCTCCCTGTCGCAAACCTGTGTTTCTGTTCCATCTTTCATGAAAAGGTCTAAGACTGAAGGTGAAATGTGATAACAGCCTTCAAAAATATGTCAGCGGCTGCGGCAAACAGGATAGGAATAAACGATTCTCTGTGTCCTGTGGTGGATAGGACAAGAAATTATGGGTTTAAACCGTAGCACAAGGGAGATTTAAGTTTGATGTTCAGATATCCTGAGGGTGAAGCAGTGGAGCAGGCTGCTGGGGAGTCGCTGGAGGGGCAGGTCAGATGAGCAGCTGTCAGGAGAGGCTGAAGGGGAGTTGAGCAGATAGTGAGGTGATCCAGAAGATCATTTTTCATCCTCTCCAGCCCTCTTACCTCCTCTTCCATATGCTGGAAGCCTCCAGCTAGGCACGGGGCTTTTTGTGACTTGCTCAGCCAGGCTCACGCCTTTCTCTCTGCTTGCTTTTTGTCTCTTGTTGCAGCGGTTCTTGGCAAATGCAATTGCAGCGAGCCTGCAAACAGTCACAGCAAGCCTCTCCTCCCAGAACCTTTCCTTTGTGGCTCTTTTCAAACCTTGTATGCTGGTGGAGGCGATGGCAGCTGCGATCAGAGCGCCAGGATGTACAATAGTGACTGGAACAAACGCTTTGCTGCACCCAGAAGGGTCAAGGCTGAATCTGGGGGGCAGCCTCGGGACGTTGCTCGAGGCTGTCAATGGGAAGCTGCTCCCAGCTTTGCAGAGGGATATATTGTGTGCGTGTCAGTGTGCAGGTATTGATGCAAAGGTGAGGGTGGCTCCTGGAAGTGTTGTCCCAGCTAGCAGCACGGGTCTCCCTGTGGCTCCTTGGCCGCTATGTGAGTGCAGGAGCGTGGATAGGAGCTGTATCACCACCTGCATGTGAGTGCCAGCCCTTGGCTGGTGTGCTGGGACACCGGGGAGCCAGGGATGTGGGGATGTGAGGCTCCTTGCGGAGCTCCCTGTCCCCAGCTCCTCAGAAGGATGCTGCAGGGCATCACACAGCATGCTTGAAAGTCCTGGTTTGGCCAAAACAAAAATCTGAGGGTCTGCGGAGTCACGGAGGGCTCCGTCCAAACCCAGAGTAGAGCGCAAGAGCAGCCGTGTTGTTTCTGACACTGCTGGCCAGAAGGTCACCGAGTCCCCTGGGTGCCTTCAGCCGTCGGCTTCTGACACCCGTCTCTCCTGACACTTCCCCATCTGGCACCACCATGGTCCTATCTGGGTCTGGTTTCATCTGCGCTGTGCCCCTCTCTCCCTCCCCAAACCTCCCTGCCTCCTCTCCTTGGGGTGCTGCAGTGGGTCCTGGTCAGCTGTGACCCCCTTCACCCACCCCACAGCACCAACCCCTTCCCAGCTCCCTACCAGCAGAGGCAGGCAGGGAGAAACAGGCGGATGAATAATTTATTATAACAATGCAAAATAGGTTTTAAAACTCTCCCCATATAAATATTTATTTTTGACTCGTTAGCACTGCAGCTGCCTCCACACCCCCCCCCCCCCNTAGGTTTTAAAACTCTCCCCATATAAATATTTATTTTTGACTCGTTAGCACTGCAGCTGCTCCTTTCCAAAGCCCCTTCAGCCTGTGGCTATCACGGCTGGTTCTCCTGGTTCTCCTTCACTCTGTCCGTCTATCCATCTCTTCTAGCTTTTCACTTGATCTGAGCCTGGCTGCCAAACACTTCCAGGGGAAAAGAAGGAGGAAAAAAAAAAACCACCCAAACCCAACCAACCCTCTTCTCGCAGACGCACACACAAAAAACAACAACAGGAGGGGGGGAGATAGAGAAGCACACACAGGCACACGCACAAAACCCTTTGAAGCCTGTGCAGGGTAAGGGTTGTTTCTGTGGTAACGGCGCGGGGATTGGCGGCGGTTGGCGAGGGCCTCCATCCCGCCGCGGTGCCGAGTGATTAATGAGCCGTTGCTGGGCTGTACGGGAGCGCTCGGGCTGAGTTGCACACAGTGGGGCTGCTCCAGTGCCGTTGGACTTTGGATGCCTCTTCATCCTCCTCCGCTCGCCCCAGGCATGCTTGTTCCAGCAGCAGCCCAGACGGGCTCTCAGAGTATGCTGGGTCTTTGAGATGGGGCAGCCAGGCTTGGGACATCCTTCTGTCCCCTGTCCTGGTGGAGCTGGAGCATCTCTGGGGCTGTGGGCTTCGTCCTGCTGCATGGCTTTGTTCCTCTGCAAAAAAGTTGGTCTCAGGAGGGGTTCTGGTTCTCCAGAGCCATGGGGGACATGGTGGCATCAATGTGGGGGTGAGGAAGTTCAGGTGAGCCCACAGCATTTTGGGGAGCATCACTCATAGCCTCGACTCTTGTCCTCGGCCTCATTGTTGCCTGTTTCCCTCCCACCCTCTCAGCTTCCCAAGGCTCTAGAGCGGCTCATGGTTGAGCAGAGACAAGGGTTGTGCTGTCTCCATCCCACCGCCAGCCTTGTGGAGTGCCACCAACCCCTTCACAGAATCACAGAATCTCCAGGTTGGAAGAGACCCATCAGATCATCGAGTTCAACCATTCCCATCAATCACTAAACCATGTCCCTCAGCACCTCATCCACCCATCCCTTAAACCCCTCCAAGGAAGGTGACTCAACCCCCACCCTGGGCAGCCTCTGCCACTGCCCAATGACCCTTTTGGTGATTTTTTTTCCCCCTAATGTCGAGCCTAAACCTCCCCTGGTGGAGCTTGAGGCCATTCCCTCTCATCTTGTCCCCTGTCACTTGGGGGAAGAGGCCAGGTGTCACCACAGTGCTCATACCATCTCCCAGGGAGAGAGCTGCAGCTCCCAGGGAACCTTACCCACAAGGTGCTTTGGAGCACCCCACCTTTTGCTTTCTGTTTTGAAAAAAGCAAAGGAGAAGCAGGCATCGTTCACATCTCTCGGGCAAACAATAATAATGAGTGAGTTTGAAATCTCTTTTCCCCCAAAATAGCCAAACCAGAACACGCACAGCCTTCCCGAGCCGCTGCCTGAAACAGATGTGCTGCCAGCGAGGCAGCTATTTATAATGTGCAGCGTTCCCTTTTCAGCCGCAGCGACTCCAGCCCTCGGCTCTCACGCTCGGCAGCTCCTTTTGAAGCCCGTAGCTCTAATCCGGGGACTGTTCCTGGTGCTGCTAAAAATCTCCTTGTAAACCCGCCGGGATGCCAGTGAGCCCGAGCCCTGCCTGCTGTCTGCCTTCAAAGGGGGTTTAGCATCCCCAGAGGCTGCTGGGGTGGGATTGTCCCATCCCCAGGTGTCCCCACCGTGACAGGACCGTGAGGAGATCTTGTTGGTTGATGTGTACGTGTTGTCCTTGAAGCTGCAGCCCCCTCTGCCTCAGGGCTGAGGGCTCAAACCCTCTCCCAACCCCTAATGTGAGAGGTTTTTTTTCACGGAGAGGACAAGGAGGGGTCAGGACGCTGCTGTTGAGTTGGAGGAAAGATTCATAGAATCATAGAATCACCAGGTTGGAAAAGACCCACCGGATCATCGAGTCCAACCATTCCTATCAAACACTAAACCATGATGTGGGTTGACGTGGGTTTGAGCCCAATGGGTTTGATCTGGTCCTTATGGGAGGAGAAGATGGCACGATGATGGAACAGGCTGCCCAGGGAGGTGGTTGAGTCACCTTCCCTAGAGGTGTTTAAGGGATGGTTGGACAAGGTGCTGAAGGACATGGTTTAGTATTTGATAGGAATGTTTGGATTTGATGATTCGGTGGGTCTCTTCCAACCTGGTGATTCTATGATTCTGTGACCTGGGGGGATGTGGACAGTGTGGGATAAGGAGGAAAACCAGGGATCCAGTTGAAGGGAGATTTGAAGGGGTTTGTCAGCACTGCCGTCCACGCTTAGGGTGGGTGTTTCTTATCCTGGAACTGTGGCTGGATGGGGACCTCAGGCTATCTGCATCCCACAGGGAGCTCATGGGACCCCATCCCAGGAGGGGCTGCATCTTGGAAGCATCAGAGCATCCAAGCCAAGCGCCCTCAATGCTGCTTCAGCCTCTTGCGAGCCGATGAATAAGTGTGCTGGTATGTCAGGGCAGGGAGTGGGCGGTTAGGCAAGGCAGCAGCGTGCGTGTGGAAGCTGTTTATTGCCAGGGCTCTTGCAGGCCATTCCCTGCCTCCCGCAGCGCTGTGGCCGCCCCAACCAGCTGGGCCAGTGGGGCTGCTCTGCGTGGGGCCAGGCAGGGGATGGGGCCCCAGCCCAGCAGGGACAAAGCAATTACTGGGAGACAGGGCTGGCTGGGCTGAGGGCTCTGCTTCTATCTCATCCTCTGCGTTCTGTTTGCATTCCCCCCCCACCCCCAGCAGGGTGTTTGGAGGGGTGGAGATTTCTCGATCTGAATCCCAGCTTTGGGGACTGCTCGAACTCTGCTCTTTGGCACTGGTGAGACTGCTGCTTGAATCCTGGGGTCAGTTCTGGGCCCCTCACCACAAGAAGGATGTTGAGGCTCTGGAGCGAGTCCAGAGAAGAGCAACAAAGCTGGGGAAGGGGCTGGAGAACAGGCCTGATGAGGAACGGCTGAGAGAGCTGGGGGTGTTTAGGCTGGAGAAGAGGAGGCTGAGGGGAGAACTCATTGCTCTCTCCAACTGGCTGAAAGGAGGTTGTGAAGAGGAGGGAGNTTCCCAGGTGGCACAGAGCATTGTTCCCGGCGTGGGACGGCACGGTTGGCCAGGCAGCTGGGAGCTGTGGTGATCTGGAAGAAGCTCCCAGCCCTTTGGAAAGAGAGATCCTGAAAAACACCTCATGGCGGGACCTAGGATGGGTTGCCCTGGCCTTGCTCACTCACTGTTTTGGGGGATGAGACTGTGAATCAGAGGGCAGAGACCACCCTAACCCCCAAAGTCTGTCCTGTAATCTCCAGATACCATCTTGAGGGGAGGCAATAACTTGTCTTCTTGCCTGGTGAACTTGCACCCAAGTCAGCCTGGAGGAGAAGAAGGGGGTGATTTTAGAATGGCCTAATGAGTCTCTAACTCAGGGCGGCATCTGGGGAGGAGCGGAGCATGGGCTGCCTTGGGATGGCTCCGTCGCTTTGGCTCCAGCAACACGCAGGGTTGGGTCAACCCAGCGGGAACCCGGGCACAGGTTCCCATGAGGACAGTGTCCCTGGCTGAGACCACAGCCTGCCTGGTTTCCAATAGTAACAGACAAACCTTTGCTGCTGGAAGAGGGACTGTGACGCAGCCCATGGTGGTGAAACCTCTTAAAAGCCGGTCCCTCATTGCAGTCGTGTTAATTATTAATAGGATGTGGGGAAGAAAACACTGGAAAACCCCAACTGTTCGAGGCAAGCTGCCACTTCTTCTGCATCCAGTACTGTGAGCCTGGCTTTTCCCTGACCCAAAAGGACGTTCACAAGTGTCTTTTCCAGTGGCCGGTGTTGGCAAGTACGAATAGAAAAGCTCAACAGCCTCTCTGAAAACCAGAGCAGTCTGAAACTCAGGAGTTAAATGAGTTGTGTGGGTCTTCGCTTGGTCTTTAGCAGAGGTTTAACGCCCTTGAAGGGATGAAGTCCCTTTTGGCAGCATCTCTAACCAGCAGGACAGACAAGATGCTGGAGCCACAGGGTCTGCAGGCACAGAGGCACTGGGCATCCTGCAGAGCTGGGTGGGCAGGATGGGACCCTGTGGCAGTGCTTGGGTTATACCCATGTACTGAGTCAGAGCTGGGGGCTCTCAGCAGGGAAATGTTCATGAAAAACAAAGTAACGGGGGAATTCTCCACCCAAAAGCCTTGTGGATCTTGAGGGTTTCTTCCCCTACATCTGACCATGGGTACCAGGAATGTTTCTGTGTGGGGAAATGGGAGATGTTTCTATGGAAACCAGCAGCGTGGCTGTAGGAGGGACCCCGTGGCACAGATTTGGGGACTTCATTGGCACCGCAGAAGCAGTTCTCGGCATGAGGAGGCACCAGCCCAGCAGGGGTTTGTGGAACAGCAGTGCCCTGGCTACAGTGCACAGCAGGGAGAAGCTTTCTTCTGCCCTTGGTCCTCCATGTGGGGAGGACATCCCAGACCTCAGGAGCAGGCAATGGTTGGAGGTGCCGCCAGCCCACCCTCCTCCCCACCACCCCCTCCAGGAGCCCCTGCCTCCCTGGAATGCGCCTCTCTCCCCTCTCCCTTCTCCTCCTATCCATTCACCATTCCCTTTCTCTCCCTTTCTTCCCCTTGCTCCACCCCCCTCCACACTCCTCTGTGGGGCATTGATTTTTCTATCCGTCAGCGAAATGCTTGAGGAAAATGAAAGAGCATCTTCATGATCGATCAGGAGAACTCTTCAGCCTGGGGTCAGGGAGGGTCTGAATCAGCTGCTCCCCCAGCATATAATTACCCCCCTCTCTCTCCCAAGCCGGGGCTTTTCACACGCCTGTAGGAGCAGCCATCCCTCTGCGGGGTCAGGGCATCGCTCGGGAGAACATTTCCGTGCGGTGCATCGATGCTGGGAGAAACTGCCGGTGGATATGTTGGGTTTCGCTCTTGCCAGAGGTCTGTGCTCACTTTGTGCTGAGCGGCGTGTGCCGAGTGGGTGTGAGCGTGCGTGCGCTTCTCCCTCCCCGGCATCGATTGTTCCACGTGTAGCTAATTCTGTGCGGCGCTTGGCAAGGGTGGGGAGCTTTGAGGCTGAGAGTTTAAAGAAGCTGAAAGAAAACTAAATCCAATAGGAGTTGGGTGCCCCGCTCCCTTCTCTCTCCTTTGAACATCTCATTAGCAGGGAGCATCGTCTGGGGCGTGCTGCACATACAGACCGTGTTGGTAGCAGCGTGGAGATGCCTGTGGAAATGCCAGAGTTTGCCATCTGGTACCGTGCTGGCCTCTGAGGTCCCTCTGCTCGCTGCCCTCCCCCAGAGAGTCAGTAAATAGCTGAGGGAGCTTCTCTCTCCACCTTGGGGTAGCTGCATGCAAATGTTGACTTCTTCATGGCAACCAGCATGAGTCACGCTGGGAGCCAGAGGGGGACGTTGACGCCTGTAGCTCTTGCTCTGCTTGTGGACGGTTGCCTGGATTCGATGGGTTGCTCACAGGGAGGTGGAGGTACAGTTCTCCCTGCAGCTCTTGCTGGAGGTCTGTCTCTTTTTGGTGGGACACGCTTGCTGCTTTGCACACACAAGGTTTCCAGCACTGACGTGTGCTGTGGTGGGGTTCAGCTGTCGAAGCATTTGTGGGGGCTGCTGCACTGGGTCTTGTGACACGGCAGGGAAAATCTATCCTTTGGACTTCTCTGAAGGTGAGAGCCCCTGAGCCTTCTTCCCCACCAGCGTGGGGGGATGCCAGCTCCAGAGGCCACAACAGGCATCCCAGCACATCACGGAGCTGATAGGCTCAGCGTCGCCCACCTCCACTGACCCTTCTGTTTCCCACCCCCCAGATTCCCTTTATTTCCCATAGATGCTGTTCAACCAGTTTCCAGAGCAGGGTTGTCAGACCAGAGGGTGCACAATATGTGGCTGGCTGGAGCCTGTTGGACCACATGTAGATCTCGGAGCAGGGAACAGCAGCTTCTCATGGTGAGCTGTGCATCTCAGCTAAACCCTCTTCCCCTGTAGATGCAGCACGAAAGAATCCTCTTGAGATCGAAGAGGAACAGTGAGGAAGTGAGGGGTAAATGCAAGCTAGGACTCTACTTCCTCGTTCCTCCTGGCTTCTGAGCCCAGAGAGCCTGGCTTTGCGTTGCATCCTCCCCCAACTGCTTTCACGAGTGTCTGCAGAAGACCTGAGGGCTGGTTGTTGCCCCATGTTGCGTGGCTGTTAAATGGGAGCTCCCGGCTATTCAATTCCCCTTGTGTTTCCGTGCCGGCTGGGGGACGAGTAAAGAGGGAAAGAGATGAGGACAAAAAAAAGCAGTGGCAGGGTGAGGAACCAGAGCAACGTGTTCCTGCTCCTGCCACAGCCAGTTCAGACCAGCCAGGCCAGAGTGCTGCGGGAGAAGGACAATGCAAAGGCTCCAGCTTTCTCCCCCTAAACCAGCAGGCAGAAGTTTGCTCCGGCACGGATGCGTTGCAGATGTGCTGATAGCAGCTAGCTGAGTGCTGACGCTGCTGTGGAGGGGCTGGCTGTGGAGCTCTAGGTAAAGCTGAACTGAGTTTATCTGCTCCACAGATAATGTCTTCGGCTGAAAAGCAGCTGAAACAGCTGCGTCTTGGGTTGGTTGGAAAGTTTATTTTACAAGATGTGACGAGAGCTTGCCCCGTGTCCCTGGTAAAGCCTTGACACAAAGCAGGGTCTTTCCCCTGGTGGGATTTGGCATCGGTCTGGCAGTCAGGGGGAATTTTTCTCAATCTGTGAGTGTCGCATCTCAATATAAATGTGGATCTAACCCAATTTCTTTGAATCTGTGTCGCGCCATCGATAACAAGGGAGAGAGGCTGATTTATGCAAGTGGGTAATGTGGGCTCTTCCCATTATTCCTTGCAAACACAGGGCATTTGTGAGCTGTCATCACGTAATGTCGCTGCTGGGTTTGGTGCAGGTAATGGGGTCAGAGAAGACTCCTGGCATCACCATTGCTCTCCCATCTCCTTGCTGACCACCTTTGATTATATCCCTTGGTCTTCCAGCTGCCTCCTTGCTCCCAGGTCTCTAAAATGAAGATAAAATATGATCTGACTTGCTGAGGAGCTTGAGCCCAATTAAAAAGTGTACACTAATCAAAGAGAGCCCCTCCATTCCTGTTGATATCCCATAGCCACCGGCGGGTGCTGGAAAGCTCTGGGATGCAGGAGTGTGAGGTTGCAACAGAGACAAAACAATACGCTCTTGGACTGCTGAACAGAAAGGGGATCCATGTGTTAATCTGGGAAAAGGAGCGTGAAAACCACTGCAAATCCTTCACGACTTTCTTGTAATTTCTCCCAGATAGGAAAAATGCCCGCTCCACGCTCCAGCCTCCTTGACTCCGGGGTCATTGCTGAGCTAAACCTGAGGCTGATGCAAGAGGAAACCCTGTCCCATCGCTGGGCTTGACGTGTGGCTGTTGGAAGTCTGGGGGAAAGGGTTAATGCCTGTTTTTCGTGGGGGCAGCAGGGGTGGAGGGTCAGCCAGGTCCGCTCCCTGGCGTGTCTTGGTGTTTTCCGGCTGGCTCAGCCTGGCTGCCAGAGGAGCCCGGAGGATGCCCTGGCGGGTACGGTTGAGTGGTGCCTCCAACAGCAGCACGTTCCGGTCGAGCCAGGGTCCACGGGGCACAGAAAGCTGGGCCCCTCCCGGCTGCCCAGCTGCCTTTCTGCTAATGCTTCATCTAATTAAGCAGCAGCCTGGAGTGGCTGAAACCAGGGCAGCGGGAGAGCTGAGGTTTTCATCCAACAGATTCCTGTCTCCAGCTCAGGAACCAGAAGAAAAACCCTTTTCATATCATCAGATCAATATGCAGGTGGTGATCCCCCTCCCTTCCCCTTCACCTTTTCCAGCTTTCCTTTCCCCTCCTGGGCTAGGGATGCTTTTCAAAGGCAGAACAGGCTGGGATCTCTACCTGGTGGATTTTGCACCTCATCCCCCACCCTGGCTGCCGTTCGTGCCACACACGTACTGAACAGCTGAGAGGTGCCGGGAACACCGATCACCGGGACCGTGATCTCAGCAGGGATCTGAGAGAGCGAGTCTTGGCTTCAAACTGGGGTGCGGCCCCTCCTTCAAAGAGGGTTTTCAATCAGTAAAGACTTTGAAGAGTCATTGTGTCTTTGCTGAGACCGTCGGCAAAGCTCCTGGAGGGTGAGTGTGGGCAGGATTTGACCAGCAACTTGTTCACTGCTTGCTGAGGAGCAGGAAAGGGTTAACAAGAAGCGACATTTTTATTTTGCTCTGCATCTTTGGTTTCTCTGGAAGGAGATGCTCTTTCTGGTGCTTCGCCTGTTGAAAATGCATTCTTCTTCCCAAGGTGTCTTCTGAAAATGAGCTCCAGCATGCCGGCACTGGCGGAGAGATGATTATGGAGAAGCAGCTGTCCGTCCCCTCCTGCCAGCTCCCAGCGAGGCAGCGGGAGGGGTGACGGCTCCTCTGGGTGCTGGTTGCTGGCAGCAGATTTCATAGTGCCTGATCCAGGCTCTGGTGTAAGTAGGCAGCCTTTTCCACCTCGTCTCCATGCACCAGGGCGTTAAACTCTCATGCAGTGCCCAGCTCGGTGCAGTCTCCAACCGTGGTGGGTTTTTTGTTGGTTTTTTTTTCACAATAAGAAAGTTGCACAAACATTCCCCGAGACGTCAGCCTGGAAGGGGTCGGCTTCAGCTCCTGTATTGTTTCTCCCTGCAGGAGAGAAATTACTGGCCTATTTTTCCGTGCAAAAATGAGGGATTGGAAACAGGCTGAAGGGGAGAGGAAGGCTGGATGGGTGTCCTAGAGACCTCACCATTGCGGAGGATGGCAGCCCGGTCTTAGGTTACCATCCCTCTGTCCCTCTGTCATTCATATGGCGTTGGGTTTATTTGGTTTATTATCCGCGCTCCTCCACCAGGCTTCAAACACTGCCCAGCAATGTCTTAACCCACTGCTGGATCACAAACCATCTCGGGATGCTCCAACCAAGAGGGAGGCAATCTCCACACCTGCTAGCAGGGTAGGGCTGTTGCAGCAAGATGCAAGCTCTTCCCTGACGTTTCCCCCCCTTCCCCTTGCCCTAGCCTCAGGCCAAGCAGGGAAAATCCTTCAGTTGGACCCCAGCTGGGGCTGCGAGCTGCTGGCTTTCCATGGCAACGGTCCATCAGGGGGTCGGAGTCAGCAGTGAAAAGTTCTGGCTCCCCCCCCCATTCCCTTGCTTAGGCTGTTGGTCGCTATTTTGATTGCGTTCCTGGGCAGCTGGGCTGCAGATGTGATCGCCTTATCTTGGGAAGGTCTGAGTCAGTTTTTCCCTCCGTGACGGAGCAGGCGGCTGAGAGCTGGAGGGAGGAATAAATAGCTCCTGAGGTATGCCAGGGACATCTGTCCCTGGGGACAAGGTGACGGGCCAGGATCCTTCCACCATCTGTGATCCTGGACTCATGGTGCCCGCGCAGCATGTAGGAAACAAAGGAGACCTCTCCGCTTAGCAGCCCTCGTACATCCTTGACATCTTGGCCAAGGGAAAATGAGGGTGGCCCAGGAGAACTTGTGCTGAGGGCTGGATCCTGCTTCTGGGAAGATCTGAGGATTAAGTCCATGGGGGAGGAAGCACATTCACCCCACCAGTGTGTATGGAGATGTCTGTACTTGCCACTCCTCAACACACACTGATGTGTCAGTTCAAGAACTGATTCCCTCCTGCTTTACACAGGTGCAGAACTGAGCAGGATCTGGCCCCAGGGTCCAGATACATTTATTCACTGACTATCCTCCACGTGCTGCTGTGAGCAGATCCGTGTCTTAGGTGTTACTGGCAGAGCTCAGGGTGCGGCAGCCTTGATGGTGCAACTACCTGGCTCCAGCATAAAGGCTGGAGGTGGGACAGTTGCTTTGGGTCCCCTGGTTGTCTTATCAAAAGGGGAGCTGTTTTCTTCCCTTCCTCGTGGAGATTATGTCCTCTAATTGCTATTCTGCTGAAGAACCTCACTCCTGGATGCTTCACCATGGAGATGTGATGTCTCCATGCCCAGCAGAGCGGTTGGGGAATGGTGAAGCCCCAGTGATGGGTCCTGGTTTCATGCTGTAAGGTAGGATTCTTCAGTAAACTAGGACTCAGCCTGCTCAGAGCCAAGGGAAAGTCTTGTGTAAGGTGCTGTCATCAATCCAAAACATTAACCCCCTCCGCAGGCTGTGCACTGTTAATCATCAGTCCAACTTAAGAGAAAAACAATAACCACATTAAGTTTCAGACACATTGCAAGTTTTCCTTCTGCTGGTGGGTTCTTCGGCTCAGATTTTCCAAAGTCTGGCAGCTCAGGGAACAATTCTACTTTGTTGTCTTTTTTATTCTGCTTTCTCTTAATGAGAATGGGGTTTGTCTTGCAGATCCAGGAGATAAAAGGCTTTTGGGAAAGGGTGGTGGGCAGGGAAGACCCTTTAGGGTGTGAAAGGCAGGATCTGGAGGAAGACAGGACAGGTGAGGCTGACTTGGTGGTGGCAGCGGCCACTGTATCCTCCCTGCACCCTGCTGCAGTGGGACCTGAGGTAGCAACACCTTGATCAGCCCGTGCCACGGGACATCCCAGTGCTACCAGGGCTGAGGACCAAGCTGGCTTCCAGTCTCTCATCTCAGAGCTGCAGCCGGGAGCCAGGGCTCGGGAGAGGGTTTCTATAGCAACAGCTGCCACTCACTCCCCATCTTGGATGTAAATTAGTTAGGATTTTATTAGTGTGCAGAATTTCAAGAGACCGGAGCTGGTGAAGAGGCCTGATGAATTTGGGAGAGGAGTGTGTGAGAGGAACCTGCCCTGGCACCATCAGGCGGTGCCGATTTAGAAGCATCTTTAGGAGTCTGACCTGAGATCCTTTCGGGGTTTTCTGAATTGCCCCAATGCCTGGCATTTCTTCCCAGTGACAGTATGAGCCTCTGAAATGGCTCTGGGTTTTCTGCATCTCAAGCAGGAGGCTGGAGACAAGGTGGAAGGGAGAAGAGGGCTGCACTGACCCCACAGAATTGGGTGGAGTAGGCTGACTTGCCCCAAAACCTGTGAAAGGGAGCTCTGAGGGTTGCCTGCCCTGTGCTGGCCAGTCGGTGTGACCCTCACAGAGACAACACTGTGAAGCCTGAAAGCCCCAAGCCCCTCTCTTTCTTGGACTCTCTATTGAGAGGACCAACAAGGACATGTTTGTGCTGATGAGTCTGATAAAATTTATCAGGAACTCACCTAGCTGCACTTTACATTTGCTAGAGCAGGGCTGCAGGCAGCTGGACCGATGCATAAATGCCTCTTATCTCACGGGCCTTGCAACCCAACTCAAAGCACCAGGTAAGGATGCCAGAGCCGGAGAGCTGCTTTCAGGGCTGGGCTAGGCAGCTCTGAGCCTCCAGGTGAGAGTTTCCATGCCCCTTTACCTCCCTTTTGCAAAGTGGTTTCCTCAAGAGTGCTAAAGGTGTGAGAACATCCCGATTGACCACAGCTGGTGCAGCACTGCCTCTAGAGGGTTTTCAATTAAAAGCTTGGTGATGAAGCTATGTGGTGGTTCAGCAGACGTGTTGGTGGCTAAAAGGGATCTTCTCAGCTAGACAGGTGAGAAACTGGGGTTTTTGAAGACCTACGGGAAGGACTGTAGCAGAGGTTCTTGCTCGGTTGAGGTGTCTGATCTCCCCGGCCCATGGGGCTCCTTGTTAGTGTGGTTGTGGCCAGTTGTTAGATGGGATCTACTCCTGCTTAGGTTTCTCTGTGGATTCTCAGGTTTTTCCTGGAGATGACTCTGTTTGGAAAAGAAGTCCTGGTTGTGAGTGCCGCTCTGTTGGGAACTGTCCTCTTTGTATGCTCAAAAGCAAATAAGGAGAGCGGTTGTAATGCCAGTTCCTGCCCCAGATATAAATCTGGTGTAAAACTTGTGTGAAAAAACCTTGATTTCTATGTGCTTCCCAGTTTCTGTGGGGCTAGGAGCTATTTTTTTTCAGAACTCACATTTTCAGCTCTTTTGCCTCTAACCATGAGGGCTGTGAATTTTCCTTTCTAGTGAAAGAAGAGGTTTGACTTTTTCCTTTTTTCTTTTCCTTCCATAACTTCATGGCTCTGGGGCTTTGTGGAAGTCAAAAGGTTTCGCAACACCTTGTGATGGTGCTGTGATATTTGCCAACGCTGAGTTCTAGTTGGATGGTGATGTGTAAAGTTTATATATCTAGTGTAGATACAAGATGAATCTGCTTGCATGCAGCAAAAAATAAGAGGGTTGGGTGAGTCCTTAAAACCCTGGAAGTGTAGGACTGGGCTGACTGGTTAGCAAGTGTCTACTTGAATTGGAAAGAAAAAAAAAGCACCAGAGGTTTGATGTTTTGGGAGTCTGTTGTGCTGCAAAACAAATTACAGAGGAGTGAGCGATGCTCAGCTTGGATGGGCTGTGCTGGGATCAGAGAGGGAGTTTTCCTGCCCCGTCCTGTGCGAGCGAAGCTGGCTGCAGATCAACCCAGCTGCAATCAGTGCTTGGGGGGGCCCTCTTAGCCTAATCCATAAATACCGATGTTGTAATTACTATAAAAAAACTTGCTTTTCTCTTCCTGCACTGTTTTCATCCTCCGGGCTCAGGTAGCGCGTTTTGGTTGATTCCCCCCCACCCTCCACTTTACCCTTCCCCTCAGTTTAATTCCTCAACGCACGCTGGTGACATTAATTACTCCGATAATATAATCGAATATGTTATAGTGTAATAATACCTAATAGCTATTATTCAGGAACCGATCTGCAGTTGTGGCTTGCATGGGTGTGGTGCAAATAATCAGTCTGTGTGCTGAGAAATTTGGGTTTATCGGTGGAGCTGGGGCTGCTGCTCTTTCCCTGGCCGTGTGCCCCAGTGCAGGGCACGGCTCACGCTCTTGGGTTTCTTTTTGCCCTGCCCAAGGGCTGTGTTGGCACCACCACAGCCTGCAGGAAAGTGCAGCCTCCAAGGCAAGGGTTTGCTTTCGAGATAAATTGGTCTTTGTAGGGGACCGTGTCCTAAAGATGATGAAAATGCTAAATGTGCTGATAATGCAACTTGAAACAGATCTGCGGGGACTTTGTGCTGGTGTCTTGAATGTTATTGTGAGTAGGAAAGGAATTGGGTGACGCACGGGGTAATTGGGTTGTGAACTCTGCAGGTGGGTCAGTGCCGATGTGGGAGCTGCTGGCTGGGGAGGGGGAGCCTCTCTCCCGATTTTGATGAACAGGTAAGGATTTGATCCCTACGACATGTAGAAAGGCAACAAAGGCTGTGTTAGCCAGGACACCAGGGTTCTGAAGACCAATTTTTATGCCCCTAGGTTGAATTTGAGCAATGAAGCTGGTGAGGGGGCTGGAGAACAGGTCTTATGAGGAGCAGCTGAGAGAGCTGGGGGTGTTTATCCTGGAGGAGGTTGAGGGGAGACCTCATTGCTCTCTGTAACTACCTGAGAGGAGGTTGTGGAGAGGAGGGAGCTGGGCTCTTCTCCCAAGTGACAGGGGACAGNCAATATTAGGCAATTTTTTTCCCAAGAAAGGGTCATTCTTCCCAGGGAACAGGCTGCCCAGGGAGGGTGTTGATTCACCTTCCCTGGAGGTGTTTAAGGGATGGGTGGATGAGGTGCTGAGGGACATCGTTTAGTATTTGATAGGAATGGTTGGACTCAATGATCCAATGGGTGTCTTCCAGCCTGGTGATTCTATGATTCTATGAATTTGGGCTCCAGGACTTGGGGTGCAGTGACCCTGAAATGGTTGTAATCGCTCCTGCTCGGTCCTACAGCTTACGCACAGTGCATGAGCTGCAGCCTGGCTGTGAGCTGAGGGAGACCATCCAAGCCTTCTTCATCCCAGTGGTGTCCATAGTTAGAGTGACATCTTCCTGAGCTGCTGATCTGGAGGCTGTGGGCAGGAGGCTGCTCAGCTCAGTGCCAGGGGCACCATAGACCTGCTGCGGGAAGCGTGGTGGCTGCTTGATGCTTAATGTTAAGCAGTGTTTTGGAGGATGGTTGTCCCTGGGAGCAGCGGGTTTTGAGTGAATTTGCAGGAGGGGATGTAACAGCTTAAGGACACCCGGTGCCCTCCCTTGGTTTGGGAGAAGGGCGCCCTGAGTGAGCCCTGGTTCAGAGGACTGACCTTTGCTGAAAGCTGCTAATCACATGCTAACCCTTGAGCACATCCTTCAGTTCCATTCAAGAAAATGGACTTTAAGTGCACGCTGGGATGTAAATGCTGGGCTAAGTACATTCCTGCTCCTGGGTCTCGGATGGGGTAACGATTGCTGTAGAAGACGATGGCCGGATAACTTGGGAGAGCATGGCAGCACAGCCACGAGCTCGTTCCCATCTCTCACGAGGCTGACTTTGGGGATTAGCACTGGGCTGCTTGTTTTGCTGCCCCAGGGCTGGGGCTCTGGATCTGTCCTGCCTCTTTGCCATCTTGCAGAGCCTCGCCGCGTCTCCTCCTCATCGCGAGCTCCTCTTTCTCTGCTCATCGGCCCATCTCCCCAAGGCTGCTATCCCGCTCTGCCTGCAGAGCAGAAAGCACGTGGCCCAGATATTTTGCTTCACATCAGCGCAAGCCCACCCCAGCCCTTTCCACAAGATGGCACGGCGTGGGCAGAGCCGGCCCCATGGCTGGGCAGGGGTGGGGGGAGACCTGTGGGGTGCCCCTGCCCCAATCTGGGGCTGCAATTCCCCCTCTGTGGCCATGCAGCTGCCTGCTTTGGGCTGGCTGGGAAGCTGGAGCTCGCGATCAGCTCGGAAGGCAGCAACAGCAGCCTCTGCTTTTCCACACGTCGGTATTTTTAGCTCTGCTGTGCATTAGCGTGCAGGAGCTCAAACTGTGAAGCCTGGCTGAGGTTTTATCTGTTGTGACAGCCCTTAGGGCTGTAGTCAGACACTCTCTCGCTTGCTCGCTCCCTCTCTCCTTTTTTCTTTTTCTCTTTTTTATTTATTTTTTTTTTTAAAGTTTGCGGCTCCGATCTGCTCTCTCCCTGTGGATACACAGTGCAGCTGTCAAGACAAGGGACCAAGGGTGGGAAATGGGGTCCAAAATGTGGTCTGAGCCTGTTTTACGAGGGAGCTTTGTTCGGATCCTTTCTGTATTTTTCCATTCCTCCTTGCTGCCGCTGTCAGGGTTGGAGCGGTCGGAGCTGATGTTGCAGGATTAGGTGCTGGCTGGCCCCTGTTGCCCTGCCCCAAAGGGTCTCCAAAAAGCTGTGCTGGGTGACAGCTACACAACTCCTGGGGACAGCAAATTGGAGAGCCAAGGCCACCCTTGCGCAGTGTGCGCCTGCTGGGGCTCAGCAGATCTAATGCTCTCGCTGCTGCTGTTTTTTTCTAAAATCTCTGCATCCACACTAGGGGTTTGGAGTACAAATGTTCCCCTCTTGGAGCAGTTTTGTGCTCCCGGTGCCCCACAGCATTGGGGAAACATCAAGCTCCCTTGCAAGCCTTGCTGGGTTTCAACCCAGAAGATTTTTACTGTGCCTAAATGACGCATCTGACCTCCCTTGAGAAAGGGTCTTGGGAATCTAGCCTGGTTTGGTTTCTAAGGAGGGTTTCTTTATTGGTTCTCTTCCTGGACCCCCTCCAAACCATTCTGGAAGAAAGGGACTTTCCCCCAGCTCCCAGAGAGCTGCACAAATGTGAAGCGTCTCTCTCCCACTCCAGCGCCTCCAACAAACCATCTGGAAACGGAGTGACAGAGAGGCAGCAATGGTGATGCCCTTCAGAAGGCTGAGGAACCAAGGTGCTGGCCAGGCTTTGGTTTTCCATCCTGCCACGCCAGGCTCTGCTTGAGTAAGTCTGGACCCAAAGAGGAGCAGAAGTTGCATGAAAACTTGGTGCCACTGGAATTTGTCCAAGGTCACAAGAGGACTTGGGGACAGAGGGAGGAATGAGATCTAGCTTCATGTCCTATGTGTCCAGCCTTCTTCTCTGACACTTAGTACATGCCTGCTTCACGTTGTCATTCTAGCTGGAGCTTCCTGAGATCCTGCACTGAGGTCTTGGGATGTCTGTGCCAACCCCAGCATCTCCTGAATGGGAGCACAGATCCCACACGGAGAGGGTGGGGTTCTCCTGACTTTCCTTCTTGGAAAAGTCTTCCTTTGGCTGTTCAACCAGAGGGAGAATCTATACTTAGGTAGAAAATAATGATTTGGTGGTTTTGAGGCATTAAGTGCAGCAGTCCTGAGGTGCAATGGAGGTGGGACAGGGCTGCAGCGGCCAGGAGATTGGGGTGTGTGTGGATGCTGAGGGGGCTGGAGTGAATCTGAGAGGGGGGAGTTGCCTGTGGTGGGTTGCAGGCTCCTTTGCATAAGTCTGTCCACACCACGTTTCTTTTCTGGAGTCACAGTGTTTACAAGCCCAGCAGGTTCAGCGTGTGGCGACTCCCACATCTTTGCCTGAGCTGGTGCTGGCAGAGATTAAAAGGCTGCAGCTATGGGTCAGAAGATGCTGTGGGCACCGGCTGCTGCCACGAGCCAGCCTTGTCATTCGGTTATCTGGGTATAAAACCAACAGGGAGCCTGGGATGTCTCCCCGGGTCCTCCTGCTTCGTTTGCATTGATGAGGTGTAGAAAGACATCCCAAAGTTTGTCTGGCAAGCACACATCATGGGCAGCTTTTTTAATTAACCATCCCCTCGCTGTGCTTGCTCTGTTCTCCCTCCCAATTCCTTCTTTTCTTTGCTGGCTGCAGCCAATGCTGTGAACCACATAGGCTAACTGCACAGTGCTCCTGGCTCCAACTGCAGCAGGGATCTCTGGAAATATCTGATATCTCTGCCCTTTTGTGGAGAGCACCCACGGATGAGGATTTTTCAGTTCAGCTTGTGGTGCAGAGCAGGGTGTGTGGGGCTTTGCTCTGTTGGCATTTTCTTCGTGCAAGTTGTTTGAGATGTGAGAGCAGCCAGAATGTCGCAGGGACTTTGCACTGAGCCTTAGCATCCCCCAAACAGCCCCTGAGCAGCTCCGTGGAGTTGGGCTGCCATCCTCCTCGCCCTCAGCCTCCTGGAGAAACCACACTTGTGGCTCCAGGGTACAGATGCAGATTCTCTGCAGCAGCAAAGAAACCTGTACAGTCCAAGAACTCAGGCTTGGAGCTGTTTAATCCTCTCTACACTCTTCCCCTTGCTGGGGGAAGCTGCTATGGGCAGCTGGAGTTGGCTCCTGGCGTGTTTGAGGGTTGCCCGGACCCTGTGACGTGGGGTCAGAAGCCACTATTCTTCCAGGGGCTTTGATGCCTGGGTTGCTAAATGAGGTCCGAGAGAAATCAAGCATTGCTTGTTTTATTTTCAGATTTAAATCTGGGAGATTAAGGGATTTCTTTTGAGGGACAGAGGAAGTGGTACTTTAGGGGCTTTTAAACTTGAAAGACACCCTATGGCGTCCGCATTAATGCACCTCCCTGTGTTAAGAGAAGTCCCTGCAGACTTCTAAACACCCTAAATCTTGGAGTCTACGATGCTGTCTGATGTCCCCATACAAGGCAACAGAGAAGTGAGCGATGCCAGGAGGGCTGTGGGATGTCAGTGCCATGCAGATCTTCCCTCCTCATGCCAGCTGAGCTGCTCCTGTGCAACCAGACCAATTGCTCAGGCACACAGGCTCTCTCTGACCTATGTCCTGGGAGCTGGTGGACACAGTCAGGTCTCTGTGTGGACAAACCCCAGTGACTCCACGTATGCTCGGTTCTATAAAACAGACTCTTTCCCCCGCTGCCTTACACCCTTGAGCTTCCCAGGCTGCAAGCAGTTCCTCTTCTTGCACCCAAACCCACCCAGTTTTCACTCATCCACTTCTTTACCTCCTTGCTCTGGAGCTACCTTGGGCTTTCTGCATGGCCAATGCTTCAGCGCTGCCAGGAGTTCGATCTCCAACTGCTTCCCAGCCCCCTCGTGCATGTGGGCATCGGGAGGGGGGCTGAGAAAGCAGGGAAGAGATGAACAGCAGGAGGAAAAAGTCTTCAGGGAGGGGATGGGGGAAGGATGCAGGAAGCAAGGAAGGGGGGAGAAAAAAAAGTGAGAACAAGGAGGAGGAGGGAGAAAGAATGCTGCCTTGTCTGTTCTTGGATTTATATCGCTTGAGTTGCACTGGATTAGCCAAAAGTGGTGCAGAGCTGCCTTCCCCTCCCCTCTCCCCCAGGCGGGAGCTCGTACTTGGGGTTGAACGCCTTAATTCACTTCAGCTTCAACCTGCTCCTAATTGACTTAAACCACATGGAAAGAAACTCAGCTTCCCCAGCAAGCGGCTGCAAAATTGCACCTTAAGTCAAGTCAGCGTGATTCTGCATATAAAGAAACTCGGAGCCTGGCACCGATGTCTGGAGGGATAATTGTGCAGGGGGCTGTGCTGAGTGGTCCAGAGCCCCACCGGGTTGTTCCTCTCTGGTGGGGCTTTGGTTTGATCTCAAGCAAGGGATTTGGGGGTGTCGGAGCTGTGAGTCGGTGGGATTTGGATGTCAGAAGAATTGCTGTTCCTTCTCATTCCTCTCTCTTCCATCGCTCTTCTCCCACTGCAGATGTCTGCTAAAAAAAAAAAAAAAGAGAGAGAGAGAGAGAGAAGAAGCAAAAAAACACCCTCCCCAAATGTCGTGGTAGCGCTTTCTGGAGGGGCTGTTTCTGCTGCACATCTGATATGTGTGACAGGGTCAGATTAGCCCAGCCTCTGATTTCCAACCACAGCTATTCCGAAGGCAGCAAAACCAATGCAAAACACCCCAAAGGGGCTCCTCCATCTGGGTGAGGAGCTGGGGATGGGCCGGCCCTGTGTTCAGTAGGGCCAAACACCAGGCAAGGAGGATGAGATTGGAGGCGAATTTGGTCTTCTCAATGTCGGGCTTCTGAGTCGCCAAAGACCTTCCTTTGTATTTAAGGTTGGGGTTTTCAAAGGGCGAAAGGAGAGCAGTGCTGTTCAGTGAAAAAAGGTACTAATGCCAGGGGATGCTCTCAAAACCCCTGTTCCTTGTGGAGGGCTCTTTGGTCACACCTGGATGTGTTGTCTGAACTCAGAGAAGGAAAAGACTTCTTTTCTCCCCACTTCTTCCTATTCCCTCCTCTTCCAGCTCCTCTCTCCCCTCCATCACCATTTTGGACTTGCTACGCTTCTCCTTGTCTGTTTGGTTCTAAAACCACTGAGTTACCCATTGTTCTGGCTTGTTTAATAACGTATTTGGCCAACTTAAGCCCCCCAAAATAGGGCTGGAAGGGCCCTTTGGAGGCCAATGTGACCTGATGGCCGGAGGAGTGTATAACTTCTCCTCAGTCCACCACCCTGCACAGGGCTTCTCCCTGGCTTTCTCCAGGTCAGGTTTGCATCCCAGGGCAACGTCGTGCCTGCCAAAGACCTCAACACCAGCTCTTTGCCTCCAAACACCTCCCATGGCATTGGAGCCAAAGATGCTGAAGAGAATGTTTCTTAGGGTAGGGATGGGAAAGTGAGAGGTGTCCTGGTCTCTGTCTTACCAGGTCTCACCCCTCTCTATCTGGAGTTGCCCAGGGAGGTCCTGCCAGTGACATCCCTGGCTGTGAGACACGAGGGGGACCTTACAAACACCCCTTGTAAATCTCGAGTTGGCATTGCTGAGTGCTGGCCCTCCCTCCCCTCCCTGGGATGGGGCTCTGACGTGGATGCCCAAGTGGGAAATTGGGATGGTGAGAAGAAGGGGTGGAAAAAAAAACCCCAACAAACCTCCCAAAAAATCCCTGTGGAGCGGGAAGCAGAGCTGCTCAACTGATGGGGTTGCCATGGTGATGTGGCGGCGAGGAAGAGGAAAAGGCAGAAAATAGCCCGATGCTGGGCTGAGACCTACAGGAGCCCCAGTCTGGCAACCCCTCGTATCCCTAGCCCCATTCCTGTCCTCTTTTCTTTCTCCTTTTATTTTCTTTCCCTTTTACCATTTGATCTTCTTTAGCCAGAATTACCCCTCTAAGGAGCCAACAAGGCAACGGGGACAACTGGGGGATTATTCCTCTGCAATATTGGTGTAGGGGGCTGAAGGGAATACATGAAGGATGCTCATCTGTAAGGTTGGGTGTAGCCAGGTCTGTTCCCTTTGGGGCTGAAGATTTGGAGGCTGATACATCACCCACGGACTCATAGAATCACCAGGTTGGAAGAGACCCACCGGATCATCAAGTCCAACCAATCACTAAACCATGTCCCTCAGCATCTCATCCACCCATCACTTAAACCCCTCCAGGGAAGGTGACTCAACCCCCTCTCTGGGCAGCCTCTGCCAGTGTCCAATGACCCTTTCTGTGATTTTTTTTAACTAATGTTCAGCCTGAACCTCCTAAACAGAGGACAGAAATGGGTCCAAGGTTAGGGTCACATTGATGATGGAGGATCTGGGGTGGTACATGAAGATCCCTGGGGCTTCACAGGTTTGTTGGAGATACTTTTCTACTCATGCAAGCCAGATTTTTTTACCTCTGCGTGGGTCAGGTTGGGTCACCTGCCTCCTGAAAGGTGATACCCACTTTTAAGGAAGGAAAGAGGGTTTGTTTCACATGCTGGATTGTTTTCCTCTTTAGGAAAGTGATGCTTCATAACCACAGAGAGTCATTTCCCCTCCATGAGTCAGACTGGGGCCTCTTGCAGGATATATATCAGGACTAACCGTTGAGGCTAAGCTCACTGTGAAGGAACAGAAACCCAGGCTGGCTACGAGAAGAGAGAATGTGTCCTTGTGCCAGGTCCTGGTGGGTTTGCTCTACAAAATGTTGTCACCCACCTACGTTCCTTTCTTCAGCAAAATTAAATACTTACTTTAAAGGTCCAGGTCACAGAGCCTGGTAGGCATGAGATCTCGGCTTTCGGTAAAAAATAAAGGTAGTCTTCCCATCTCTTGCAGCCACAGCAAAAGCAATGAAGGAAACAGTGACCTCATAAAACACCCAAAAGCAGAATAACCACCCCTAACTGAGTGTTCTTTAGACCTAAACTTTTAGACCTTCCTTGTAATTTTGCTCAGGGCAGGTGGATGCCTGAAGATTGTGGTGCTGCAGGACCTCATCCTGCTTCCTCCTCCATCCACCTCTCCCCTTTCTCACCTTGGCAGTGGAATCCAGGGCTGCACCTTGGTATCAGTGAGCACCTGCGCAGTGTTCAGGTGTGCATTGCCCTCTCTCCTGCCCCTTGTTGGGCTTTTGCTCCAGCAGAAACCCTCCCAGCCCTCCCACCTCCACCCTGTATGGGAAAAGCAGCATCTCCTAGTGCTCCCTGCCTTTGTATAACATCAGGCTGAGGTCTCTAATAACTCGTGCTGACGCTTGCTATCCAGATGGCCCAGCTAATAGGGCTTGGAGCAGTAAATCTCTGTTACTGCAGCCAGTCTCGCCGTCCCTCGCTGTGGCCCTGACCCTCGCTTCTCCCAGACACTCTTCCCCGGGATGCCGAGGGGGACAGGCAGCTCTGCCGATGCTGGCGATGCTCCTGGCACAAAGGAAAGCGCTGGGTTCCCCTGGTTTCATCAGCTATTATTTTGGAGTGTTGTCCCTCTTGTGAGAAGCTAGTTCTCTTCCTCCCTTCCCTGTAATTCCAAGGGCTTTTTTTTTTTTCATACAAGCTGGATCTTCCTCCTGAAGAAGGTGCCTGGATAGCTTTACCTGGCTGAACCACCTCACAGAAACTCTTCCTTCTCCCCCTTTCCCCTGAGTTAAGGACTGGGGAAGCACACTGGGGTTTCCAGGCTTTGGGTTTTTAAATGGGAAAACATCGCACTGAAGAAGCAGAAAGCTGGGAGTGAAAAATGAGCTCGGAGCTGTGGCAAATGGTGCAGGATCAGCCCTTTCTATCCACTTCCCCATCATAGCTGGGAAGTATTTTGAACACCAGCGTTTTGCTGTGCATTCTAAATATTAAGCATAGCTTGGCGAAGAGTTCACTTAAACCAGGGATGGACAAATATCTGAAGGTCATAAACATCCGGCTGAGTAATTATTTAGAGTGGTCTAAGGAATATAACCATGGGTAATGGGATGAAAGGAGGGGAGGAAAATGCAGCGTAGTTATCTTAAAATTCTCCCGAGTACCTTGCTTACTGCTGCAGAGGGAAGCATACAGGTCCTTGATAAACCCGAAGGGGTGATTGGTACATGGAATGATAGCGAAGTCCCCAAGGAGAAGGGGTGAATGGCCCCTCCCCTGAGATCCTGCAAATTCAGCTTTGCAGGTCTGGTAGATCAGGGGACACTGAGCTCTGGGGAGAGAGGAGCCGTTTCACTGATGGGTAATTGTTGGCTGATGACCAAATGACTAGAAACTGGCCACAAATAAGTTTAGGCTGAAAACTAAAGAGCTGGTTTCTGGGTGAAGGGAAGGATAAGGCTCTGGACCAGCCCTGCTGGAGCCAGTAAAAAAAAAAGCCAGTGGATCTGGAGATGGAGCAGCTCACACGTGGGGCAGAGCTGGCTGCAAGACCCAGCTGCTCACAGGCGATGAGCGTGGCTGCCTCCAGGCAGTTCTAAATTCCTGTGTGATGTGCTCTGGGAGGCCAGGCCCATCCTCATGTCTCCACTGCTATGCTTCTAATAAGTAGCAGAGCAGAGATCTTCCTCGGCAAACATCTAGATGTTTCCTAGTGCATCTGGAGAGCCGCTTCTAACTTTAGCGGATGATGCATCTTACTCGGGTTTACGTCTGTGTTTTGTGAAAATATACCTAAAAAAATTGCTGGAATTTGTTTGAGGGTTGGGCTGAGCGACCTTTGTGGTCGTTTCTGTCTGGACTTTGGTTGTCTTGGAGCTGGCTGCATCCTCTGCCTGGGTGAGGTGGGCACTGGGCACCAAGACGGGCTCTTCTCATCTGATCTCCTATTCTTCAAAAACTAACTAGGAGAAAAATTAAATCATGGTGCTGTTTTTAGAAAGCTCTTTGAGCAGCAGAGTGTGATGTTTCCGGAGGATCCTCCCACCCCAAGCATGTCCCGCTCCTAACATGGGATGGAAGATTGCTCTCCTTGGGCTGTCTCCTCTCCACACGGACAGTTGAAAGACTTCTTGAAAGGACATGGGGAGATCAAGGGTTGGGAGCATGAGGCACGAGTCCAGGGGCTGACATGGTCATTTTTGGTGTCGTGTTCATCTTATCTTCCCTCAAGTAGGTGTGAGAGAGGGAGTGGGGGGGTGCTGCTCGCTGCCCTGAACCCCTGCACGCATGGGAGGACAAGCAGCTTGGGACAGAGAGACTGTGAGAAGCAAGAAAGGAGGACTGAGGGATTTTGAGGGCTGATTTATGAAGGTGTTTACGTGTCTCAAGCATCCACAGCATTGTCTTCCTGGGGCTCTGGGTTCCCTGCTCCCAATCCAGGCAGAAGCTTGGACCACAGCCATGCTCTGGTTTCTCCGACCTCCGTCCTGACAGGGCATTAACCACCTCCCATGCTGCTCTTTACCACTTTACTGCTTCATGCTCCCCAGCAATATTTTACATCTCACCCAGCAATGCTTGGTTTCCTTAATAGCGTCTCATGTGGGATTTTATTGAAGGCTTTAGGACAATCCCAATAAATTACATCTACTGATTTCCCTTTATCCGTTGTTTTGTTGGTTCCATCAGAAATCCTCTCCCAGAGTGGACGCGTGGCTTTGCCTTTCAGAAGCCACCCCAACTTCTTCCATTTCTATCTTAGCCGTTTCGTGTCTTAACTAATTTAGAAATATTGAATTACTGTTCTGGATAGCCCTCGGAAGGGACAATCCGAGGAGCAAAGCTGGCTTGCCTTGTGCCAGATCCTAGATCTGGATGTAGCAATCAGAGTTTCTGGCCTTGGGCTCCAACAGGGAATGCTTTTTGTGGGATGTTCGCAGAAGCCCTGCTCACATTGAGGCACCGTCCCCGTTTCCCAGAGCTGGGAATCTCCTAGGAGCAAAGGGATGCATGTGAAATGGCCTCAGGCTCCACCAGGGGAGGTTCAGGCTGAACATTAAGAAAAAAATTTTCACAGAAAGGGTCACTGGGCGCTGGCAGAGGCTGCCCAGGGAGGGGGTTGAGTCACCTTCCCTGGAGGGGTTTAAGGGATGGGTGGATGAGGTGCTGAGGGACATGGTTTAGTGATTGGTAGGGATGGTTGGACTTGATGATCCAATGGGTCTCTTCCAACCTGGTGATTCTATGATTCTATGAAATAATCCATGCTCCAAAAAAGCCTGGCTCACCTTGGAGCATAAACGCAGGAGGCTGCTCGTTCCCTGCAACACTGGTTGAGCGCTAACGCGCTCCGGCTTTGTCCTTGAAACCCAAAGAGTGAGAGTTGTAGCTGCGCGGAGCAGGGAGGAGGCAGTAAAACCAGCCTGCCAAGGGTTAATCATTTCCATTGCAATTGTGTCATCTCTTTGGGGACCTCTCGCTCATTTTGCGAGCGGGCGCTGAAAGCCGAGGCGTGGAGGCTCGTTCTTATTCAGCTGCACGCAGCTTCAGAAGCACCGGCCGGCCGCGCAGCTGGGCTCGGCCGCCTCGGCCTTGCAGATGGATGGAGAAAAAGGATTTGTGTGCCTGCATGTGCTCGCGTGTGCTCGTGCGTGTGTGTGTGTTTCTGAAACCTAATTGTCTGCTGTCTAATCCGTCAGCCGGGGGGACAGCTTGCACGAGCCCCTTCCAGGCAGACTGATAAATGCAGCGCTGCCAGGCCCCTCTGCCATGTAGTTTGGGTTTAATTGGGATTGCTACGTGCACCGACTCTGCGTGCGTGGAAGGGCTACTGCACACGGGGCCAGATCCTGAGGGATGGAGCCCTGTGTCCATCCCAGGGGGGTCCGGAGTCCTGGGAAACGGTGTTTGGTGAAGTGATGTGAGGTGCTGGGTTGGGTGAGGTTAAGGGCAGCTCCGTGTTGCGTTAAACCGGTGACGTTAATAGTCGTATTGCACAGTCCTGCTCTTATAGGCTTAATATCTTGGAGGGGCTCAGCATCCCCCAAGACTGGGGTGTGCATGCACCCAGCTGCTGGGATTTTGGGATCGCCTAGGATGCGATGCAGAAGGTTTTGATATCAAGAGAAATAATAGAATCATAGAATCACCGGGTTGGAAAAGACCCACCAGATCATCGAGTCCAACCGTTCCTATCTGCCATCTCCAGCTAGACAGACCCTATGCTGGGCTGTCCCCAGACCCAACAGCCTCCTGAGGGTCCTCCCCGATGACCGACACCAATATGTCTCTTGAGCACCTCCCAGCCCCAAGCACATGGCAGCTCAGGGACTCCCCGAGCCGGAGTGGCATTTTGTCTTTAATACCCCTCAATGGATTTCCCATGAATTTGTCTGGTTGATTTTTGTAAACACGTAAGCTTTAATCATCCCTGGAGAGCTGTGGCAAGGACTTCCACTGCTTAACCACGCACCACGTGAGGAAGCATCTCCTCTTGTTTCTTTTGAACCTGCTGCCTCTTAATGTTATTGGATATCTCCTAATTCTTTTATTGGGAGACGCAGTGAGCAATCAATCTCGGCTCACCTCTTGAGGCCACAAATGTGCCTCTTTAGCTGCTTCTTTTCCAGACTGAGATCTTCTTCCTTTGGATTCATTTTTTCTGATCATCTTACTGTAGATCTTTTTTCCAGCTTTGGCTGGTGACGTCAGGACTCTGCATGTGGCGACATCCTCATTCGTTGTGTAATTAAAGGTGATGTCACAACTATAGCAGATGGTATTTGCATCAGTGTTGGTTGCTTAGTGCAAATTGATGTCAGGAGATCCTCGTGTCCTGCCCTCTCATGAGAACTTCTCACAAAGTGCTGATCCTCAGCTTAGGGATTTAATAATAATACGTTGCCTTTGAGTTCCCTGGCTGAAAGGGACAGGACCATGTTGTTATTTATCAGGAGTCGCTCGCTGTGCTTTGAGAGATATTCCTGACTTAGAGGCGTGATGTGTCCGTGTCATTTCATCCCCAAGCTGCAGTTGACACTCTAGGTTGATGCTCTCCAACCTTTCCATCGCAAATGCACATCAGATTTCAGGACAGGTGATTTGAAGGAAACGCGTGTGCCTGTGAGAGACTGTAGTATGGCAGCCCGACTGCTCATGTGGTCATTAGACATCTCCTTCACAGCTTGAAAATCAACTGTGGGGTTCTGCTTGTTCTCAGACCCCAGCAGGGTCTGGCAGTGCTGCAGGGTTTGGAAGCCGAGGGGCAGGAGCAGGGTGCACCCTGGGTCATGCTCTGGGACCCTCGCCCATGCCTGTGGCTGCCCCCCACCTGGCACGCGCAAGGGCAGGACTGCAGCTCGCTGACCAACCCTGGCCCCATCACCCTGCCCTCCTGCTGCTTTCTGCTTCCCCATCCCTCCTCTTTCATCTCCCTGTCTCCCTTTGCCCTCTCTTTGCTTCTCGTTCTCTCCACACCTGCTCCTCTCCTTCCCTCCCCTTTTCTCCTTCCTCTTCCTCCTCCCCTCGCGCCTCTCTCTATCCTCTTATCTCATCCCCCTTGTTTTTCTCCTCTCTGCCTGTCCGGCTGATTTACATGCATGCTGCGTTGAAGCAGCTCAGCTGGATCTAATGCCTCCTGCCGTGAGGAGCAGAGCCGTCTCCGGACTCGGTGCGGCACTTCCCTGGGCAGCGAGGTTCTCTGTGCACCCCACTGCCTTGACTCACTCTTTGGCCCCGTTCTGCATTGACTTTGACTCTTCATACCCTCTTCTTCCATTCTACACCCTTGATCTGTTGCTGCTGCCCTCTTTGCTGTCTTCTCCATCTCTCCTGCCCCATCCCTGACCTGGGTGCCCGTGCTGCTCAGCTCTCCCCCGGCCTCCCTTCTGGGTGAGTGGAAGAGGTTGGACCAAAGCCCTGCAGCCAGTCTGGGAGCTGATTTTCTGTAACTGGTGCTGGTTTTGTGGCTTCGATGCTAGCATTGACATGAAAACCTGATGCTGAATATTCCCAGATGGAGCCCACGGGTCCCCTATACCTCCACCTGGGTCCAGGACATCTTCCTGCACCCTCATCGTCCTTGCTGCTTGCAGAGCTGGGATCGAAGTGTCCACATTATTCCCTGGCTCTAATTACGCCCGTTTCCATTCTGCTGATTTGCATTTCCGTGAGAGGAAGATGCCCTGATTAATATCCCCTCAGAAGAGCTTTATTGCGATGGCTCCTGCCTCTCTAATTGGAAAGTGGTCTTAACCTTTCATGCAAGTGGCTGGGATGTTCCCCGCCTGCCAGAAACCCTGGGAAGGGTCTCGCTCATCCTGAATTTCAGGGGAGTGGGAGGTTTGGAGACTCCAACTCCGAAGCACAGCAGGACCTCCCCTTTCTGCAAAGGGCACTCCTGGGCATCACAGCCCTGATGCCAAGGGATGGGATCATCACCAACACAGAGGGTTTGTCTGGACAAACTGGACAAAGCTGGGGTTTTTTAGCCTGGAGAAGAGGAGGCTGAGGGGAGACCTCATTGCTCTCTGCAGCTCCCTGAAAGGAGGTTGTGGAGAGGAGGGAGCTGGGCTCTTCTGCCAAGTGACAGGGGACAGGATGAGAGGGAATGGCCTCAAGCTCCACCAGGGGAGGTTTAAGCTGAACATTATGAAAAAAAATTTCATGGGAAGGGTCATTGGGCAGTGGCAGAGGCTGCCCAGGGAGGGGGTTGAGTCACCTTCCCTGAAGGTGTTTAAGGGATGGGTGGATGAGACACTGAGGGACATGGTTTAGTGTTTGATAGGTTGGACTCCATGATCTGGTGGGTCTTTTCCACCTTGGTGATTCTATGATTCTAATTAAACAGCCTGTCAAGGAGCACAGTCCTGCGATGCCAGTAGAGGTGTTCTCATTTCCCCTCCTGTGGCTGGGAGTCAGGATCCGACCCAGCAGCCAGGATCCTACAGTTCTTCCTCCCTGGGGAGTCCCAGGCCCACCACTAACCCGCTTTGGCAGCTTGAAAGCCTGCCTTGCACTTAGCTGCTTTCTGATCTTCAAAGGCTCTGAATGCCCAAGGAAATCAGACCTCGTGCCTTTTCTTCCCGTGCAGTCCCTAGATCCGGACTTTCATTCCATTTATTATTCCTGACACGTGCTACTCCCTACTCGGCTGTGTGTGGGGAAAGTTGCTCTGTCGCTCTTCCTCGGGTGCCAGAGCTGGGCCACCCTGGCCATGGTGCGAAGCTCCTGTTCCTCATGCACTCCCGATGACTCCCCACCTCGTGATGCTGAAGGCGAGGGACACACGCCAGTGCAGGTGCTGCCAACTTTGTCCTGGCTTCCTAGTGCTGTGCCCGCCGGCCGAGGCTGGCAGCTCCCTGCTCCAGGCGGGTCTCTCGTCCCCTGCCAGCAGTCCCACAGGGGACGGCAGTTCCCTCAGTGGTGGCTGCAGAGCCCGTTTAGCCTGTGCCCATGGCTGTTTTAATAAGACCCTGACTTGCCTCCCGGGTGCTTTTCCCTCCCCTTCTCCAATCCCTCTCCTTCCAAGGTTACAGAAAAGATCTTTTCTTTTTCTTTTTTTTTTNTTTTCTTTTTCCTTTTCTTTTTTTAATTATTTTTTAATTTTGGTATTTAAGCTGGTTTAGCGGCTGCAGCAGTGAGTCTTCCTGATAAACAGCCCGCGAGATCCAGAGAATAATCTCTCTGCTTGGTGACGGCAGAGGCGCCTATCGCAGCTGCTGGCAGCACGAGAAAAAAACCCATCCTCGTCTGCTGCCTGCTCTATCAGCCCAGGGAGGGGAGAAATTGCCTCCATCCTTAATCACAGAATTTGAAATCCCAGCTAGTCTTCACCTTTTATTCTTCAGGTTTGTCGGGTTTTGCTGTGTGTGCAGGGGGAGAAATAAGCGGCTCTTGGATGGGAGCAGGAGTTGGCGAAGGGACAGGGAAGAGGTCAGGTGAGGAGCAGCTACTTTCTCTTGGCCAGAAATGTCCTGGGCTTGCACCTCCATGGTACCTTTCCCGTCAGGGAGGTGGATTAAGGCTGTAGTTTTAAAGTAGTCACGTGCTGTTGTGTGCTCTGAAGGTTTGTGTGTGTGCACTCACTTGCTGGAGCCCCGGTGCTGGGGAAATAAGGTAAAAAGGGTGGAGGAAAGGATTGAAAAACACAGAGAAGAGCCAGAGCTGCTTTGTTCTTGCCTCAACTAAACGCCAATAAGAGAGATGCTTAAACTCGTCCTTGTGTTATAGACTAGGTCAAGTAAAGCAACTGGGTTCAGGGTATAGGAATCACACAGATTCACAGAATCGCAAGGTTGGAAGAGACCCACCGGATCATCAAGCCCAACCATTTCCATCAAAGGCTAAACCATGTCCCTCAGCACCTCGTCCACCTGTCCCTTAAACACCTCCAGGGAAGGTGA
>WAAB01013216.1:90666-121864 GCA_013389865.1 Piaya cayana
GTTCTCCAGCCCCTTCACCAGCTTCGTTGCTCTTCTCTGGACTCACTCCAGAGCCTCAACATCCTTCTTGTGGTCCAGATTGTCCAGGGAAGCTGATGTGCTAGGCTGCAGGCTACAACAGCTGAGCAGGTAACGAACCTCTGTCTAAAGGACGCATGATGCGAAGCTGTAATATGTGTAAGGGGGTACTTCTCGGCTGCAGGACAGGGCTGGATGTACCTTGGTTGCCCCACAGTGACTGCGAAGCAGCACGCGGATGGAAGGTGCCTCTGCTCTGTGCTCAGCGCTGCTAAACGACAGTGGCACCCGCGCACGTGGGCTGTCACTGCTGACAGCCTGCTCAACGCAACGGTGGGAACGCAAGCGCCCGCCATGCTAGAGACTGGTGTCGGAGGCGCTGGAGATTGCCGTTAATGAGACAGATGAAGCAAAATGAAAAGCAAATGAGGACGCGGGGCTGTGGGAGCTGTCTCGAACATGGCACTGTGACTTTTGTGGGGGGAAGGTGAGGTTGAAAACGGTGGCAGAGGCGATGGTAGGAGATAGTCATCTTGCACAGGCTTCGACTAGAGAGGAGTTGAGTCCTCCGGTGCCTTTTGCAGATATCTCTATCCTGCAGATGCAAAGCAGCCCCCATGTCACAACTTTGGTCTCAAGATACATGGGGAATGGTGTTGGTATTCATAGAATCAGCAGGTTGGAAAGGACCCAGTGGATCATTGAGTCCAACCATTCCTATCAATCGCTAAACCGTGCCCCTCAGCACCTTGTCCACCTGTCCCTTAAGCCTCTCCAGGGAAGGTGACTCAACCCCCTCCCTGGGAAGACTGTTCCAGTGCCCAATGACCCTTTCCATGAAAAAATTTTTCCTGATGTCAAGCCTGAACCCACCTGGCGGAGCTTGAGACCATTCCCTCTCATCCTGTCCCTGTATTGTCCCCTTTCTGCTCTTCTGTCCTCTTCCCCCCTCAATCTCCAGTGCCTGGGGGTGAGTTTTGAAAGCTCTGCAGTCACAGGAGGAAACTTTCCAACTATGATTTCCAACCAGTTCTCAATGATGCTGATGGAAGTCACTGGCTACCTGAAGCAGGGCTGCTGTGGTCCAGGTCTGTTCTTGAGCAGAGAGGGTTCAACACAAAACTCCCTTCTGTTTCTGAGCAAAAAAACCACTCAGGCGTTCACTATCAACATGAGCAGCTTGTTGAAGGCAAACGGTGGTTACACCCTGAAGCCTTCAGACTTTCTGGATTTCACCTGCTCCTCTGCAGAAACCCCTTGAGAAAACGTTACCGAGCAAGGCAATAGTTGGGTGGATAAATTGCCTGGAACAAACGAGTTGGAATTTGTGCAATCCCATTTTTCACGTAAGAAAGATGTCATTCCTTAAGCAGCCTCTGGGGAAGTGCCCAACCTGGACGGCATCACCCTGGGCTCCTTTCCACCTCTGAGACCTGGGCTGGAGGGAAGCAGGATTTGGGGAGTGCTTTAAGACTCCTGGCTGCTGATCTGGGGTGTGAGGAGGGAGGGTTTGCTGCCGCTGCGTCCTGGCGCGGCTCCGTGGGAGCTGATGCAGCCACTGAAGGCATTTTGGGACACACACCCTCCAGTCGTCATTGCTCGTCCCTCTCAGGAGGAGCTATTTCTGCCTCAACTTTCCAGCAAGCTGCCTCCAATGCTTCCCAATCTAAAACCACGCTGGTTTAGAGAGCCAGTTTCATCCACTCTTCCAAGTCTCATTTGCATGTATTTGCATAGCATACAGGTTTCTGGGAGGGGAGGAGGCGCTGGAGAGGCATGTCTTTTATTTCTCTCTCTCTTTTTTTTTTTTCTCCTTTTCCCTTTTCAGCAGAACTGTATTTATTTATTTTAACCCAGTGGTGCTGCTCTGAAGGGCTCATTCCTCTCTGAGTCCCATGGGTGGTTCAGTGGTGGACAGGGGTGTTGGGCTGGTGCTCTCGGGTCTCATCCTGGTGCTTTTGCTCTTCCCTTATCCCGTTTCCCAAAATCTCCCCTGGTCCCTGCCCAATGCAGAGCCAAAGAACCGCAGGTCTCCACCAATGTGCTGCTCCTGCATCGTTCTGCGTTGGTGACTGATATATTTTGGTGGAGGTGATAGGCCGAGGGAAATTGGTTCCTCACATCTGTGTTTTTCCTGTTTCCCAGCCAGACTGGAAATGCAAACAACCTGCCTTCCATGCAAAATCCAGGCATGCGGAGCGCGTTCTATTTTGGTGGCAAATCTTCCTTTCCAGGGATTCCTTCTATGTAAAATATCTCTGGGACCAAATGCAAGCTGGGTCTAAAATTACTGGAATTGTCCCTTGCTATAGGTGATCACCCAGGGTCCCATACTCACCCGCCTTCCCTTGGCATCTCTGCTGACGAACTCTGCTGGTTCCTGGCCTGGGGAGGGGGTGTAAAGGATTCCTCCCTCAGCTCCTGCCTTACAATGACCTTGTGGAAGGGAAAGAAAACTCCATTTTACCCAGAATCTGCTGGGTTTCCCCCACCCCCTCCTTTCTGGTCACTCTCTAGGGTTGGTTGTCTCCTCTAGGGATACTCCACATATGCCCCGTGTTGAGCAAATTCAAGGTGTGATTTTAAAAGAAAGCAAATTGATGCATCCCCTCCAACTTTCTGTATTCACTGCTTTCCACCGTGTCTCTGCTCAGGTCCTTGTGCCTCGTGGGCACCATCCCTTGCAGGCAGTAACAGTGCTAGGGTGCAGCTAATATTGCTCATCATAAAGAAATTTAAACAAGTGGATCCAACCAACTCCTCTGCTGTCTTCTCTGTCCTCGTTGGTCTCATTGTGCATATCCCTTCGTGTCTCTGCTGCAACGTTCTTTGCTGGAAGAGGAATAACGTCCAGGCATCGAGGTAGAAGAGCAAACCAGCAGGAGAAGACCAGCCTGGGGTCTTGGTCTGTCACCCAAGGGGCTGTGCAGATGCTGGGCTTCCTTCAGCTGGATTTCTTCCTCCCCCAGAGAAAGACAAGGTGGAGGCACCAGCCTGGATGCATGGATGGGGACAGATGACCAGAGAGGTTGGAACTAGGTGATTTTGAAAGTCCTTTCCAACCCAAACTATTCTATGAATCTGTGAAAGGTGTCAGTGGCCATTGGCACATGGATGAGGGGAGGTAAGTTCTTAGAGCAACGAGGTGTGGGGTTCAGGGATACTGGGATGAGAAAGCGTCAGCCCTGGGCATGTGAAGCCACCTGAAACATCTTGCACCTGGCTGGGGTTTAATTTTTATGGGAGCAAATGCGGTCTCATGGTTCCTGGCATTGCAGAGTGCGGAGGCGAGCGGTTGAGCTGCCGGCTGTGCTGGAAGCCAGCTCTAACCAAACAAGAGGGCGAGCTGGCTGGCTGTGACTGGCACTGCACGGCATGGCTCTGCCTGCCCAGGGCTGCACTGTCCCCGTGCTCGGTGGAGGCAACCGGGCAGAGCAGCGAGCAGGTTCTCGGCTGTCACCAGCCAGAGCCTGGGTACGCACTATCTAGGCTGGTGACGTCATGGGACTTGGCTGATCTCCATGCTGGAGACATCTCCTTAAAGTCCTGGACTCAGGCTACTGAAACCAAGTGCGGGCTCTGGGGTGAAGGCAACAGAGCTTCTCAACCCAGGTGGGAACAGGTTGATGCAGGATGTAGCCCACTTGTTGCTCCTGTGCCCTCTCACTCGAGAAGCTTTCCAAGCTGCCCAGCTCAGAGGCTGTTTGTCTTCAGCTTGACCCGTTCCTTCGCCTCCCCCACCTGTCTCCTCCGCTTCCTCATTCTTGGTGTCGGATTGAGCAAGAGCAGAGTGGAGCCTCCTCAGGATCAGGGTGAGGCCCGGGGGGGGCCCCTCCAGTTCCAAGTTCCTTTTTTTTTTTTCCTCCTCTATTCCTTTTTTTCTCCTCCTTCACTCTGCGCACAAAGCTGGGCTATGATGAAACTCCAGCTCTGTCTTGCTCGCAGCATTCATGCACGGCACATGCTGGAAATAATTGTCCTTGGTGGAGCTCTGCAAGCTGCAAAGCGATTTAACCCAAAAGAGATGGAAAGGAGTTTTGTTTCTACACACTGTGTTTGAGACTCACTGCAGCCCCGCGTTCCTCTACAAGGAGGATCGGAGGCAGGCATGAGCTCCGGCTGGAACTGCAAGCCCTGTGACCACGGCCACGTAGCACCGAGCCTGAATTAACTCCTCTTGCTGTTCAGCAGCACATAGTACATTGGGCTTGACATGGCTTTGATCAATTCAAGCTCGAGCAGAACAAGCCGTGGCTGCCTGCAGTGCCCTGCGTAGCGTAGGGTGCGAAGCGAACCCTCCTGTGTGTTTCTCCAAGTTTGGGATCAGGCGCCGCAGTGGGAATTTCTGTAGGTGCCAAGTCATGCTGATAAGGGAAATTTGTTGGGTGCACGCTGTGTGCAGAGCATTCCTCCCAGCCTGGCCTCTCCTTTATGCGCCTTAAATAAATTGCAGATGATTTAGCGTGTCTCGCTTTACGTTTTCGAGCTGTACAAAAAGGAGCTGGAGAATGCCTGCTAGGAGTGTCCTGCCCTTCGTGTTGTTTTGATGGGCAGAGGGAAACGTGGTAGGCTCAAAGAGGGTTGGCTCCAGGACCTTCTGAAGGCATCTGGAGCAAGAACTTTGTCAGAGCTGCCTTGAGGAAAGGGCTCGTCTTTGGTGCAGAAAGACAGGGCGAGGATGGAGCGGCCAAGGCCACTGTATCTCTTTGAATGAGGTTTTGTCTTACCCAACGAGAGGTCCCTGTCCTGAGCTCCAGCACGTGCTGGCAGGGGTTGCATGTGGAGAGGGTGTGCTCAGCACCATTCGGGGTACGGCTCCTTCTCCTGGCTTGCTCATTAGTCATACGGAGTCTTCCTTCTCCTTCTCCTCTAAATCATACAACAGGACTGCAGTTTGTCAGGCTCTGTTGTGGAGTATCTGTCCACAAAAACATTTGGGTTTGTTGTTTTTTTTTTCAAACTTCCTTTTCTTTCCAAATGGCCAACCCATTCTTCTGTGACTCTGCATAGATTTCTGCTCTCGGTCACCAGGGATCTCTGTTATTGTCCATCTCAGCTGGCTTAGTGCTTTGCGGTTGGTCAAGGTCAGATGTGACTGTTTTCTGATTCAGTTGGAGAAAAGCCCAAATCCTTTTGTCGTGAAAGCTGGGGACTGGAGGCACAACCATCCACCCCTTGGCGAGGACCCCCTTGCCACGGCTTTTTTGGTTTCACCAACTTATTTTCTAAGTGCCAACTGGCACGAGAAAGACTGTGCAACCTCTAAACTTGTTTTCTCCTACCGAATCAGTAAGATGCGATCTCACGTGTGCTCCTGAGAGCTGTGCAGAAAAGGGGCTTTTGCATTATTTACTCTGCTTTGGAGCCGGAGCCAGACCTGACCCCGGTCTGGCTCAGCTGAAAGCGGTGGAGATGGGAGTGAAGCCCTCCCAGTAACACCATCAGAGCCGCTGGAGTGGGGCTCGGGTTTCTTCTCGGGCTGGTTCTTTGTGGCTCAGCAGAGTCCAGCCAGGCTCCCTTTGGTGTAACGCTGACACGGGATTTTTTAGCTCAGTTCAGCCCTGCTGTAGCTCCCCCAAACAACCACCCACCAGCGAGGTTTCAAGCTTGGGGTGCTCAAGCCAATCTATGCTGCAACTGGCCAGCCCTTTTGAGTGCTCGGTGATGAGACAGAGCCAAATTCTTGACTTCTGGCCCTTTGGTGGTGGCTGGGGTCAGTGTGGGGTGGGGAGCAGGAGAAGGGCTGCAGTGTCAGCCCCATTTGGAGTCGCCCCTGTCCCCCCACCTTGCCCGTGGAAAGATCCCAGCGAGAGATGCTTTGCCCCCATCCATCCTTTCTCAAGCGCAGAGCTGGGAGAGGGGGGACCTATTCAACACCCGCTTTCCTCTCCACCCTCCACCACTCTCATTCCTCCCCCCCAAAAAAAAATTCTGCATCGCCTAAAAAAATCCCCATTCTCCCTGGCTGCTTTTTCTTGCTAACCTCCGCTTGCTTTGCCTCTCCTCCCCTCCCTCCCTCCTCTCCATCTCCCTCCCTCTCTCTCTCTGGGGGGAAAAAAGGTCATTGCGCAAATGATTAGTCAGAGCTCAGTTGCTGTAGCAACCGGCTGCTGGAACTGGGACAGGCGTGCAGCGAGGACAACGGAGAGGTCGAGCATCAGCCAGGGCTGGGGGAGCCCAGCTCTTTGTATTTGCTTTCAAGAGCAGGGGAGCCAGGCGATCCCCCGCTCCACGCCACGCGCGGGGCCGCTTCGCCATCGGCCCCCAACCACTCGCTCGCGGTTTATTAAATCTCTGGCGTGTTGACGTTCCTGTGGACTCGGGATGGCTTCAGCATCTCTTTGGTGTCTCTTGGTGTGGTGGCACCAGCCTTTGCCAGTGGTGCCCTCCGTGCTGGGATGGAGGCTCCTACCTTGGGCACAGCGGCTGGGGAGCCAGGGCACATTGTGCTTCCCTCCCTACGGCCGTGACTGGGCTTGGGGAATGCAGATCACTGGGGTTCAGGGCTCCTTGTCCTCTTGCAACATCCCACACGTGAAATATGAAGCCAAGTTCCTCCAGATCCCGCACGAGGAACCAGGCTTTTAACTGTGTCCTTCCCATTTCCCGTTCCAAAGTGCTGCCTTCCATCCCCAGCAGCTTCAGAGAGGTTTTGAAATCCTCCTCTTTGACTCCCTTCCCTAAACTCGAGGACAGCAGCTTGGTATGCACTGTCCGTGGGCTGCTCGGCCTTAGGGGACGGGGTAAGGACTCTTCTGGAGAGGGTCAGGCCACATGCATGGTGGTTTTCATCACTACGGTCGTGGTGTTCAAGTGGTTTTGCTGCTGGACATGGGCTGGGGAGCGTGTTGTGCAGGCTCAGCCTAGGCGATGTGGCTGAGAAGGGCCAGCAGGAGACCTGGTGAGTGGAGGTGCAGGCAGGGAACCCTTCACCTTCTGTTTGGCCCATGGAGCCCTGTGCTGCGCTGCAGGATTGGGGAGGGTGGAAGCAAAACCCTCTTTCAGTCCTTGCCCTGGTCAGCGCTGGCTCCACTGCACCCCAGCTCCCTCAGCACACACGCTGCTGCGTGGACCCTCTGGGAGAGCCCCATGTCCTCCTGGAGTGAACAGGGACACGTCCCCACCACCATCTCCCTGCTCTGGAGCAGATATTGTTCCTACACTGGAGTGGGGTGGGAGAGCCCTGATGCTTGTCTATCTCCATTGTTGCCCTTTGGGGGCTGAAGACCAGACATTTGTCACTGCAGGCTTTGAGCAAGCTACTTCTCACTCTTTTTGTGTTGAGGACTGGTTTGGGATAACGCTTCCTTCTGGGGCAGGTATGGAAGATGAATGGAACTGAGGTGGCAGAGAGCTTTGTGACCCATAAAGGAAAGTGCTGTGGAGGATTAAAGCAATGGAGTGGTTGGGTGGTACAAGCACTGCAGTGGAGGGGATGTAAAACCTCCGCTTTGGGAGAGCTGGGGAGGCTCCCAGTAGGATTTTGGGGGTGTCTTGTCTCTTGCTCAAGGCTGAGCTCTGCCCATCCATCTAGGAAGCTGTGGTTTGGTGTCCTCAAGCCTAGGAGACTATTTTTGTCTGAGTTTGTGGGAACAGAAGGAAGGGACTATTTATGCAGAAAATGGCTTCCAATAAACACTCTTCCTCTGGGAGCAGAGAGAAATTGCTGAGATGTGCTGGAAGTCTCTTCCCTTTCCTGGGACTGCACTTGATTGCCAAGAAAGAGCCAGGCACACGCCACGACCACTCTGGCTCTCAGAGATATTCACCGTGCAGCTCCCCAAACCCCCTTCCTCATCTCCCCATCACTCTGTGGGCAGAGAGGGGTTTTCAAGGGCACCGCTCGCTCTTTGTTGCCTGCTGATGCTCCTCTCAGTCCTGTGAGAGGTCCTCCAAGCATCTTGAGATTTCTCTTGGCTCCTAGAATTTCCTTCTTCTTTTCTGGTTTTGGTTTTGTGATTGCAGAGCACTGGGTCTTCTCTGGTTAGAGGGTTTCTTACCTCATGGTTGCAGAGATGAGCTTAGCAGTGTGGTGTCAGAGCAGCCTAAAGGCTGAAAAACCTTGATTTCTCCAGGGTCTTGGAAGTCTTTAGGAGCTCTGGCTGCTTGGCCACGTTATTTTGGTGCATTTTTTGGTTGTATTTTCCTTTGGAAGCAGTGAGTAGATTCAGTCCAACTGACTAATATTTCAGGTTATCGAAAATGACAAAAGAAAGGAAGAATGAATGAATGAATGTAAGGCCTCCAGGAGAGGGACAAAAACCCCTGTGACTCACTCAAATGCTCTATTTTTGGGCCTGAAAACACAAAATGCTGCCTGTTCCCTGCTGCCCCTTGCAATGGGCTGGGAGACCATCACCACCCAGAGCTGCCTTTGGGTTACAGGGCTGCTAAGTCTTCCAGATATGACTATTTTTATTCAGCATCCTTCATCTCTCAGCCCCCTCCTTGCTCTTGAAGGACCCCTAAGGCTCAGGCTGAGAGATGGTCGAGTCGGTGTTTGAAGACATCAACCCTGCCCTGAGCTTCTGTGAGCTAAAAGAAGGGTGGAGCAAGCAGTGAGGTTTCTTTCTCTGGTGGATGATATCCAATAGAGACTTTAAGTGGTGAGTGCTGCCTGCGATGGTGTGGGAGCACATCCGTGACCGTGTGAGAGCTTTCTGCTTGTAAAGGACATAGGAGGGGAGAGCTTGGGGACATCCTAGTCCCTCCCCAGGCAGTGGCAGAGGTGAGGCAGTCCAAGGAGATGAGGAAGCTTTAAAGCCATTTGCAAAACAAGTGCTCAAGGTCTCACTCGTACTCCCCCAATGCTGCTGTTCATGGGGAAGCACCCGTGGAGCGGGATGGGTGCTGCAGGGCACCCTCAGAGCAGGGTGAGATGTGGCTGGGGGCGGCTGAGCCTCTGCTGAAAGGGACAGGGAGATGGTGTGCAGCCTTCCCCTCAGCTCTCTTATCTCAAAAAGCTTGTGCTCCTCCAAAGAAATGTACTCGTGAGCATTTGTCAGTGATTGCCGTCCAAACAGGCAGAAATCTATAACCTGAGGTCAGGTCCCTCTTCCAGGCTCTCATGTCAAGAGAGTCCCCCCCACCTCCTCCCTAAAACCGCAGGGAGCAGCTCCCACGCGCAGCATCTCATCTCGCTGACATGGCTCGGCTGCAGCCCATGTCTGGGAGGTCGCCAGAAGACGTGGGGAAAGGCTGGAGCCGTGTCCTGGGGATGCGATGGGTTTGTGCAGCTTGAAGGGACCCGGTCATGCAGCTGCCCTGAGTGCTTTGTGCTTTTGGTGCTGCGGGCGTGGGTTCTGCTGCAGTAGGGTGGGTGATGCTCCTTGCTGGGGTCCATCGAGGGAAATCCACCACGAATTTAATGCATTCTCTGATTTCAGTCGTCTTTTATTAACGGGTTTTGCCACGTGGGGAGCAGGCAGTGCTAGGGGCCAGCGGAGACATTTTTTGCTCAATGTTGTGGCTCCTCAGTGGAAAGGACAGTTGGACATGAGCATGGCAGCTGCGCTGCCTGGGGAGGAGCCCAGCTGCTCTCTTGTGCATTTCATCCCCCAGGGCTTTGTGGGAGCACGAGGAAGCTGCACAGTCCCAAACCCTGCTGGGGATTTCATAGAATCACCAGGTTGGAAAAGACCCATTGGATCATCATGTCCAACCATTCCTATCAAACACTAACCCATGTCCCTCCGCACCTCGTCCACCCGTCCCTTAAACACCTCCAGGGAAGGTGAATCAANCAGCCTCCTCTTCTCCAGGCTAAACACCCCCAGCTCTCTCAGCCGTTCCTCATCAGGCCTGTTCTCCAGCCCCTTCACCAGCTTCATTGCTCTTCTCTGGACTCGCTCCAGAGTCTCAACATCCTTCTTGTGGTGAGGGGCCCAGAACTGACCCCAGGATTTGAGGAGTGGTCTCCTTTCTGTGCTCCCTGGCACACGCAGTCCCTGACGGCTCAGCCCTGGCTCGGGGAAGAGCATGTCCACGTGAACCCGAGCCCTAAAACTGCTCACGGGGGATGACGCAGTGAAGGTGAAATATCAAAGGGAGACGGGAAGTGCATGGCAGGAACAGGGGAAACGGAGGAGAGAATAGCCGGAGCTGACCTCAGTGGGGCGGGGAGCCCAGCTGCACGCACGGAAGGGAAATGGGAAAAGGATACAGCTGGGACCACAGCACCCGCGTGCTCTGCCCCAACGGCCTTGTTGCTTCTTGCTTTTGCCTTGGGTTTAGGAGAATAGGCTGAGTCAAGGCTAATCCCAGCAGACCAGGGCTCCCGGTGATGCTGGTTGGGGCACAAGCCATCCCAGGGTGGCTGCTGTCCCATCAAACTCTCTCAGTTGTGCCCAGGGACAGCTGACTGAGTTTTTTTTTCCTTTTGCACGTGGAGTTTTATTTTTATCTGGAAAGCAAAACCCCAGCTTTTAAAAACCAAATGTGCACAAAGTTTTTGTGAAAAATTCTCAACGTAATGGGATTTTTCTTCATGAAAGTGCCCGTGACATCGCTAAATGAAGGGTTCCTACTGTCCTTCTGCTTTTTCCCCCCTCAATCTTCAGTGAAATGTCTCCCTTCCCCAAGCCACCCTGTTTTCCTCCCAGAGAAATGCTCTTTCAGGCAAACATCAAATGTAAGGACTGTGTTTTCTGGAGTGTTAGTTTTCACAATAATAATTTTTTAAAAAAAGACACAGTAGAAAATTTACAAAAAACATCCCTTTTGAACCTGTTAAAATGGAATAATAGGATTGATCGTTTTGGTTGTTTTCCCCTTTTTCCAAGTAGTTCTCATCTGTCCTTAGCCTTTGGGATGGGAGGATTCGGACAGGAGCTGGCAGAGGGCAGCTCCTACTCTTTCTTTACTCAAGGGAAAGATTTTTCCATCCCAGTTGAGGTGTTCCTTTGAGGCTGGAGAGGAGCTAGTGAGGCTCTTGGCACTCAAAAGCCAATATCTGGAGGAGCTCATGCTCCCCACCTTCTCCCCTCTCAAGTGGAGGGACATTCAGAAGTTGTTTGGGGTCTATGGGGTCCGTGGAGCTGTGGAGAGGGCTGGAGTTGACCCAGGGGTAGGTCAGGGTGGATGTAAGGACTTGGGGGCAGCAGAAGGCTCAGGTCCTGTGGTCTGTTCCCTGCTCTCCAGCAGCACATCCCGGGTGACCTTAGGGAAGCCCTTTTGCTCCTCTTCACCTTCATCTCCCTACCTGACAAAGATGGGGGTTCACTCTTTGCACCCGTGGCCTTAGAAAGGTAATCAATACCTTTAGATCTCTCTGAGTTGCCACAGGGATTCAATCAGGCTTGGTTGGAGCAGAGGATAAGAGTTTTCCTTCCAAGTTAGAAATGTGCTTGTTGCTTTTAAGGAAAAGCTACTGGTTTCTTGGAGTTGAAGGTGCTGGGAGACACAGGAAAAAAATAGGATAAAAATTTTCACGGAAAGGGTCATTGGGCAGTGGAATAGGCTGCCCAGGGAGGAGGTTGAGTCACCTTCCCAGGAGGTGTTTCAGGGACAGGTGGACGAGTAACCAAGGGACATGGTTTAGTGATTGATAGGAATGGTTGGACTCGATGATCCAATGGGTCTTTTCCAACCTGGTGATTCTATGATTCTATGGAGGTGAGGACAGTTTTGTCCTCAGACAACACATTCTCTGCACCCTCTTGGAATCCTAAAGCATCCAATCCAGCATAAATTTATCTCTTGTGGTGTATCCAAGGGTCTCTCCTGACCCAGCCCAGGACCTTCACGCTGCTTGGCTGGGGATGTGGTGCCACAGGGCAGAGTTCTTGGCCCTTAGAAGACAACACTTGAGGCCACGGCAGGCTGAGGTTGCACTTTCCACTGTGGAAGTCTGGACTTGGTCGGCTTGACTCAGCCGCCCAAATTAGAGTAACTTCCCAGACATCCCATCAGAGAGGAGTACGCTGCTCTGCTACCTGACTCAACGCTACCTGACTCACCAGCTGGGAAGGGGCCCCTCTGGGGGTCATCTTGGTGAGGGGCTTGTGCACGCACCTGATGGGAGCTGCTCCCCATCACTTTCCAAACCACGAGGGGAACATCCAGGCTCACAGACACCGGCTCTCTGCAGCCCCCGTGGGCGCCGTGCAGCCCCTGGCCATGCAAAGCTGGAGCTGGGAAGAGGAGCAAAGCAAACAGGCTTTGTCCAGGCTTTTCATTTTGTGCTGGGGTAAGGGATTTCATTTTTTTTTTGTTTCAGACATGCGATGAGTGTGTTACTCAGCCATGACTCGAGAACTTGTGAGCAATAAAGTCATCCTGAAGTCTGCCAAAAAAAAATCTTCTTAGCACACCCACCTCATCACACGTTCCCACTGTAGCTACTTTAGTGCGATCTGCTGCTGAAAGGCACCTCTCTCGCAGGGAGGCTGCGGTAGCCAACTGTGAGCTCGCAGCAATGGCCCATGGGCAAACCCATGCCCAGCAGTGTCACCTACCTGGTGACTGGAACTAGCGGCAGCACAAAGATAGTGGGAACAGGCTGCCCAGGGAGGAGGTTGAGTNAGCTGGAGCTGGGAAGAGGAGCAAAGCAAACAGGCTTTGTCCAGGCTTTTCATTTTGTGCTGGGGTAAGGGATTTCATTTTTTTTTTGTTTCAGNGCTGGGTCTCTTCCAACCTGATGATTCTATGATTCTATAGATGGGGTTGCTCCAAAATCCATGAGAAAACTGAGATGGAAAGTGGTGTGAAGTCTGGTGTAGTCTTCCTGCGCCCTTGGCTGGATCATAGGTTTGAAATGTTGGGTTTGATCTTCTGGGATCAAGACTTGATACCTTTGTGAGGTTGAGAGCCGTGGATGGACACCTCACTTCTTATGCTCTGCACTGACACAGCTTCATCAGAGCTGGCTGGGTGTGGGGTGACTTGGGGCTCCAGAGCCCTGCCTTGGCCACCTCTATGATTTCAGATGTTGCTGGACAGCGCGGTGCGTTCTCCAGGCTGTGGGAAGATGTGGGATGCAGGGATACACCACCGAACTGGGAAAGCGCTGCTGGAAGTGCATGTTGATGGCAAAATTCACATTACTGGGAGCTGCCCGGTGTCCTGGGTGAGTTGTAAGGTGCCGGGGAACCTTTCTCTGCAGCCCTCGCTCAGCCACCAGGTCTGATGCTCCTGGAGCTGGATCTTGGGGCTCACTTTGTTGAATGCAGAAAGGATTGGGGTGAAAACCAACCCCATCTCAGTGGGGCGCGATGCGAGGCTGGCGTTGGAGACACCCCATCACATCCCCGCTGGTGGGGCAGGAGGGTCTGGGCAGGAGCCTGAATTGCTGGGGTACAAGCTGCCTCAGCCACGGCCTCCTCTCCCCACCCCTTTCCTCGCGCCGGGGCTCTAAATAATTGATACGCTGGTAAATAATAGATCTTGTATTTGCTCCTTCGCTTTTCTGTGCCGGGGCGTGTGCGCTCGCAGCCTGGCGATGCTGCACGAGGGTTATGGGGATGGGGAACGCGTGTGTTGGGCCGGGGTAGGCAGCTCTGCAGCGGGGAGAGCATTCCGGGGAGATAAAGGGCTGGTTTGATGTGTGTTCATGTGGCGGGGCTGTTTTGCCTTGCATGCCTTTCTCTTTTGCTTTATTTTTTTTCCTGGAGTGAAGCCTGGCGCCAGCAGTCTGGAACCAGCCTGACAAGCTTTTGAGTTATGGAAAGGGGGAGGAAGGGGGGAGGAGAGAGAAAGAGGGAGCGAGAGAGGCAGGGAGGAGGAGGGCGAAGGCAGAGAGGGAGGCAGCTGGGATGTGGATTATTAGGGGAGAACAAGAATACACACAGGAGGCTGGTGGGGTGAGGGCTGGGGGGCTACCAGGGCTGATGGGGAGGGGATGGAGCCGGCTTCCAGCAAACCTTTCAAAGGAGATTTCTTTTTTTTTTTTTTTTCATGGGGGGAGAGGGGAAATTGAGTCATTTTGGGCATGAAACGCAAACCTCGCAGCGTCAAGGAACAAGGAAGTTTTTTAAAGCGCCAATTAAAGGGCTTGGAGAGGTCCGGGGCTTTTAAACAGCCTTGGGAAGGAGAAAGAGGCGGGGGGGGGGGGCCCTGGCTGGCGTTCAGGCTGCCGTCCCATCAGGACATTCCTTTCTGCCGAACGCTGCTGCTCCCAGCCCTCTCCTCCTCCTTTTCCAAGCTGCCTTCGAATCCTTTCCAACTCCCGCGTCCGAACCCGGAGAACTTTGCTCCGTTTCATCTCTCGCCGCCTGCCTCCCCCCCATCAAGCCCCAGGCTGCGCTCGGTGCTTTGATCACGAGCTGCTTTCACAGGGGACCCCCCACCCACCCCTCCCCTGGACCCCCAGGCTTCACACGCTCAGGATGTGGGGGCCTGGGAGCCAGCAGCCCCTCGAGCGCCTGGCATTGCCAAAATCCCCCACCGGTTGATGGAGACCCTCGTCTGCCATCACCTCCCCGCTCAGTGAAAGCAGCTGCTTCAGCAAATCCATTGCTGCAGCGGAGCCCGATGCTGAGAATTTGAAGGAGGGTGATGGGGATCTGCCACCCCTACAATGGGAGAGGAGGGCGGACGTGCCCTGTGGGGGCTGCGAGGGGTTGGGTTGAGTGGCGTCTTTGGAAAGATCCCAATGGGAAAGCCACATGGTGCCCATTCGGGCTGCTTGGGAGCTGCTCCGTCGGGGTTTGCGGCACTGGCAGCAGCGTGGCCAGTGTCCCAAGTAAATCCAATGGGTTAATGCAGGCAGAGGCTGGAGCAGCTCTGTGGTACGTTTTCCCCCCCAGACACTCCCTCGTCACCTCCCACGGATGCCCAGCAGCGAGAAGAACAGGAGTGAACGCAACCTCGCTGCTTTTGGAGCGGGGAGCGAGCCGTAGCGTGCTGGGGAGCACCATGGCCAGGCTCAGGGGGGTGGAAATCCAGAGCGCTTGGCGAGGGGACAGAGATTTGGAGCAGCTTTGCAGGGGCTTTGTTTGGTTTGATTTCAGCACAGCCTATTTAACTCCAACGACTGGTGAAGGTTGGGGAGAAAGGAGCTCTTTGTTAAAGGCTGAACAGCCCCCGGTCTTTAAACCAGACTGCGTGAAGAGCTCTGAGAAGTTGAGGTAGCCCAGGGACCAGCAGATTTTGGGATGGGCAGATTCCATACCTCTAAAGGGAAGGACGAGAGAGAGGGTTTGTGTACCCAGCTCCCAAAGAAAAGCTGAGCAGAAGCCTGTGAAGCACCAACTGCCATTGCCAAGTCTTTGTCTTCACAGAGGAGGTAGAAGGGGGAACACCCAGTTTTCTGAAATCTCCATTACAGGTTCTCTATGAGCTGCAGATCTTCAGCAAAAAAATACTTCTTTCTCTGGGTTTCCAGGAAGCAAAATGTTGCCCTCCGCTGTTTGCAGCGTAGCTGGAACAGAAAGCTCGCTGCATCCGAGCCCAGCCAGCGCTTTGCTCTGGTGTCTCATCCCCAGCGGCGGCCAGGGCTGGGTAGTTTGGAGAAGGGCAACTCCTGCCCGGCCCACAGACTCTGCAAAGACCTGCGAGAGGTCAGGTCACCCTCCATTAGGTGCCACTAACAAACACCTCCCACTCTTGAGGTGACCTGCTCCCACCTTGGCACGGGGCTGAGAAGTCAAGGTTGGCCATGGGTTGGGTTGGGTTGGGTTCAGATGGAGATGGGTCCACTGAGGACCAGCCTCCTCACACCTTGTGTTTCACACAAGAACAACACCAAGCAGCTCAGTCGTGCATTCTTGGTTCAAATTCCTCATTTTCTCTCCCCTTCTCTTTCTTCTTGGCAACTCTTTGAGCTCTTTGCAGTAACTACAGAGCCACGCTGGCAAGCTTGTCCTCCAGCTCCTCCTAGCTAGAGATGCAAACCAGATGGATCCATAGCTTTGGTTGGCTTTTATAGACCTCCAGCATCTAAACATTGGGGTCTTAAACTAGTAAATGGAGGGAGTGATTACTTTTTTTCTTTAGATGCAGAAACTACAGCACAGGCTACTTACCTGGGTGACAAGAAGTCAGATTTTAGGACCAGGTGACATGATTGCATTCAGAAACCTTTGTTGCATGGGCTTCCTCAGCATCTCTGGCTCTTGAGATGCTGCCAAGAAGGAGGTGACCCTTTTCCTCTTCTTCTTGCCCAGAAGGGAGCAGGAGATGGGGACAGAGCTACATCCTTGTAGCCCATCCCCAACCCATCACCTCCCTGCTCGCGCAAGAGGCAGCAGACGGAAATAAAACACAATTCAGGGCTGGTGGAGCTGGGGAAGAGTGAGATGAGTCTTGGTAGGGAGACCAGCCTCACCTTTCATATTCTAATGCTTTGCCTTTGCCTGATTTGTGAGCTCTCGGGAGTCCTGCTGGGAATTCGCTCGAATGGAGGCACACGCTGCCGTCCCTCGGTAAATTACACAGAGATATAATGAAGGAGGAGAAATCAGTTACTCTGTGACTGCGGCTCCCCAGGGGACCTTAATTCAAATATTTGTGGAGCTGAGCAAGTGGGGCGTTGGGGAGCTGCCGAGTTGGAGTGTCTCTCGACAGGTTGCTTGCAGGTGGTTGGTGGTGGGGAGGTAGAGCTCTGGGCTGCAGGATTCCATCCCTAGAGGAGCTTTGGGCTCCTGACAGTGCTTTGGGTGTTGTTAGCCAACAGGAAGATGCTGGGGGAAGGTGGGATTGTGGTCCAGTTGAGGATCCCTGGAAAATGAAAGTGGGCTCCAGCCTGCAACTGGTGGCTGTTGGGATTCGGCAGCGTCGTGTACGCCTTTGCCAACAGCTTTGAGCAGCATGAGGTGATGGAGGCATCTACCCACAGCCCATCTCTGGGCTCTGCATCAAGACAGGGACCTGGGAGGGGACAGCCTGGCCCTTCATGGTTTCCTCCAGTGAGGGAGGAGCAGGGTTTGCAAACCAGGCAAGTTCTCTGTTGCCCATGCGGCCGCTGTTTCCAGTACTAACTATAGAAAGCATTAAACTCCACACAGCAGCGACGAGGGGGTAGATCCCATGTTGCTCAACTTAAGAATGAGAAAATCAATTTATCTCCAGCTCTGTTTACAGCCCACTCCCTCCCCCTCCCTGCACCCTCAAGACAGGCTTTTCACCCTTTCTCTTCCCAGGGCAACGGTGTCATGGACCTGAAAAAACAAATGGGATTTACCCAACCAGCAAAGAGGGTAGAGCCAGCAGTCGGGTGCGTGCAAGACCTGTTGGGTCCTGCTTCACCCTGATGGCTCTTTGCTCTACCAAGGATGCCCCTTGGCCGTGCTGTGATGCTCTTGCTCGCTTCAGCAGTGGCTGATATTGCCTGAGCATGGAGAGCTGGGGTGCAGAGCGAGCTGGGGTGCAAGGTCCTCAATCCACAAGGTGGACAAGGAGCTCACACGGGTCCTACCTCATCACCCCAGCACTGAGAGGCGATGCCATTGCCAGGAGCCGCTCCTGCGGGCGTGAGCACACGCAGACGTGGCCCCATCCCCGCGCCCCCTCCTTACACGCCCGCTGGCACGTGCGCCGAGCTCTCCCGCTCCCCAACGGGCCGCTCTGCCCATGTGCCGGCATCACGCACTCACATATGCGTGCACACATGCTCGCGCCAAGCTGGGGTTTTTTTGCTCCGGATGCCGGGGCTGCCATGCGCGGTGGGTACCATCCTGCACCTACCCAGCCACCCGCAACCCCGTGCCACCTGCCAACGGCCCCTTACACGCTTGGCGCCTTCGGGGCTGCGTGCACACGCGGCCGCGTTCGGATACGCAGCACGCCAACTGTTGGGAAGGGGAAGGGAAAAAAACCCCACAGATTCAGCGGAGAGAGGTGGTGGAGGGGGAAGAGAGAGAAAGAGAGAGAGAATGACAGACTGCAATCCCCCTTGAGTGCCTAGCCTCATGAATATTAATAAGGTGGTAATTAAAATGCAGGGACACAGCAGGACGGATGCAGGCGCTGCCTTCGGAGCGCTGGGAACGGGGGGAGCGCGTCTTTCCAGGCAGGTTTTGATTCCGTTCTCTGATGAAAAGAAGAAAACGGAGCCTTCAACTTTAATCAGTTTAGAGTTTTTTTGACACGACATATCTTTAATTGCTGATATTTCTGCTCTTCTCAAACCTGGCTCCACTGACTCCAGTCTTAGCAGAGATAACGAACCGCGCTGAAGTGCCGTGAATTCATGTCGTATTTACACCTCGACTTGCTTGCTACTTTCCTGGGGTTTCACCTCTTTGCCTGGGGTCGGACAGCACAACCCTTCTGCCAGTCGCCTCTGCAGCCCCGCGCAGGGGCTGGAAACACAGCCTGGCAGCTCTTTGTCTAACACCTCACACACATCTTCCATGCAGCAGCTGTAGGGAAAAATGCATTTATTGGGTGATAAATCCTTTTTCTTGGTCATCGCTGTACAGTGAGCTTGGAGTCGGACATGATGCCACCGGGCCTGGGGGTTGAGGTTGGGGAAATGTATGGTGGCAAGAAGAAGGTTGGGTTGGGTTGGGTTGGACTGGGTTGGATTGGACTAGGTTAAGTTGAGCCAGGTTAGTTTGGATTGGAGAGTAGGTCTCTTGAGACATGACTTGGTTTCCCTTGCCCTGAGGAGGTTCCTCCAGTGTAAGCGTAGAGGTGGCTGTTGGGTTGTTGAATTATTATTTATTCAGGAGGTTTAAGGCTCCTCTAATGACCAGGGGTTTGAGGTTTGGTGAGGGTCCTGTGAAGGATGCGGAGGACAGTCCACCTTGCTCACAAACCTCTGAGCCTGAAGAGTTCATCCTTCTTGGAAAAGGCAGTTTCTCCAAGGGGTCTGATCCACCGAAGGAGAACCACGTTGCTGGGAAAATGAATGGAGAGTGTTGGTTGGTGCCAAAGGGAACATCTTGGGTGTGGGAATTGGACCGTGTCAACCCAGAACAGTGATTTAGGAGATGGCTGCTGGCAAAACGTGAAAGAAAAAAGGAAGAACCCATGAAATACCCCACTGCCAGTGCAAACAGTTGTTTTAGGTAAAGTCAGAACGTTTGGTTTGGCTAAAAAGATTTTTGTTTTGTTATGTTGTGGATGAAATCTCTTCGTTTACATAGAGATCATTTTTTTGAACTGAAAAAAATAGATTGGTTGGAATGAAAAATTCAAAAAGATCCTTCTAGAAAATGCCCAAATACAACAATTCATAATACAAGTGATGGAAGAAGACAGTTTGCCATTTTCAAAGCCTTCTCCTCTGACCAACACACATTTTTCTTTTTTTTTTCATTCCAAACAATTTTTTCAATTTCACCTTCCAGTTTTGGGTAAATCTACTGTTCCTCCAGAACAAACAAAATCCCCCTTGGCTCTTAGAAAGATGAGACAGGCCAAGTGAGTAGAGCACAAGTCCCCATACAGCCCTGCAGCTGGTGCCTCCATGCCCTGGTTGGAGCTGGTCATGGAAAAATGCTCCGTGTTTTGCGGGCAGTGGAGGCTCCTGGATCATGGACAGAGGATAAAGGGTTTGCTCCACCTTGGAGATATTGTATTGCTCAGAGAATGACTGTGATGTTTGCTCTTTACAACTACCTAAAAGGAAGTTGTGGAGAGGAAGGTGCTGGCCTCTTCTCCCACGTTACAGGGGACAGAACGAGAGGGAATGGCCTCAAGCTCCCGCAGGGGAGGTTCTGACTGATCATCAGGAAAATAATTTTCATGGAAAGGGTCATTGGGCACTGGAACAGGCTGACCAGGGAGGGGGTTGAGTCACCTTCCCTGGAGGGATTTAAGGGATGGGTGAACAAGGCGCTGAGGGACATAGTTCAGTATTTGATAAGAATGGTTGGACTTGATGATCTGATGGGTCTTTCCCAACCTGGTTATTCTTTGATTCTATGTTTCAGGGAGTTAATGTGATGTGGTTGGTTGTTCTTGCATCCTTCTGGGTCCAGAGATATCTCCAAGGAGGATCTCCTGGTCTTCAGGCTCCTGCACTCCCATTTCTCCCTTCCAAGCTTTGGGTCTATCCCTCCCCTGGGAGTGTGTCCTCATGCTTTGCTGACGTGCTTGCATGGAGAGATGGAAAAGGAAAGCTGCAGTATCTTGGAGCCCTTGAGATTTTGTTGCCTGGGGGGCCAGGGTGGGAGCTGTTTGTGTTAATGGGTCATTTCCATCACGTGTATTTTGGTAGGGACGTGGGATGCCCTTATCAGCCAGGGGATGCAATGGGTTGGGTGATCTGAGCTCTGCCCCACTGCAAGCCAACATCTCATCGGCAAGGGGCTTCTTCCTTGCCTTTTAACTGAGTGGATACCATGGGTTTTGCCTGGGGTTGGATGTCTCCTCTCAAGCAGGTAATTTTGCAGGAGTGACAGTTGAGTTTTCTCTCCTTGGCCATGCTGGAGCTATGAAAGGTGAGGATGAGCTGGAGTCCCCACCAGGGACCGTGGCACACAGGGGACAGCTGGGTGAAGGACAGGGAGACAAGAGCTGCAGCCAAGACATCACCCATGGAAGAGGCCACCTTGGGATCAGCCACCTCAGCCAGGGGAGCTAGTTAAAAAACAAAGCAAAGCTGATTTGGGAGCTTAGGGAAGGAGGAGGGGGATGGACATTTCTCCTTCTATTTTTCATTCCTCTCATTCTCTTTCTTCATCCTCTCCTTTCTCCTTTCCTGCAGTGCTAAAGCAGCTGGTTGGAGGCAGGACGAGGGGAAGGTCTAGCCAGCGTCTGAGCCCCCTCACCCCAAATCTCCCACTACCGCCGTCCAGTCTGCACTGAAATAAACCTTGGGAGATTACAGGTTTGCTGTGCAGAGGGGGAGATGGGGCTGGAGCGGTGGCAGGGACGGCCCTGGGTGAAGGAGACAGCCCCAGGAGCAGTGGGAGTGGAAAACCCTATGGTGGATGGAAGGAGAAGACATGGCTGTGCTGTTAACAAAGAAATTCAGTGGTGAAACATAAACGGGACTTGGCGACTCGTGTGGGGAGCAGAGGCTCAGCCACGAGGAGAGGAGCACGAAAGGGAGGATATGGGATGAACCCCAGGTACCGCTTCCCGGTGACACCCCTCCGGCAGCCCTCGTCACCTCCGAGTCACATCCTGCCTGTGTTGGCTCCTGCCTCATCCTGCTGCCTTTCTCAATCCCTTTCGCTCCTGCCAGCATTTCCTGGCTGCTGAGGTTGCTGTGGGGCCATGGGGGAGCTCCCTAGGCACCGGGAAATTTAGGGTCGGGGAGCAAACAGGAGAGTCTTTGCTTGCTTAGAGATGGTCAGAGCTCTGGCTTGAGTTTTGCCATCACTTGCTTCATCCTCTGACCCCACTGTGCGGGGCCACAGGGGCTCTGGTGGTGCGTCTCCTGGTGCATAGCGAGGGCTCGCGGGTCCCATAGGAATCCATATATCCTGCCGCCTCAGCAGAAAGCCACGGGGGCAGCGAAGCTGGATGCTTGCTCCCCTCATCCCAGCAGCAGGCAATGGGTTTGTGGGGATGCTTGTGAGAACCCACCTAGGGCTGCAGAACGTGCTGCTCCTGCAGCGAGGAGCCCAGCCTGGCTCTGCAGTCCCAGGCTGAACCGCACTCAGGTCCTGCAGAGAAAACAAACGCTGAGCTCCATCCTCTCCTATTTTACCGCAGAACTGCCATTTAAAGGAGGATTTGGAGAGAAAACATCTTCCTCTTTCAGATTCCTCCTTGCCAGCGCAACCCTCTGCCCTGGGGGATGCTGGACCTCACCCCACGGAGCATCCCAGCGCTTTCTGGGTCCCTGGTGCCTTTCTCTTGTCCCCATCTCCAGAGTGGCTGTGTTACAGCTCGCCCGGCAGTGGGCTCTGGGCAAGGTACGGTGGCACTGGAGCAGCTGGCAGGGGTTAGCAGTGGCCGAGCCGATGCCTCTTGGCTCAGCTCAGCACTGGGGTGCTGGGCTTAGGATTTCTGTCCCTAAAGTCCTTCTGTGATGGCCATGAGATTTCAAGGGGAGCTTTTGGTGGAACAGGGAGATGGTGCAATACCCCAGCAAGCAGGAGCCTTAAGGGTTGAGGGTGTTAGCTCTTCCCTCTGCCACAGACTTTTTGGATAACCTCAGTCAAGGCTTTGTGCTCTGCTTTTCCTGCAGAGCCACGGCTCCTGCTCCTTCTGTGCTGCTAAACCCACTTGTGCTCAGAGCCCGGCTGGCAAGAGAGGGGGGTGGTCTGTGCAAACACCAATGTTTTTAGCTCCAGGATTTAACTTTGGGGGACGAGGGAGCTTTCTCCCCCTGAGGTTTTCACTCTGTTGTGACCTTGCCTTTGCTCGCTGCTTCCTACCGGCTCTGTTGAAGGAGCGGCTGGGTCTCAGTCCTCGGTGGAGGCTGTTGGCTCCTGCAAGAGCTGCACTGCAGCAGGGCTGAGCACCGCTCCCTGCACCCAGGCTCTCCCCCTACAGACCTTGGGGCTGTGGGGCTGGAGCTGGTGGTCCCACTGTGACCCTCGAGCGTCATTGCATGGGATCCAGGCTCCCATCCTCATCCAGCACTGAGACCCGTGGGGATGTGGGTGTCCAGAGGGCATCTGTGCCTGGATAAGGAATCCAAGGCAAGTCAAGACTTACAAGTCAAGCCATGGGGAACGTGGCATTTTGCTTTGCTTATGAGAAGGTGGGACATCTCCTAGGGAATCCAGGAAGGTTACGGCACCAGGCTTGGGGCTGGGACCCCGGCTCTCCATGGAGTGCTGGCACCACACATCCCTTCTCCATCACCCAAGGGACTGTGGAGCAGGGACTGCAGTTCTCCATGGGGTGTTAACTCCACATATCCCTTCTCCATCACCCAAGGGACAGTGGGGCTGGGACCACAGCTCTCCATAGGGTGCTGGCATCACCCATCCCTTCTCCTCAACCAGCCAAGGGACCATGGGGCTGAGACCATGGCTTTCCATGGGGTGTTGGCACTATGCATCCCTTCTCCATCACCCAAGGGGCCATGGGCAGGGACTATGGCTCTCCATGGGGTGCTGGTACCACATATCCCTTCTCAATCACCCAGGGGGCCATGGGGCAGTTTACCCAGCCTGGGGGTCCCAGGTGATGGAGAAGGGTGACCCTTCTCCGGTGGGAGGTCCGAGCTCTCTGCTTCTTCCCTCCCGGCCAGGCAGTGGTTAAATTCCTTTCCAGCTGAGCTGGCAAGCAGAGCCCAAGCATATTAGTCAGATCCCTGTAGGGGGTGGGGAGGAGGAAGGAGAGAGCAGCGAGGAGGGGCCGGAGCGCAGAGCCGAGCGCTGAGCTATTCTCCGGGGCGCGAGTGCGGGGAGGCAGGCGCAGCAGGAGTTGCTGCTTCCCAGAAACTTGATTATTTTTAACCCAGGAAGAAGAAAGGAAGGAAAGGGGGGGTTGAAAAAAAAAATTAAAAAACCCCCAACAACCAGAAACCCGGGGGGGTGGGGGGTGTTATATCTAAAGGAACTGGAAAACAGCCCCTTGGCTCTTGCAGACAGCTCTGCAGAGGGTGGGGAGGTGGGTGAAGGCACAGGGATGCCAGGACTGGGCTCTTCTCCCAAGTGANCAGCTCCTGTGCCTCCCACACAGCCTGGTCCTGGCACGGTGGTGGGGACAGGATGCAGAGTGGTGCCAGGGCTGGAGGTGCCCCCGCTGCAGCCAGAGAGCCCAGGCTACCTCATGCCTTCACCACCTTCATCACTGCCAGCCTCTCCTGGCACACGTCGGTGACCCCCTGGCTGCATGCTTGGGGGAGCAGGATGGGTGCTGGGGGAGCAGGATACAGCTGCTTTCCCTCCCACCCACCCGCTCACACACACACACGAAGGTCACGCACGCCAGCGGTTGTGGCTTCCCAGATCCTTCCTCTCCCCCTCTGTTTGGGATTGTGGCTGTTTCAGAGAACTGGAGCAAAGCAGGGGGCTCGGAGGGTCCTCATTGTGGGCACACAGTGGTGACATTGGAGGCTGTTGGTGAGGGTTCAGCGTGTCCTAATTGTGGGCACATGCTGGAGGCTTTGGGGGCTGCTGGTGGGACCCCATATCTCGCAGGGCTGGGTCTCACATGGACACCGTGGGGAACTGGGGCTCCCCAGATGGCTCTGGAAACCTCCTGACTGCCTGAGGGAGGCTCGCTGAAGAGAGGGTGGAAGGCAAGATCTTCCTCCTTCTGTTGCCTCCCCACACTTCAGAGGGAGTTCAACATCAGAAACTGCAGAGGGGCCTCAGTGGTGGTCCCGCTGCTCTGCACGGCTGTGTCTAGTCTGTGGTACAAAGCCCTGGGGTGGTCGTTTGGAAGCCCTGCAGCTGGCAGATCTTTAGGAAAACACTTCCCCAAGCCTCCGAGTCACATTGCAGGCCTGGGCTCCTCGTGGTCCAGCCCTGGGTCAGGGGCAAGCTAGCCAAGAGTTGCCTGTAAACACCAAATACTTTCTAGCCCAAGCTCACATGCTGAAGACTTAGCACTGCTCATATCAAGTTTTTTTTTTTTTAAATTTTTCACTACAGCACCTACACTTGTTGGAAGCTCAGTGTCCTCCATGGCTGGAGCATTATAAACCCTGGGTGCAGGGTTTTGCTGGAGCTGCAGACCCTGTCCTGGAGATCATAGAATCACCAGGTTGGAAGAGACCCACCAGATCATCGAGTCCAACCATTCCTAGTAATGCCAACTGGGATGGCACAGGAGGGTGCTGGGCACCATTGGTGGTGGGAGCCAAGAGCACCAAGGCAACGTGATGACGATGGGAGATGTGAGCAATGGACAGAGCTGGTGCTTTCCTCTTCCAACCCCTGCCCAAGGAGCCCTGCACTGGGAAACAGCATCATCTCCGTGGTGTGTCATGGCCAGTCAAGGTAAACTGAGGGGACGAGTGCCTCCCTGGGAAGGTTCTGCAACCCCAGTTGTTTGTAGGACTTCTGCTCTCCTCTCCTCTGGTTGGTTGCAGTGGCTAGATCCTGAATGGCACTGATTTTATCCACACAGTAGCATCGGTGCCATGTGCCCAAGGGAGAAGAAGTCCTTGATTTCGCAGACACAACCAGACCTGGCCAGAAAATGGACATTGTTCCCCAAAGGCAGAGAGGGAACAAGGGCAAAGAGTTCGGCTGAGCCGGTGTTGGGTCGGGCACTTGAGAATTGTGCTGACAGTATGGGTTTACTCCAAAACCCCCTTTCAACAGAAGTGCCCCTGCTCTCAGGGGTCCAAGTGGGGCTCACCATGTTTTAGGTACCAGGGCAATGTCACTCCATCCCAGTCGAGCAAGCCGGAGCTGGGAAGCTTCCCTGTTGCCAGCCCGGATTGCTAGTGAGAAAAAATGTGTCCAACCTGCTGGGTATTCCCTCGCGCCTCCTTTCCAAGCATTAAAAGTGCTAATTAAACCTAAGCTGCATGCCAGCATCTAGGGGGATTGACCGTCTTTCCCAGCAGACCAGCTGTGGGTCTCCATAGGTACAGTCCCTGGTGCCATCCAGCAGCTGAGAAGGTCGCTCGGCTGTGCTGCTCTTAGCACCCAAACTCTGAAAACAGCCCTGGAGCTGGGGGTGCCCCCAAAGGGGCAGGGCAGCCTCATGGACAGTGGGGTGGGATCATCACCACCCTCAAATCCATGGGTATAGTGGAGACTGGGCACACAAGCTCTCCTCCTGACCTCTTCCCCTCCAAGGTATTCAGAGCTGGCTCTCAACGGAGAGTCGGGGTGGGCACGGGGCGGGTGTTTCCAACGGATGGCAGGAATTCCTGACTCTTAGCCAATTCTGGGCGTTAATCCCTTCCTAGGAGGCTCAGCTGCATCCCAGACCTCTAAAGGCACAAAAAGCCCCTTCCAGGGCAAAGGGCCCAAGAGGGGAAAGGGTAACGTCTCCGATGGCAGCAGGGAGGCGGGATGGAGGAAAGAAGGGATTTTTATTCCCATGACTTTGCATGAGTGACCCATCACTTCCTTAAACCCAAGGGAGATAAAGAGCTGCTGGAGCAGCATGCACTGGGGCTCTCAAGCAGGGAGAAGGTGCCCAGTTCTATGTTTCACATCCCCACTGCTCTGAGGATGTGTGTGCATCCCCCAAGCTCCACAGTGACTCTGAGCTGTCTGAGCATCCGTGGTTGGCCCAGGGAACGACTCCACGGGCACTCAGAGCTCAATGCTGCCTGCTGGGGAAGCTGCCCCTCCACCAGGCCACCTCCAACCTCCCTGGGGGCCTTTACCCCCCAGTTCTGAGCCCCATAATCTGGGCTTGCAGGGAGAGCTGAATCCAGTGGCTGCACCCCAAACCCAACCAAGGATCCCAAGGAACCGCTTGCACCCCGCGGCCACCTCGTGCCCAGCGAACTCTTTGCTCCCTGCATTGCGAGGGCACCTGGGGCTGGGGCTCGCCAGGGGCTGGGGGGCAGTGAAGGGCCCTCCGAAGAGCCCCTCGTGCTGGAGGGAGACCAGCTCTCTGCCGGCAGGGTATTTTTTTTTTCTTCCTCGCTCTTTGTTAAGCTCCCTTTCAGCTGAAATGGCAATGCCTGGGTGTTCTGAGCTGACAATAATTGCTGCAGTCTAGACACTGTCTGGTATGAGGCACGGGAATCAAAGAGGCCCCTTCTCTCGCTGCGACTTTCACACATGCTCCCTCGCTCTGGCTCCTTCCTTCTCTCTCTCCCATGTTCCCTTGGTCTTTGCCTTCTTTTTTTTTTCCCCCTTGCTCCCCTCTATCTGCCTTTTGCAGAGATGGAGGAGAAGCGTCAGCATCTTCCCCCCCACGCTCTCCCTCTCTGCCGTCTGTTCCTCTCTCCCGCTCCTTCTCTCATCTGTCTCCTCTCTCCTTCCTCCACTCTTACCTTTATGCTATTCCCTTCCTCCCAAAGTTAGCAGCGAAGCAGGAGGAGGAGGGGGGGGACCTGGCAGTGCTCTAAATTTAACTCCTTCCTTGCCCTCTTGCAGGCTTTCCTCCACATTCCAGCCCCTTGCCCGGCTGCGTTGGGGTCTTGGGTTCTTCTCTGCCGCCCAAGCCCATGCTGGGGTCGTGGCATCGATCCTTCAAGAGGTTGAGGTGGTGTTGGGGTTGGTCTGGGTCGGATCAGCCTGGTTGGGGTGAAGGGGAACAATGCACCCCTCTTCCCAGCACTGGGACCTGAGGGAAGACTCCGGCATTCCAGGGCTCATCTTGGGCAAACAAGACGGGAGGTTGTTTTGGGGCCCCAGCCACATTCACCCTGTTGCCCTGGGCAGGATGAGGATGGTTTGCTCTTCAGCAGGTGCTGCCTTTCCCCCAGGGATCACCTTTGCTCTCCTCTTGCCTTCTCCACACCGCGGATGTCACCCTGCCGTGAAGGAACCCATCCTCAGTGAGGAAGGCTTCTCCCTCCAGTGCTGCAGGAAACAAAAAGATGGTTTTTTTTTCCCATCCGCCCACCGCAGACCTCAGCAGAGCTTGCCATGCTGCTAGAAGAGATCTAGCTGAGCTCACACGTGGCTTGCAGCAACACTGCTGCTTTGAGCTGAGCTCAGCCACCCCAACACTGTCCTGTGCCCGCTGCAGGCTCCGACCAGGACATGTCATAGAATCACAGAATCACCAGGTTGGAAGAGACCCACCAGATCATAGAGTCCAACCAGACAGATCAATCGTGCTCAGGAATTAAGCTTTTCCACAATAACTCTATTAACAGATCATTTCTAGCTCAACCCTGGACTTTCATTAACCTCTGGTCCATGTGCAGAAGGCCCTTTTCCTACAAAGCCCAACAAAAGGATGTCAAGTTTGGCTTAACGTGAGATCTCATCACAACAGATGGACCATAAATGCTTTCACAAGTGGGGAAACTGAGGCTCGAGGCAGTGAGCCCATCGGGTCAGTGTGCTGAGGCCAAACTACCGTGGGGCCACATGATTCCCCTCTGTGGGACCCACGTTTGGGGCCAGGGATTTGCAAGCGTCGGTGGACACAGCGAGCAGCTCTTCCTGCGACCTCCAGCATCTTGGTGGCGGCCCTGCTGCTCGCTTACCACGGAAAAGTCACATTAGGAAAGTATGTGATGTATTTTTAACTGCCTATAATGCAATTTAACAGCTGGAAAGGAGGAAGAAAGCCAACCCCGTGCAAGCAGGCAGATCTTTACTGTCCACGAGTGAAGGCTCAACGCACTCGAGGTTTTTGTGCTATGGTTGGGACCTTGTTTGGGGAAAGGGTAGGAAACAACCTCATCCTTGAGACAGGCTCTGGCTGTGAGTGTAGGATAGAGGTCAGAGAACCCCTCAGCTCCTCCACTTGTCCCCAAAAGCCACCCTGCTGTCTGTGTGTGTGTTAGATGCTGAGGCTGTGTCCAGATCTGATTCCCTAAAGAGCTGGATGTCTTGGCCATGACTTGGCACTGGGATTCTTTGCATTCTCTGGCAATAGGACTTGCCGTGAAGGTTCCTGCAAGCCAGGCTCTTCTAAATATCTGCTCTCCACTGGAGGCACTTAACACAGGACATGTTTGTCCCCAGCATTCCCTATCCTAGGCTCCTGTAATGCTCCTGGGGCTGGATTTTCTGGAAACCTGGGTGCTGCCAGGTTACAACCCCAGAACCTTTCACTGTCTGCAGGGAAGGAACTCAGTGGGGCTGCAGATCGGGTCTGATGCATCACCTCCTGCCTGCATCCCAGGGACACGTCTGCCTCCTGTGCACTGAGATCCTGCTGGTGAGGGGTAGAAACAGCTGCTATTTGTGTTCCTCTTTGTGCCATCCAGGTAGAAGTTTTCCTCCACCATCAGTTACAGGTCTCTAACATGATTAAAACCTCACGGGGACCCTCTGCAGCGTTGGGGCTCTTTGGGTAACAGCAGCAGGGTTTACCTGGGGCATTTGGTTTGGTTTGCTGCCTCCAGCCAGCTGGATGTTCAGAAGGCAAGTTTGCTGCTGTCATTACTGTTACTCCCCCACGCTGCTTCTTGGAGGAATTCTTCCCCCCACCATGGTCCCCAAAACTTAGAGGAAGAGCACGAGATTCTATCCAGCCCTGTCCCGGGGGACGCCCCCACGGCGAAGCTCACGCGAAGAGCTGATTTTTCCCCAGAGCAGCTTGGGGGCTGGAAGCTGCCGGCAGCTGTTTCGTATATTTAGGGCTTTGCACACACGCCGTAAAAATGAGCCACGGGATGGGCTGTCAGGGAGGGGGCTCCACAGGGGGTGCTCTGGTGAGTGCTCAGAGGATGTTTAGGACCCGATGATGTGCAGAGCTGCTGCCATCCGCGCATCTCTGAGAGGGGTGAGGTTGGATGAAGTCTCCGCGGGCTGGGATCTCACCAGGCAGAGCATCGCTGGGCTTAGAAAGGGCTGTTAGTAGGAGAGCAAGAGGAAGCACAGACATGGGGAAGGGAAAGAACTCGCTGAAGGTCATTCCTGGGCCAGAGGAGGAACCAGGAATAAAATCCAGGTGTGCTGAGCTGGTCCTTGGGTTGTATTATTCACACACGTGTTTGCACTAATGCTGCTGTCACCAGGCAGGGGCTGTTAAGAGTGGAACAGTTTCCCGAAGCCACCAGTGCCCTCCAGAGCCACGCCACAAGCTGTGAGGCTGGTTTGCATCTTACAGAAGGAGAGGTCTGCATGTTTGAGGTCCTCTTTTCCCTTGGAGCACCTTCCAAGCCCCACGGAGTGGATGGTGGATGCTGTTGGATGCTGACCGATAAGGCCAAATGGTTAAAACCACTGCTTTTATTTGGAAGCTTATCTCCAAATCCTCATGAAAACAGACCCAGAGGGGAGCTGGGGAGAGTGGAAGGGCAGGACTTGCACCCCAGTGGGGACCAGGGCTGGGAAACGCTGAGCAGGGGAAGAGTTTGGAGTCGTCCCAGCTCTGGGAGAGGGAAGGATGAGATTTAAAAGGTTTAGGGCAAAACCAAGGAACAAGGGCAGGGCTGTTGGGTCTGGTGGCCAGGGAGGGAGACCCCACATAGGGAGTTGCAATTCACCTCTGCGTGTCTCGAATCTGGGAATCCTCACTAGTTTTTCTTTTTTTTTTTTTTTTTAATTAGGGGCTCGATGAGGAAGAAAAACCTTGAAACCAAGGAAACAAGGGAGACAAAAAGGAAAATGTCAGCTCCTACAAGGCAGAGTGAGCTGGCTCCAGCACCCTGGGATGAGGGTGGGTGCTGTCCTGACCCCTTCTATGCAGATGGGGGCAGAAAGGTGACTAGGTTGAGATGCAACAAAAACAAAGAGAAGGTGAAAGGAAGGGTCTCGTGCAGAGAGGGGTGAAGGTCTTCGCCCTTGAGGGTGCCAAGCTGCTCCGAAGGAGACTGCTTTGGTGCAAGAAGGATGATGGAGGAGGTGAGCAGAGGTTTTTGGAGGTCATAGAATGGTTTGGGTCGGAAGGGACCTCAAAGCTCACTGAGTTCTAACCCCTTTGCCATGGGCAGGGTCACCTCCTACTGGATCGGGTTGCTCAGGCCCTCAGGTGCTGCGGGGCAGAGAGCAGCGATGATGGGCTCAGGGATCCCACAAGGAGCTGGCATCTCCAGACCCCAAAATAATATTCCCAGACCAAAAGTTATAGGGTAGTGGGGCTGGGAAAACTGGAGATGAGACACATGCATGTGTGTGTGGATGCAGTTGTGGCTGTGCCAAGCCCCGTAAATCACAGTGGTGCAGACTGAAGCTCCATAGAAGGAAACTCTTCCTTGCTGGAGTTGGAAATTTCCCCTTAACCATCTCAGTTTTCCCCACCAAGCGGCAAGACCTTCCACCCACAAGACGTGGGTCCCGATTACGGCCAAGCTTGGCATCCCCAAGGAAGGGGCTCCCTGCCCTGTAGCACATGGGGATGTGTGGGAAGCGCCTTATTTTCCCTGCACTGGGGCTGATCCAGAGCAGAACTAAGGGCTTGATGGTTCGCTCTAGCATCTCCCCATCCCTCACTCTCATTCTCCCCATCCGCAGCTTGGCCAGTTGGTGGTGGTGGGGAGGCGGGGAGCGCAAGTTGATATTTTCCTGCACGTCCCCCCAGAGGGTTTTTTCCATTACACAGGCAGAGCGGAGCGGAGCTGCCTGCAACCTCTGGCACCGCTTTTCCAGCGGCACATTGTGCAAATGTAACCTTTCAGCGAGCCACTCCTACGGCAGGAAGCCGGGGGGCTCCGCTCCTGCCAGGAACGCAGCCGGCGCGGAGCTGGAAGGCAGCCCGTTAATCAGAGCCGCCTGACAGCGAAGCACACAGCCTGGGCAACAGATTTCTGCTCCCTCTCCCTCGCTCGCTCGCTCAGCTTCGCCTTCCCTTGTCCTGCTCGCTGCGGCTCGGCTGCTTGGCCTGGCCGTCCTGCTGCCTG
>WAAB01013217.1:0-44323 GCA_013389865.1 Piaya cayana
ATTCTGGTTTGTGGTATATAGAAGAGGAAGGTTGGCGCCAACCTTTAAGGCAGCTGATACTCAATATCCTCCAAGAAAGCTGTGGGCCAGAATATCAATAATCTGTTTTGAAGCAGTTCCTGGAGGTGTTGTGACTGTGTCTTGTGCATTTGTAAGGACTCCAGGGAATAAAAAGAAATTTGCATTTTGTTAATAAATATAACTTTCTTTCATGATAAGACATTTTTTATCCTTACAACGAGTATTTATTGTCATTCTTATTTCAGAAAATTGTAAATATTTTACATAATCTGTACTACTATTGATCCTTTCAGTGATATTTTTTATATCACAGCATTCACTTTTCCAGGCTCTTTACAAGTAGATGGAAGCTTTACATGAAAAGGCACTGCAGATTTTGCTTCACTAATACACAAAATTCACAGAAAGTAATTCTAATACAAACACAAGTACATGGAAAATATGAGAGAGTTATGTCTCTTGTCCGAGGCATATAAGGCCACTTTTAGAGTAAGCACAGTTCATTTGTGTCTCATATGAAACAAAGTTCTTTTGAGTAGGAAAAAAAACATGAGTATATCAGAAGACAATGAGAATCAAAATCCAAGCATAGATTAGTTAAAAGTGAACAAACAGGAAACTTGTTTTCTAAATTAGTATATCTTCCTCCTAAGTTTTTGTTTGCATTTGTAATGTGACATCAGATTTTCTTTTAAGAATCTGATTTAAATTGCACTTTAATATTCATTTGGTGAAAGAATCCTTTCCTGGATGCTTTTTACACCCTTATATCACTTTCTGCTTGGAGGGTTTTTCTGGAAAGAAATAATGACATTCTCTTACTCTGACACTAGGTTGCTTATTTGTCTCCTATTATTAGTGTATGCTTCCTGTTCCTTGGTCCATTGTGTAATTATTTTTCTTTCCCTGACATTTGCCTATTTCATACAGAAATGAATGAATTCTTTCTACTAAATGCATCCTCTTCTGTACCTTTCCAAGAATCTTTCAAGTATTACACTCTCCTAATCCCCCTGAACAGAGTGAAGTTTCTCTGAAATTACTTTTTTTATTTAATAATGAGAATAACTAGTAATCTGATTTTCTATGGAAAATTTGTTATGAAATCATATTTGATCCTTTCTTATTGTAGTACAAATACATTTTAATGTATACAATGCTTAATTTTAAGAAATTTTCAGGTCAGTATTTGGGTAAGCAGTGTTATTTGTTACATGAAGGACCAATATATCCTAATTTAAAAAAGAAAAATATTTTTAAACTTCTATTTGATGACATATGGCAGACACATTTATGTAGCATAACAGGTAGCAAAATGGATGGGGACAGGATAAATCAATGGCTATTCAATGAGACTACATTTGAACCCCAAATAAAGAAAACACCCGATTAAATGTATAGAAGAGAAGTGATAAGGAAAACTGAACTGAGTTTTCATGCTACTTAAGACTTTGGCTTTTCACTGTAAATGTGATCTTATTTCAAACTGTGAATGAGTCTAAAACTGGATGTTAGTAGCTGCATTAGAGATACAGTAATAGTGGTGGATCATTCCCGTGAGAAAGGCAAGCAAGGCTTAGTGACTCCTGTATAAGAGAGCTATCTGTCACAGATGTCAGTTTATCTGATTGAGACTCTTTAGCTGCTGCTATAGTTGTACCCTTCTCTATATCAAGACCTTTTGCATCCACAGGCTGCCAATAGAGGAGAAAAAAAAGATCTCTTCTTCCTATAAGATAGCATTGGGATCTTTGTGGTTTTTTGTCTCAGCATTTAAACAGTGGATTTAATCAGTTGCATATGAACTTTGAAAGAATTCTAATTTTTATGATATTTTTTACTGTATTTCATAACCCTTTCATCTTTTCACATTTCTTATACCATTAGCCCATTATGTGGCAAGTCTGTCAAATTAATCTACAGATCCTTTATCTGACACACTGGTAAAACACTTGTTTATTATTGTTGGTCACAGTCAAAGCTATCTTGATTGCTTTGGTGAGAAAAACCATAGTGACAATATCTATTCTATTCATTAAAATGTAACATTAAAACAATAAAGTCTGTAAAACCTTTTGATTAATTTATTTTTCCTGAAGTTTGATTTTGGTCTTCATAGAGATTAGATTGCAAAATGAAGTAATCTCTAAATCTTTGTTAATCTCTAAAGTAATTAAAAATAAAAGCATGTAATTCATTACTGAATAAAATTACCTTCAGTATAAGAGAATTTGTGGGAAATACATTTTCTTGGGAAAGTACAAAATGTATTAATGCTTGCAAAACAGATTGTGAATAGGTTTTGCTCTACATCTCCAACATACACATGTGCACACATCACCAGCAATTGCAATTCCTTGGTCCAGACAACATCAAAACTATTTTTTTAAATCTTACATTTGGTATTGGAGTATACGTTAGTGGCATCACTGTATTCACTAATTTATGAGAGGAGTGGTAATCTGTTTTTACTCTTGTAACTCCTAGAGACTACAAGTTCAGAAAGTAACATTTACCCTTATGTGCCTTATCTATTATGAATATGCATGATTTTAACATAAGAATAATGGAGTAAGACAAGAAAGCATCCTGAAGAAGGAAGGAGAAAGTGGATTTGTTGCAGACATCAACTCCATTGTTTATGATTGTGCAAGTTAAATTTATGGATTTACCACTTCTTTGTAATGTATTTACTTAAGGAAGCTCTGTTATAAATCATCTGTTTTCCAACAGGAACCTACATTTTTCACCCTAATCTCCAGCTGAGGCAAGAGAGGGTCAAATGACGAGCCCGGTATTGCATGATGAGTCATTGAATGAACCAAGAGCACTAGGATCCTCCTTGCCCCTAGCCCTTTATATCAACAGGCCGCAGAGGCTTTGTGTTGCTCTTTTCAGCTGCCTTTAAATTCAAAGTGTTAGAAATGCCTTCCATTAAACCTTAGCCTGGCTCCGACAGTGCAAGCAAATACAGTTCTTGAGATGCTCTGTTCATATATTAAATTTATGTGTTTTATTCTGTGAGATTCTTTCTGCTGATATTTGTTTACTGATGTCCATAAATCAGCATTCTCATCAGATGTGGTAATGAAGTCCTTATGAGAGCCAACCAATATTTCCACAGTTGTCAAATAGTTATCTAAAGGTTTCTTTCTACAGGGTCTTTATTCACCACTGGCTTTCCTCAGGTTTATGCTGGTGTAAGTCTAATGGGTTCAAATTGGTTGTAGTAAATCAACACACAGAAGCAGCCCCTGAGCTAGTGCAAATCAACACAGGTCCACTGCATTCAGATGCAGCAATCCTTATTTATGCCAGCCAAAGATCTGGTTTGTGGCGTTCATACAAGACTACTGTACATGCTGTCAGGCTACAGGTTCAGCTTTGATGATCAGGTATTCCCAGATGGAATGTTAGGGTTACACTTTCAAAAACGAAAATTGGGTTTGATTAGAATGATAAAGGAGAGACATTTTTCTGTGTGATAGTTTTGTTGTCATCTGTTTCTTTTTTTCTCTGCAAAAACAACACTCCCTTTCAGAGCTGCTCTTCTGAGGTTTCATCTGCATCTAGAGGAAAACCACTAACTGCAGACTAAGAGTGGCAGCTGTAAAATAAATCCTTTGAAAGACATTTAACGCATGTGAAAAGAAGAAACTAGAAACCAAATCTACATAAATTAAACACAGTGTGTGAGTCCATCTGTAGTCCTTCTACATGTTATCAATTAGGCTGTGAGCAGACAAAAACTTAGCCATACACTTGGTTGTGTATGTCCGTTAAGGTCAGAGGAACTAATCATGTATAAAACTGGTTTACTTTAAGTTCTTGCCTGAAATGTCAGTCTTGTGACTGGAAATAAAAAAATCAGTTTTCATGTAAGTATTTTTAGGGTTTTTTGATAGATAAAATCAAAAGAACTTTGAAGTGAACAGTTGAGTAGAATATTAATTTCAAAATTTTCAAATAAATTAATTCTTCATTTTTTCCTTTTCTTATTTATAACCAATCTATGGCATATTCTTGGAGAAGGTATTTTGAAACCTACCTTTCACTACGAAAAGTTTAAGCAACCGCAAAAGCTTTTGTCTACTTTTCTTCCAAGCAGGTTTTTGAATTTACGCTTTTATGGAAGAGTGTATTGGAGTTGGGGTCTAGTTCATCTGTCACAAAATCTCAGTGTCACAAAAGCTAAGAAAACAGCATTTTTATTCCAATATTAAAGCCTCTGTTTATCATAATGGCACCACACTGTACGGAAGAAAATGTGACATTTCTCCACTAATAGCCATTTCCAGTGTATTCAAAAGCCACAACTAAACAAGACAATCCTAAAAGCATGGATAGAATTCCTTTTGATTTCAACATGTGCAATATCTCATTTACACTTTGTGCCACTGAATATCTTTCAACCTCTTAAAACATGTAGTGAACTAGGGTATACTGTGCATAGGTAAGGGTAGATACATTAATTTTCCTGCATAAGAGTTATTTTATATTTTTAAGAAAGCTTGTATTTCCCCTGTCATTATGTTGTGTTTAATTTTTTACCTATTAAATATTAAAGTGGACAAAGTGGGTTTAAGTTCTATTCTAAAATAGAAAATTCAGTATCACAGGAAATAGTATGTTTTCTCAGTCTGTTAATGGAAAGCAAAATTTCTGTTTTGTTATGTAAACAACTGCAGATGTAGCAGAACAGCTTTCAGTTTACTTACATCACCAATAGCAAAACACAAACAAAAATTACTCCTACTGACTCTCATGAGACTTAGATAACCTCTTCTTTAAGTTTATGTGTACACTTCGTAGTGTAGAAAAATCCCTTAGTGGACTATGGCAAAAAACTTCATAGTCAAGTTTTCTGATTTTGGCTTATATTTATTTGCTAGCAATTTGTGCAGATATTGTGAACTGTCGGTCTGTAAGCACTCTTACTCTAAAAATACACATGAAAAAGCATTGTAAACCTTCTTTATTGCTATTATTTTTATTACAGGGATTAATGTGACTAAATGTACATGAAAAACTGAAGTCTTAAAAGTGACCAAATTTGATCTTTAGTGAGTGCCTTTCAGCATGTGCTTAACTTTCCTCCTGTGCTTATACCACCATGATTTTAAATCGATACTTTCACTGTTTGTCTGAATAAAGAAACAAAACTACAGTTTATTTCCTACAATAGAATTACATAGTTGCCATGTAAAGATGTTTACACAGAGGTTAGGTTAGAATAACTGGTTGATTAAAGGTTATTCTTTCATCAGTCAAATTTTGTTTTACATGAAACTTAAAAAATAAAAAAGAAAGGTTCTTCCAATTTTTTTATTTCACATTTGGAAGGAATCTTTTCCTTTTCTCAAAGGGAAATTTCAAGATGAACTAATTCTTCCATTGATATGAAACACTGGAGGGACATGTTTTCAATTTGATATATATTCACTATGCAGACATGCATATATGTATACTCACATACATACAGAGAAATAAACAAAATTATATAAAAAAATTTCATTTATGCTTCAAACTTGCATGTAGAGAATTTTCATTTATAAATGCTGCCCAAATAGCAAATATAGATGTTAAAAAGTTCCATATAGGAAGTAGAAACTACTTTAAGATATTGGAAATACAAACCCAATTACACTCAAATTTGAAATGTGCACATGCACGTGCGCACACACACACACACACACACAGTCAAGTTCTGAAGCCCAGTATATTCTTTTTGTTCTTTGAAATGTTGCGACGATTCGGGATAAGTCTGTTCCTTGAGAAGTACATAACAAACCTTAGAACCACCGAGCAATTACAAAAGATATTTTTTTAAAAATGGAAAAACACTTTTTTCCTACTTATGATGAATTCTTTTTCATTAATAAATATAATTTATATGTTCCTAACTGTATATCAATTACATGGATGACCAATCCCACAGAAATACTATTCATTATTTTCTGAAAATAAAGAACTGCCTTCCAAATATCACACTTTGAAATTATGTTACTTCACAGATTGGAAGGGATGATATTTTCATAATTTAAGTTAAATTTACAAAGGATAAGTATTTCCATGTTTGCTTTTTTTAAGTAAAGATATGAACTTTGTATCTAGTATTTAAAATCCCAGGAAGGATACTACTATGAAATATCGATTGAATGTTATTTAAAAATAGACAAATTCTGAAGATTACTTAAGATATGGTATAGATTATGTGACCCTAGATACTTTATGAAATGAAATTTATAATAGTTGGTAAACAAATTGCCTGATTGAAGTCATCAGCCAAAGCTGCCTCATGCAGATTTACTGTTCAAAGCTCCAATGACCTGTTTAATGACCCTAAACCTTAGTGTCAGAAGTTCTTTCTAATCCTTAAATATCCACATCTAATAAATCCAGAAAGCTAATAAAATGACTTTATTTTTTTTATAGATACAAGTATGAATTTATTTATTCTAAACTACTCACCAGAGAGACACATTTCATTGAAAGATACTACTCAAAAGTCACTCATTAAAACCAAGGCATCATTGCTAAACAAATTACTGGAAATTGTATCATCAGAGGTAATTGGCAATGTATCTTTTTAATTTAATTTGTGACCTCTTTACTGTCTTTTTTGAAGTTATTAACTAAAATTTTCTAATTTCTTCTGTGCTAAGTGTAATAAATGCAACTCTCTGTTGCTACAACAATGACTGAATATGTCTTAAATATCAGCAAAATAAAATACATTAGAAGTATCATGTTTATTGCATTTATGACTAATTTAACATGAACCTGGGATTGAAGATCTATTTTGGAAGTATCTATGGATTTAAGTTGAAAAACTTCATTCAGTTATATTCTGGGTTCCTTTTCCCAAAATGATTATGTGAAATCATCACTCAGTAGCGGTGACAATAATACAAAATTATCAAGATGTCGAATGAACACTTAAATATATTAACCTGAATTTTGTGCAACTGCAAAATCATACAGTAATAAAAATTACCATGAGCTCACAACATTCCATATTTTTCTTTTGATTTCCTTTTTCTGGTTACAAAATATAGTTCTCTGAATTACAAAGTATATTTGCACAAGAACTTTATATAATGTAATATCTCAACTTTATAACTTCTGTGACCTGAAATGATAAAAAAAAAGGTTAAAATTCCTAATCAATGGATTATGGAATTAGGTCTCCACTTATAAAAGTGATTTCCTTAACAGGAAGTAGAATTAACAACAAGACAAAAAAAGTTCCATAGTTAGATCAAACTTGGGGTACATCTGCATCTATGCAGAGTTCTTTCACATGCAGATTTTTTTACTTTTAAATGCGACCCCATACATATCCAGCTGCAAGTTCCACACTTTCCAAACAGCTTTGCTACTACACTAACCAGTGAGAAGTATTTATCAGCCACTCAGTGTCATATCTAACATCATTATAGAAAAATCATTCTAGAAATCAAACCTTTAATTAAGTTATCTTGTATCATTATGAGAACAGTTTGATCATTAATGCACTTTTTTCAGTAGAGATATGAGATTTTGTAAGAAATTCTTTTCATCAGCCTTGTTTAGTCTTGTTTTGTTCTTGCTTTGTCTAATTCACCAATTATTCGTGTATGAAAAAAGAAATTACTTTTATACACCTTCACCCATGAAAATCTCTCAAGTGTGACCTGCTCAGGTCTCTGACTTCCCATTCAATAGCCAAAGCATATATAATGTATGCACTGTAACATATAGTCTGTTTAAACTCCCACATAATTTTCTGTCGTGTTACAGTAATGCTTGCAGGGGACACAGCTACAGTTTTGGATGTCTCCAGTGGAGGAATAAGCATCAGCACTAACTCTCACAGAACTGCTCAGGAGAAAGCAAACCTCAATGAATGAGGGGGCTACTTATCTACTCTCATTTTGGAGAATTTTTGTTAAGCTTAAAAAGGGCACAGACAATTTAAAAAAAATATTATTTACAACAGTAGAGTTACCTGCTTAGCTAAGACCCCACTTTTTGGTTCTGTGCTCATCGCCACATAAGACTATCTCTGAACAGCACTGAGAAATGGGAAGCCTGGCCAACTGGGATAAACTCTACAGCAGAGTAATATGGGATAGTACTAAAATATTTAAATCCCAATATTCAATAACTAATTTTATTTATGAAATTAGTATGTGATGTGACCCTCCACTGGACCTCTGTTTTAACCACAAAACACATTGCTAGGTAATCTCTGCATGCAGACAGTGTATCATCTATAGGTTCTCCTTGAGAGAGGAATGACTTGCTAAACTAGAAAATATCATTATCAAATTAAAATATCATTACCTACATAATGGAAGATACACCACATTTAACATCTCAGTCTCTTTAAAAATCTATAGAAATATCTAGTAAAACTACTCTAGAAAAATAGCTTAGTAAAGCACCTCTGGTGAAGGGTTCTTTGAGACAAAGCTAAAGACTGTTTCCTCTTTTGCTGAAGATAATACAGATTTTGATATTGGTTTCAACAGATGGAAGTGCCCAAAGCAGCCTTCCTTTTCTGGCTATTTCATCAGCCAGTTCCACTAACATGGGAAGTGAATGCAGCTGATTTCCTTTCCCTCCACCATCTTCTGTTTTCCCAGGCTGTGAGGTCTACTCTACCATACAGGGATTTTCTCTGATGATGTTTCAGGAGGGGAAAGCAAAGTGCCGTGTAAAGCGGAAACTTCAGGAGCCACTGAAGTATGGATCAGAAGTCTTTCATTGTCAAGCATTAGATTATTTAAGGAAGCACTGCAAATAAGAGCTTTATGTTTTTGCAGTTCCTCTGCTTATGTTTTCATATTCTTAGTAATCTTATTCTCTTATTCCAGTATTCTTTGTATTTAAGCATTAATTTATGTCTTTCTTTAGGTAATTAAATAAGGATTCAACCACAGCCTGCCACCAGTAATTTATGTATTTAATCACTTTTGAATCTTACTCACTCTGAATGGCACCAGATAAAGGTGTGAGGCCTTTCTTTAGAGTGGGTCTTCTCACTGACAAGGTACCAAAGAACAGGAGGCAGAAGAAAGTTAGTGTTATTTGTCTGATTGATGGCTAATAAGGGCCTTTCATGAAGATACTTAGAGTGTTGTTGCAGGCTGCTGTCCAATTAGTAGATCCCTTTTAGCACTGCTTTCCTAGATCATTTACTTCTGTGCTGTATTAGCCTATTGAAAAAAAAAAAAAGACAAGCTTTTACAGTAATCTTTAATATATATATTAAAAAACTTCATACAGGATTTATTATGTATAGATAAGTATATGTATTCACATAGACACACATTACACGCACAGAAGAAATGAAGAGAGACAGACACACACACATCCATGTGAAAATACTTAAAGACCACATGGTAATCTGCCTGTGAAATGGTTAACAGGGACATAAATCAACATTCCATTCTATGTGTGTTACAAACATTATTATCTCCAAGTCACATTTTAATTTCATACTTGATGCTTCAGCTCATGCCATGTTTTTAGTTAGCGATGGCCTATTAAGCTGCTAATTTATATACTGTTGTGAAGGCCTCTGTAAATGCTGCTCTATAAATAATAGAGCAGTGATCCATAACCACCTTCCATGTAACAGCACAGAGTCCACTGCAGCTAATATGAAAGAACTGCTGGTTGCTAGGTGCCAAAATGCTGCCTGCCTATTTAGGAACTGCTATAGTTTTGTCTCCCTGCTAAGATGACAAAATGTAATTAGAGATTAATCAAGAGCTACATTAGTGCCACAGTTTCATGCAGACTGACTTTTGTTGCTCACCAGCAGTTAAGTGCATCTGCCTATATTTACTAGTTCTCTGGAGATTTAAAAATTTATTGTTGTATTTACAGGGACAGCTACAGTAGGAGTTATCAAATCATGGAGGAAAATCAGCAAAATAGATACAATTTGCAATTGCAGATATGACTCTCTGTATTTATTTTTTTTAAGTATTCCCCATATGAGAAAACTTTTAAATTTCCTGCTGCCATATTAATTTGCTGGGATGAGAGGAGGAGAGCTTAAACCAACACTGCTTTATCCTCTACTGAAGCCTCATTAACATAAACCTTTACACCATTTGTCATATTATTATATCATTCAAAGCCTTTTCTGACTTTCATTTAAGATCATATAGACCCTTTGTCTATTTAGGTAGCAATTAACTTCTAAAGCTGCTGAAACATTTACATACTTAATTCTGCTTATATTTTAACATATTACTAAACTATATATTCCGATTCCTGAGATATAAACTTGAGTATACTACCACTACTTACATATTTCTTGACAGCAAATCAGTACTTACTAGGAAATGCTTATGCAGAGTTCTCTGCACTGCATCACATAGTAAAAACCATAGAAGGATTTTGTTTCAGGAATTTACTATAGTTAAACAAATTATGATTTTAATTTATTCTTCCCAAACTGGAAACTTTCAAAATGACCCAATTTTTTAAATAAGAAATATATTCAGTTTCTTAGCTAGCTCAAGTAATACAATGAAGAAGACAGGAAAACAGATGGGACTTATCCAAGGCTGCATGACAAATCATTGGTATCTAAGAACAGATCTCAATCGTTCTGTATACTGTGGAGAAATATCTACTCTCTTTAAATAAGAGACTACAGATAATGTTACTTGAATTCACACTCTAAAGCCTGGATAAAAGTCCTATTAAACAGTCTGTATAGAGCTTTTTACTACTCAGTATCCAAGCTAAGAATAGAAAGAATAGACTGATTTGGATAAAATCATGCCGAACACGGCATTATAACAAACACATAGAAAAGTAAGTTTAGTATGACAGTAAAAATGTGCTGTTTCCAATGCATGAGTAGCAGTCTTTATAGGGAGACCAAGAACCACAGAATCACAGAACTGTTTGGTTGGAAAAGACCTTTGAGATCATCAAGTTCAACCATACCTGTCCACCACTAAATTATATCCCTAAGCACTACCTGTCTTTTAAACACCTCCAGGGATGGTGACTCAAACACCTCCCTGGGCAGCCTGTTGAAGTGTTTCATAATCCTTTCAGTGAAGAAATTTTCCTAATGTCCAGTCTGAACATTCTCTAGTGCAGTCTGAGGCCATTCCCTCTTGTGCTATCACCTATTACTTGGGAGAAGAGTCCAACACCCTCCTCTCCACAACCTTCTTTCAGATGTAGACAGTAATAAGGTCTCCCCTCAGCCTCCTCTAGGTTATACAGCCCCAGTTCCCCCATGAGCTCCTTGTAAAACTTGTTAATAACCCACTTCCATTAGTGAGATCAATGCCTACAATCTAACAAGCCAATAAAAAGCACAAGACAGTAAAAATATAGAGGTTGTGCAGGTTCCTCTTAGTAACTTCATTTAAATTAAGCAGCTAGAATCCCAGTATAGGGAAACACTATGTAACCAACTCTGCTCTGAATATCCTTTCACAGTTTAAAATGTTTCAATCCATCTTTCCTTCCACACCAAACCTCTTCAGCAAAAGAGTTGGTTCATTACTAACTGAGGATTCAACTGGAAAAACAGTTGGTTATATATAGATATAAAAGTACATATATGTAATCTATGCATATAAATATATGTATAAATACATATTCCTACAGCTTTTTGTGGAGTTGTGAGCAAGTAATTCCAGTCCTGGGGCAGCAGAATGGGAATTCTGGGATGGATGGTTCCTAGGAATGGCTGTATTTACTCATAAAGCAGACCTAGGGGACAAAACTGTACTGTGGCATATGACTGTGATTTTATTCATAGGTCATTTCCTCATAGGAATTGTAGAAACTCTGATATTTCAAAGCCGAAGGAGAATTAGGCAAATCCCACAGGGCTTTTTAGAGATTGTTCCAGTTATTATGGTCCTTTTGACTTACACAAGGACAATAGCATGTAGATGATAGGCTTAACAATGAGCTTGTCATTTAGTACTTCCTAATCTTTTGGTTTCCTCTTTTTGGAAAGATCTTTACTACATTTACAAAAATAACGTTTGGGATAAGTTGGATTCTTTCTTACATACAATCTGGAGTTCAAATTCAGGTTTTTTAAGGTAATATTTTCTTTCTTTTTAAGGATTACCATAAATAACACTCATCATAAATACTGATAAACCTCAAAAAAAATACGAACAAAAATGGTTTTGAAAAAAAATGTATTTATTCATTTTATCTCATGCCCAGAAACACTGCATCTGTGTTCAGAGTCAATATTGTTCTATATACCAAATACAAATATTTCTTCCCATCCTTTGTTTTATTTTTCATGGAAGAAAAATAGCTCATGATGCCAAGACTGTTTTCTTAGAAACTAAACCCTTTTTCTCTCTAAGGGATGAGATGAGGAGGCTGCATCTTTTAAATTGAACTGGAAGAGTCTATTCTTTGTTCACTAAGAAATGCAACTTTTTATCTTACAAAAATAAGAAATAAAAGTTAATGAAGTTAAAATGGACAGATATTAATAACAATAATTGTCCAAGAAGTAGTTAAGAGTTGAAAATCTGAGCAAAAGTAGGGTTCACTTTTCTTGTCCTCTGGACTGTTGTCCTTCTGGATTGATAGCACCTTCTTTTAAAAATGTTGAAATGTAGCAGCTGCCAGAATTCAGAGCCATTGTGATAACAAGTAATGGCTATATATTATACTATAACCAAAATAATAAGTTATCTGAACCATAAGTTCAGGCATATTCTACAATGTAGGAATCATGGGTATAAGCACCCACAGACCAAGGAAACCTGACAGACCACTGCTCCCATTTCTAGGAAGAGCCCAGACTCTTTAGATTCTTGCAAAACTGAGTGACAGGTCTACAAAACACTGTGATCTTGAAGTTCTCCAGACCTATTGTTCATTTTTGGTGGAGTGGTGGTGATATTTGGGGTTTGTTTGTTTGCTTGTTAGTTTGCTTGGTTTGTTTGTTTGTTTTCTCTAGACAGAATTACTGGAGTTTATGAGAAGCCATACTGCCTTTGTACATCTAGATTTTGAGTATATAGGAGTACTAAACAAGGAAGGCACCTGCTTTATCACTGAGTGGTATTTAGCACTCTAAGTATGGTCAGATTCTAATTTTAATTGCAGATTAAACATAACAACTGATCAAGGAAATAGATTTTGATAACTGGCAGAGTTGCTGGGCAGCAGGTAGTCTAGATGACAGCCTCATGTTTTGGGAACATCAGTTCCACATATCTCCATTAAGGAACTTTGGATTGTACCAAAGGAAAACAAGAAAATAAAATATGGATTAATTTATGCAAAATGAAATACAAGTACTCTCTGTCCTGAGTTTTAAGATGTTTGTGCATTAAAATAAAACCTAAGTTATCCAGGATTAAGGAAGAACATATGTATAACTGAGTCACTTGGGATCAAACACTAGATCCAAAAGGCAGCTGCAAAACACAGATGAACAATTTTGTGCAACAAAATTACCTTGATTGCAGCTAATCTGATTTGGGCTGCTGTATGTGTATGTATGTGCATCTAATCTTACATAAGACTTGATGCCTTTGCTGGCTGAATTAGGTCAAAATACAAAAGACAAAATAGCTAATAAGTAAGGAACATTATAAAAATTTTAAATCCACAATTGTACTCTATTTCCAGAAAGCCAGTCCTTTGATGAAAATTGTATATTACATGGCTAAGTTCTTAGCTAGAAGGCATCTTCTGGGCTTTGAAGATTTTGCCATAGTCTGAGGTATAAAAAAAAAGAGCAAATTGCTGTGCTTTTCTGTAATTTTGTAAAACAGGGTGTTTCAAGATAAATTGTACTAGCGGACGGTATCTGTCTTGCACCATAAGACACATGTAAAATACCTGTAATTTAGTCATTTCAAGGCATGCATGGAAAAAGGTAATAAACACAAACACATCCACACTAGTTTGTAGACATGCAGACTTCACAAGTTAGAAAGATCTCAGGGTTGCTAAATATCAAATATCGGATCTGTACTGCACACTAAACTACCTAAAATTGCTTTCAAATTTAAGGTGCAATTTATTTCAAATCACATAAAGTTGTAGATAGCAGTACTAGCATACACAGACACACTGGAAGTCTGTATGTGTCAGTGACAGAGTTGAAATAGAACTAATTTCTGGGTTATAGATACAGTTGCATTTAGATAGATTTTATGAAATGCATAAGTAAATACAATTATGCAACATAATCTGTGCTTCTAACACCCTGATATAAATCCAGTTTTGCTTTTTCTTATTAATTTGAAATGTCCTTTTTTATAAAATATTTTTTGTTCCAAACACTTTTCAAATTCACACATTGTATTGCAAATTGTTATCGTGTGTTCAGTGGGGTTCCCCATAATCTTTTGCTCTTTCTCCATTCAGGAAGTACTTACTAGACCTAAGTTTATTTTCCCTTCTAATATGTGAAAAAGCAAAAAAATGAGTGGTTGCATTGTCTTTTGTCTTGCATCAAAATCTGTGACAGGAAGAAAAAGGCGACTAGCAAGGAGAAGACTGGTGAACTTTAAATTGCTCATTAATGTATTGAATTTTATCATTTATTCCCTTGAATTCACACCACCCTGCAACAGGAAAAAGTTTCTTGGAAAGACTTTTTCATAACAGATGCATATACTTAACATTTTACTACCATTTTTCTGTTAACTAATATATTTTAACGGTACTGTTATAGTCCACGTAGCTGATTTCCTTAAGACCTGGGATAGATTGCAATTGTTTCTAAAGACTGCTTGCATCTCTTAATACCTGTCACATTTTTTTTTCTTCAAAACACTTTCACACAGGGAGTCACGCTCACCATCCTTTTTGAAAATCCCAATAAGATCCTGTATGTGTTGCTGGGCTTTTATGTATCATACAGTAGTAGGTTCCCTACAGAGTCTGCCCTGGAGCTGTAGGAAGGATTAGAGATTAACCCATGAACCTTAATTACACATTTAACATTTTAATTGATTATAGAATTTTAACGTGCATTTAAAAACAATCACAAGTATTTCCTTGAAACCCAGAATTACAACCAATACATCTCAGTGTTAAAGTGTTCAAATAACTGTATTTTGTGAACTCAGGATATTGTGGTAAATGTGCACTGCTTAGCATACGGTCACAGAGGAAAACCAGAAACCTTCCCCAGAGTTCAAGTTTGGCTTCCCTGTGTAAGCAATGAGTTTTCTCACTGTCAGCTTTTTTAAACAAATAATTCCTTGAAACAGAATCAATGACACCTCATTTTCTAAGACTTATCTCTTGGGGTTGATTGAAGGCTTTGATTAAGGTTTTTTCTCCAATTAGGGTGTTCACAAGGGCCCTCTTGCATGTGAGTTCTTTTATGTCCATTCACAAGTTCCAAGAGTTTGGATATTTCATGTTTTTAGTTCTCTGATTACTCTTTTGATTAGGGCTACTTGTGTAGACTTTTTATTTTTAAAATCCATATTCACTGTCAAAGTACCCCATGCTGAAATATGAGGAAGGAAGGATAGAGAAAGCATGATCTCAGAAGCTTCACTTTCTTCAAATTCAGAACCGAGAGTGAAAGCAATAAAAATTAGTGCTTAAATGGCCAAGAATCATGAAACAGTGCACTGAAAATATATGAAAGTGTCTGAGAAATGCCTGCAAAGAATAAACATCAGCCTTCCAGCAGAGGCCATATGCTTAAGGAATATGAACAGACTTCAGGCAGACACAAAGTTAGAGTGTGCCCAATTATCTTGTCACAGAGGATGGTAATAATTGTCTTTTTAAACAGATAAATCCCTTGGCACCTGGAAATTTTCTTGTATAGCTGCTAATCTAAAGGCTTAGGAGCTTCCCCAGCTCCCCACCATCAACTGCCTCTCTGAATTAGGGCTGTGTTGCAGTCCCTGTGGATTGCTGCTCCCAAGAAGGCTGCTGCTTCAGGAGCTGGGATCCAGAAATGACATTTCAGCACTGGCTGGACAGACTCACTGTCTATGATGTGTCATTTCCAGAAACACTACCTCTCACAGACATTTCAATATGGCAGACCAGTGGGGTCGGAGGGTAAAAGCAGGTTACCCAATGGGTGGAAGTAGATAATGGGCATCTTATTACAAACACATCTCTCTCTTTAAAGCTGTTATTCTCAAGGATTATTCAGGTGACCTCAGTGATAATTTTGATTTTATAAAATGGAATTGCAATACTGTTCATTTCTACAACTGATTATGTATACTGAAAGTATAACAGATTTAACAGATTAACCTCTTAACTGCTGGTCTTCTCTGAATAAAAGGGTAATCCTTTTTTATGCTACTGATCCAGGTTATCAAAATTGATGCTGGTAGTGGAACAAAAGACTGTTCATTATTCTGACACACACAGACAAGTCTAAAGGCAGTGAAAAAAAAATAAGCTTTTGTTTAAGTATCTACTTGTTTTATTTCTGAAGGGATGTAGGAATTAAAATTAAAACCCAGAATTTTTAACATTTTTATTTTCCTAACATAAAAATTCTCTGCATAGAACAAATACAAGATTTCCTGGTTGTAAAAAATCAAGAAAAAAAACCTCTCAAGATATTCTTCAGCAGTGAGAATTTTCTTTACCTGGTTCAGTAAAATAACTCAACACGTGCCTGTCTGTCTTGGATGTCTTTGCTGTTCCCAGATTCTTGGCCATGTTCCAGGGCTTCAAGCCAGTATTTCACATTTCCCTCCAACACTCCTCACTGTATGTTGCAATTCACTTTCTAATGTGCCAGTGTAGATGTGGAACTCCTTTGCAGTCCTGTTCCTCTTTACTCCCCACAGCTCTCATCACAATCAACTGAAGAAAGGACAAGGTTGTTGGAAATAGTTGAATATAACCATGATTCTTGGAGACCTTTCCATTCCTGATTTGTGGTTTAATTGGGACAAGCCAGCAGATTCTCTTGTGACTGAACTTCAGTGGACTATGATTTTATACTTAAATGTGGAGAGTCAACACCCAGATATTTAAGTGCCCTGAATAGTCACATATGCATTGCTAGCCGTGGTAATTTTTAATACCAGAAATTCCATCCAATAATGTTCTGAACTCCTCTTCCAAACTGAGGCCTTTTATAAGCCTAAATATAAACATAATAAAACTATCTTTGTGCTAGACAAATACAAACTTAATTAGATATTTGTCTTGGAGAGGAGAAAAGCATTGTAGTTAGTAAACCTAGAATGGATGCCTGTGTCACGTGCTTTTTGAAGCAAGGAATAACAGTGGTCAGAGCATGACAGCTTACACTGCTTTCTCTGGCAGCCACAATGTGATTTGAATGTTAAAGACATTTTAATTAAATAATATCCAATAGCTAAAAAAAGTTAGAAAAGACTTCAAAATGTCAATGTTCTTGCCATTGTGTGTTTTGTTCTCTCTCATACTCCTCACAGACATGCTAATGCCTTTTGTTGTGTGTTGGCAGAAAATACTTTAAAGGATCTCTCAGCTGTTGTTTAAATGGGAAGTTAGCTTAATGCAACAGTTGCCAGTAATCCTAACTGCCTAAGAAAATATAATTGTTTAGATATCCCAATTATTCACTAGCTGAATATGTGTCTTTTCCATGTGGGAATGTTTATCACTTTCTGAAGATGACATATTATCTTCTTCCTCCTTCTATGATTTCCTTTCATTTCTGTTGATAGTCTCTGACTTAGTAACTGTCCTGTCTGCAGTCCGTCAATGGATACTTCCCAGGATACTCACATACAAGAATAAACTTCATTGTACTGTATCATATAAATGCTCTGTAAAACAAAATGATTAATAATCTTGCCAAAAAAAAAAAAAAAAAAACCCCAAACCCCAAACCCTTGCATTTTATTTGAAACAAAATTAAATTAAAGGTAGATGGTATATACTGTACCAGAATAACCTACAACATTCTAGTAAATTACAACATATGTTTCTCAAATCCATTTTTGATAGCTGTCTGCATGTAAATTTTGCCCTTGAAATCTCATGTTTAAGTCATGTTGAATTTCATGCCATTTTTTTCATATTCACTCTGTGTGCAATACTTCATTCCTACAGTTCTGCCAGTTTGGAAGCACTAGTCTGTGGTATTTTATGTTGTTTATATTTTCCATCTAAGATCTAAACAATGGCATTAAATGTCTCAAATACTTCTGCCCATAACACTAAGAAATGGCTATTGAAATTAATAACTAGCTCTTAGGAAAACAACTACTTATAAATAACTTTGAAAGGTGAATATATTTCAGAACACATTCTTAGATCAGAAACAATGTCTTCACCCTTTAAGTAGAGAAGAAAGTATGGTAAACAGTGTTATCTTTTCTTGTGAAAATTACTAAACAGAAAAATTGCTGTTTGGGGTTTTTCAGAACACAAAAATAGATAATTTCAAAGAAGTGCTGGTTTCCTGGAATTTCTGAAAGTTTGATACGTACTGTGTCTACTACATGACAGTAGAAGGATTTAATCCCTTGCTGTGTGAAGGGAAAATGCTGCCAACTTTGAAGCTTGTGTTCTTTAAGGATTGGGTAGATCTCTTAAGTACACATCCCACACATTCTGTTCACCTGTTATGTGTTGAATGTGAGCAAGCTGGATGTTTTCCTCACACAGAGATGAACAGGAGGACTATTTCTAGCTCTGGATTCAATTAGAACAGATGTAAGAAATGTGACATGGAATTGTGTATTACCCCCCTTCAGGCTTATAATACACTTGTCCTGAAGAGGCAATGATGCAACGTGCTGTAAGGTATATGCGCATGTTTGGAATCTATGAACTAATAACGTAGCCAGTACCTGCTCACTCCTCTGGGTGCTGAGCTTCCAGGCTGCAAGAATTTCCAAAGGATAAGAATAAAGTCAAAATCTGGTCAAAATCTTGGCAAAATAAACAGTTTCAACCTACTCTCAACTCATACTGACAGAGGACTCTGAGATGTTTTTGAAAGTATCTGTCCCTCCAGAAGACAGCAATAAACCTGATTTCTGGGAATTTTATCTTCTTTTTTCTCTCTGGGAAAAGGAGAAATATGTACTTTTTTTTTTATACAGGTAGAGGAATACAGTCACTACAGGTAAAATCCCCTTGCATACTACTTTACTATTTTCCTCTTTTTCTCAAATATTAAAGAAAATTAATAGTAGAAGTATTTGAAAAAAAAAACAAACAGGAAGCACTAATCTGTTCCTGCTTCCCTTGTTAGATTTTGTTATGCTAATCTCTTCTTTTAAGAGGTGAAAATCTCATTTTTTGTGACTTAAATTTGTGTCTTGTCCTTAGGAAGTTTGGAACAGAGCTATTCAGTTGCCAGAATTGTGTTGAAAAATGGTATTTGTACCAACAAAGTCCAATAAAACTACACATTCAAGTTCATGACTATTGGAATATATATCCCAATTACAATCAACTATAATAAAGTTAGCAATTTTGTTTTCCCAAAAATGAACAGCTAGTTAAACGTAAAAGAAACAGATCAGTCTCCACTGAGAGAGGGCCTGCAACTTGAGTTCAAAACTTAGCTTAGACACTAACTAGATCATCAATCACAGTGGAGACCTGTGGGGAGCTGGCCTTCCAAACTTTCAACTGTTCACATAGTTATTTATTTGGAAAGCAAAACAACCTTTAGCATAGTTTTCAATTACAGATCACATGACAACACTACTACTTTGGGGTTTGAGGGGCTCACATGCCAAGTTAGGAAGACTGAGAGGAAACCAGAACCCCTGTTTGTGGTTTACTGAAGAAAAACCCCAGTGTTTTATTACTTTCATCAAGGCCAATTCCAACCACATTGTACCATCAAATTGGCCTATTCAGGCTGTAAACCCCCAAATCATCATAGATGTAACAGTAATTTGAAAACAGAAGCCGTGAGCTCCCATTTAATCTTTATAATCATTTATGCCAAGAAAAAAAAGAAGGCTGAATATCAAAAATCTCCTATCTCACCAGCTGAGATACAACACATTGTTTTAAGTGGCAACTTGTCTTCCTGAACTTTTGCAGGAGTATTTAAGCTAACTCATATCTCAGGAATCAGTTCAACAGCTAATCTGAGCTATTAGATACATTCCTTATATCTTTTACAAAATGATCGCAACCTCTCTTCCTCTTTCTTTAGCCTAAGATTGAAACAAAAGTGATGAGCCTTCGTTAAATCTTTCTTTTTATACAATCAGAGAATTCACAAAATCTGTTTTGGTTGGTTGGGTTTTTTTCCCTTTTCCCTCCATCTTTGGCAATAAATCTTACAATTTCCAAGTTACTTCCTACTGTGATTTCCTGTTTTGTGAATCAGATCCTGAGAACACCACTGGTGAATCTAGTTTAAGTTACAATTAGATGACTTTATTGTTAAGTGTGCTGCCCTTGGTTTTTTTCAACCTAAGCTGTACATTTGCTTGTGATAGAAGCTGGTTGCCAGCACAGACCCCTCCATTTGGTGGTTGCTATAGAAGGTTATGATTTCATTTCCTGTTGACAGTTACAATTTGGTTATGATCTGTACATGAGTGAAAAAAGGAGGATGAAAGATTTCCAGACCAAATTAAGAGTTGTGACCAGTTAACCTGTATATAACTCAGTATAAATATTCATGAGATATCTCTTAGTGCTAAACAGTTGACTAACAGGGAATTAGAGCAGTTTGTAACACAGTAGGTTTACTGAAGAAAAACTGCACGGGCTTTGTAATTTACACTGAAAAACTACCTCCAGTCCAGGCTTACACTCTTATCCCACCAGAGCTTCTTAATATCTTTTTCTGTCCTACCAGACTGAGTACTAGACAATCCCTGGAAAGTCACACACCCTAAGAAGGTATTTTGACACAGCAAATCCTTGTATGCACTGTCATCATAACTGCAGAAAAGAAGAAAATCTGCTCTTCTCCTTGTTCATAAAACTTCACTTTTCTAAAGGACATAAAACAAGCTGTACAGCTGCATAAGAATTGACAAGAGATGTCTTTCGAAGCCTTTCCCTGTTAGTTTATTCTCTCTTCTGCTGTACCGCTACATCAGTGGGAATATTCCCAGTCTTAAATTTTAAGATGGGCAGAAAAATGACCTGATGTTAAGATTGATTCAGACTATGTATCAGTGACAGGCATCTGTCATTGGAGGCTGCATGCTTAGAATAGTTGTTCTTCTGATAGTTTTCACATATTTAATTTCTGCATATCTATTTGCAGTTTATCTTGTCTCCACTTTTGTGGAGCGCTGTGGAAATGTAAGTACAGTGCACAAAAAAGTGCAAATTATCTCTCAGTCTGAATACATATCAAATAGTAATAACTTTTTCAATATCAGCTGAAACTCATAGTTTAAGCTTATTTCTTTTAAGCAGGGCAATGTATAGAACAGCTAATTCTGAGCATTTCAGTTCAAAAAAATCTACACTTAATTTATAGATTTCTGAAACTGGATGCTTGCAACAGAAATACTAGCACCTAATTTTTTTTTTTTTTTTGTGCCATGTGCAGCACTGCAATTAATGCAGGCAAATTCAAACTCATAAACATCAGGGAAACAGGTGTTTACAAAAAGACTCACTGTACTGGTTCCTGCTTAATAACCTCATTCTTCATTCTCCAGTACCCTGCTAAGAAGGGCTAGAGAGCATAAAATCAGCAGAAAGTATATTCAGTCAAATTCCTTGCATCTTATTTTATACAGCAATCCTAGGCAGAGCAAAAACTAAAATGGGCACCTAGCATCCCAACATAAATTAAAGTTGTATTTGACCACATTGATTGAAAAAAAAATATCACTATGGTAGTTTATTGTGTTAATTACCTCTCTCTTCTTTTAAGTTACATGACGTAAACAGCCATGAAGGGTCACACTAACAAGTAACAATCAAACACAGTCTTCTGTCCTGACCTTAGCTAGGCTTGCAATGTAAGAAAAAGGGAATATCATTTGGAAACTAGTACAGAATTAAATTTTGCCATTTTCATATCTTAGGAAAGCAACTTACTGTGCAATTGAATATAGCCAACTTTGAGATAAAACTCCTGTAAATCTCTTTGATAATTGTTAGGATTCACAAAATTTATGGTCTCAATCTGTTATAAGAATAAGTCAAAAATCAATGTCACGTCTGTGTTGCACATGTGGCTTCTGTCTTTCCACTAGAATTATTTTCTTCTAGCTGGAGCTTTTCTTTTTATTGTCTTTGCTTTGTACTCCTTGGAAATGTCCTTGCTTTTCTATGATTTCTCCCTCTTTCTTATTTTGTTTGGTTTTCAGGGGATTTTTTATAATGCCTTGGATTTGGTTTTGTGTGTGTGTGTGTGTGTAATAGCCAATTTTGTAAGCTGTGTGGTTTGAACTTTTTTTTCCTGTGACCAGTGGCCCATAGTGGGACCAGTGCTGTTTAATATTTTGGACAGTGAGATTGAGACACCAAGCTGAGTGGTGCAGTTGTCACACCAGAAGGATGGGTTGTTATCCAGAGGTAGACAAGCTGGAGAAGTGGGCCTCCGAGAACTTCATGAAGTTTAACAACAAGTGCAAGGTCCTACACCTAAAATGGGGTAATCTGCAGTTTCAGTCCAGAAACGGGAACAATGTAATTGAGAGCAGCCCTGCAGAGAAGGACCTAGGTGCACTGGTTGGTGAGAACCTCAACATGGACTGCCCAGTTATGTGTCCAGTTCTGGAATTCCTAACTTAAGAAGGATATGGAACTTTTGGAACAGATTCACAGGAAGGCCACAAAGATAATCAAAGGCCTGGAACACTTCTGCTGTGAGGACAGGCTGGAACAGTTGGGGTTGTTCAGCCTGGAGAAAATAAGGCTCCAGAGAGACATAATGGTCATTTGGTACCTGAAGGGGGTCTACAAGAAAGCTGGCGAGGGACTTTTTACAAGGACGTATAGCAATAGGATGAGCGGGAATGGTTTTAATTGGAAGGAGGAAGATCTAGATTAGATGTTAGGAGGAAATTCTTCATGATAAGGGTGGTGAGACACTTGAAGAGGATGTCCAGCGAAATTGTGGATGCCTCTTTCCTGGAAGTATTCAAGGACAGGTTGGATGGGGCCTTGAGATCTGGTAGGAGGGGTACCTGCTCTTGGCAGGGGTGTTGGAACTGGATGATCTTCAAGGTCATTTCCAACACAAACCATACTGTGATTCTGTGATTCTATGGTTCTATGATTCATAGATTAGATTTTCCCTGAAAGAGAAAAGGCCATTTATGAATTTAAATCATATTCCCTGTGTTTGCTTCCTGCAGCCTTTTGACATTCACTGATAGAAATCACCACAGAAAAGAACTTCTGAATCAGAATCTGAAGAAATTATTTTTATTCATTTCTATGTAATAATCATTTCTTGAGAAATGCACCCACACTCATCAAAAAAGTATAACCTGATTTATAGAACAAAATCACAAATACGCACCTGCAGATTAGGTAGGATGTATCAAGATTATGTATGTCTTTTGCAATCCACAGGAAAAAGACCACAAGCTGAGTAGCTGAACAGTTTTTAATAGCAAATCTATGAAAATTGCTTTAATTCTTCTCTAGACATTCTGCAAGGAGCAAAAAGAACCCCAACGCTGAGGTCTAAAACCTCAGCTAGCATTCAACTCATGTTGCTTCAATCATTACTGTAGAGCTGTGAGGATTTACATAGGTAAACTTGGCCCTGAATTTCTCAAATTACAATTTTCCTTTGTATTGGTTATTCAGCACTAATCTGTATAATTTTATAAACTTAAAATAGAACAGATTTGATGGAGCAGAGAACAGGAAGAAAGCAGAAGCCAAGCACAGTTAAAAGAGGTTGCCAAGCTGAGCATAGACTTACTGAGGGGTGGGAAATGTCAGTAGATCAAATAAGAAAAAGAACAATCATAAAGGTGTTACTTCACAAATTACAGTACCATCATGTTAAAGAAAGTTGATTTTCCCTTTCTGGCTTGTATTTGTTTTCTAAAGTGTAACAAAATGAAGTTGTAAAAAGCTCAGCTCTTTCCCCATAAACAGACTGTTTGTGATTGAGTGACTTGGACTAACTCCTGTTTCCTTTATTAATGAGCTTAGTTATATTCCTTTACTGGACCTAATTCAGAAAAGCACTTAAATAGGTGCATAAATCCTATAGATTTCAATGGGATTTACACATGTGCTTAAAATTATGCACAAGCTTAATTTCACTGCTAAATTGGGAATAAGAGAAATTGAATTGAATCTTCATCCAACACTGTGATTTGGCTAATTCAGTAATATTTTTTCACAGTAGCGTACAACACCAAGCAAACCCAAGTTTTTATGATAAGCAAAATGAGACCAGGTGGGCTGGCAAAGAGGGTACTTTAAGTTGTTTGTTTTTTTTCTGGGTAGGCAGCATGTAGTGCTTCTTGGATACTAGTGGAAAATTCAATGTACGCATTGTATTGGTGTCTCTGGAATCCATATTTGCATAGAAGATGATGTCTATAGATAAATATATTAGTGATCATATCTTTACCTTTCTACCCCCAGATCTCATACTGCTACAATGACTTCTGAAGTCTGCTGTATCTTACTGTGCATATATACCTCAGCAGACTGTTCTGAGAACAGGTAGACAGTACGTAAGATTTTCTGTCATACTTAGATTATGGAACCTTACATCTTCAAAAGATTTTAGTAAAACTTAATTAACTACTCTCTCACAAGTGCTCACAAGTGGTTATCACGGTTTTGAAAAGTCATAAAAGCATGTTTTCTAAACAGTCTCTTCTCCTCAGACCACTTTTCATATTGTTGGGAACACTTAGTTTCACCTTTGGAAAGGAATATAATCTTTTAAAAGCTTGACATTGTTGTGAACCAAAATTATCAACAGTGAGGGAGACAGAAAAATTCAAGCAAAGCTTTTTGAGAATGATGGCTACAGAAAGTTGCTTTCTCTCACCAGAGGAAGTTTTTGGAAGAGAGTTTATTTGTTCACTGCTTAAGACGGACACTACTTTAGGTGTGGAGCATATTTTTCCAATCAGTTTCCAAAGTAATGTTTAGATTAACTATACTAGCTATACTCTAAAAAGCTATTAGAGCAGCAGCGAATCTTTTTATTTTGTCATGGTACTCAAATTTATTCTCCTCCACTGATACAAAATACCTTAATAAGTTTTTATGTCTGAATGTGCTTGACCGATACATCTTTGTTCAAATTGACCTGTGAATATATTTATTTATATGATAAATTTTGTGTCTGTAAGTATTGTTGTGTTAATGAGCTACAGTGTCGCACTTTAACTGAATAAGCAGTGCCAAAGACCAATTGCTACTTGGCTAAGGAATTAGCAGAAGGCTTTTCTCTCTTTTATACACACACACACTGAAATGAAAAACTTTTCTAGTTTGGACCTCCTGTACAGCAGCTGCCAGAATGCTTCCCAGCCTCAATGGCACAGCAAGGATCCCCTTGCAACCACTAGCTCATCAAAATCTCCCTCCAGTGCATTTTTCCTTGGAGAAGAGATGTGACTTGATATTACCATAAACTTCTCCACTGGGTACTCCTCTGTATTTCTTTTCTACAGTTATGGGATATTGACTCATCTTCTCTCACATCCCACCTGCCTCCAAGCAGCTGGGCACAAAGAGGGGAGTTTCAGAATCCCAAATTATGTGTCACTTGTGGCTACATTATTGTGCAATACATAGAACAGATTTTCAAAAATAATGTAGCATAAAAATGGGACATTTTGCAGTGATGCTACAGAACTATATTCTACAAAAATTTGTGCACTTCATGTGTCTTTTGTAAATCAGTTGACCCCAGAGTGCTGAGTAGGGGAGGTGAGAAAGCCATGTCAAATGGGAACAAAATATTTCAGAAGTCTCATTTAATTTATAATAAATAATAAAACTGCTTTTCTTTTCCTAGGTATATTATTCTTCTCTCAAAGTTAGGGGTAATCTTTTTCCCATTCTTCAGAAGTGCAGATCCTTGCACAAGCTGGGGTAACACCACCCCCTTCTGTTCACACTGATTCTAGGCTCAGCTTCGTATCTGGCATAGCAAAATATTGGTACTCCAGTGCCATTTGCACAGGTGAATAAGAAGAATGGATTTTACTGCTGCAGCTTGATCATGTTCTTTGAACTGTGTATTTTCAATTGAAATATTTTAATTATTCTCTAAATCAGTTTATTACAAAAATTTCTGGATAGCAATATATCAAAAGAGCTAAAACATTGCAGTTTTGCTTTAATTCTTTAGCATGGACAAACACAAAATTTAATAAGTAAAAACATATTTAATGTTAAGGGACACTTTTTTGTTATCTGCAACTTATTTTCACTTTAGTATGCTTCTTTTGATCATCTGTCAGAGTAGTATTTCTCTTATATTTGATACTGTGAAGGTTTTTCCTTTTGTGAGATGGAAAGAGTTTTACCTTTATGCCTTTTTTGCTTTATAGGCTTATTGTGGCACACAGAAAATGCCTATTGCTATATAGTCAGTTAGGTTCCTTAGCATTTCTTCATTAGTTCTTCATGTTGATTAGCATTCTAGTATATAAGATATCTGGACAGATTGCTCACTTTGACACAAATAAATCTGATGCTGAAGTTGTGCTTTCATGGTTATTTCTCTGGCTGGAAGCAGCAGCTCGAACAGTATGATTCCTTCCATGCATTGATGTTCATTTCCACTTAATGAGACAAAGCAGAATTGAACAGAAGCTGAGCCAGGTTTAGCATAATTCAGCTAAACCCACCCTGTGACTGTCAGCTTAGAGAATTGGTCCAGGTCACAGCGCAGCTGCATGAGCAGGACAGGTTGGCAGAGCAGCCCTGGGGCAGGGATGAGGAAGGAGAGGAGTGCAGGGGAGATTACTTGCACTAGTATTTCTCGGTGCAGAAATTACCCTTTAGTAAGGGTTTGATAGGGTTTTTTTTTTGTTTTCTTTTTATCCTTCCTATAGAATATAAGCATTTAAAATGGTAAAGCAAAATTAAGAACATACTGGAAGCTTTGAGGAAACCACTGAAGATCCACAGATACCTCTGTGGATATTTCTAGCACTAATTATTTTTGTGTCTTTCATAAATGTATGCTGCAAAGCCTGACTAATACGAGGGTCATTTGTGTGTTTTCAACTATCCACTGCTGAGGTCTAAAAAAGGAGCTGTGACATAACTACACAGTGTTTGGAAAACTCCTTGTTCCAGTGTCAGTCTTATTTCTTTACCTATTTAATCTGTGAGGCCAGGGAACTCTATCACATAGGATGAATTGTCCCAACTATGAGTTAATCAATGAATTTAAATCAAAGAAGGAGAAAGACGCTGAGAGCTTTACAATGCCACTAAAGTAAAATGAAGTTGCTGTATTAGTCCTGAAGGAGCACAATATTTGTTTTTTTACAGGGAAGATGTTTTTCACCATGAAGAGAGATTCTATAGAGTTTTTCACCATGAAGAGAGATTCTATAGACAGACCAATCGATGCCGTATCTGAACTACATAGTGTCATTCTGCACAGTTGTCTTTGTAGGATGTTGCATTGTTTAGATATCTTCATGGCTGCACGGTTACATGATTAGCAACCCATGAGCCATCCTGGGAAGTGCCAGGATGGTGGACAATTAGGGATGGGAGGATGGCAGGTTTGCAAAGAAATCTATCTCTTGACTGGATCAAAATAAACTTATAGGGTAAAGCTATGTATTTCTTTTCTTTCCTTGCTTGCAGAGACCATTAAAACTACTGAATTATCAAATATTTAAAGCAAACACTGACCTTTTGCAGATTCCTAAACAAAATACACTGCTGATACAAGTGACACTTAAATGCTTTCAGTCTGTTTTTCAAATATGTATCATGAAACCTGGTGTTTACCACAACTCCGTGTGACAACTGGCTAATTAGAGCAGAGAGCATGCACAAATTAAAGCTGTGCTCCACCACAGTTTTAAACATCATAAGAAGGGAGAGCTTAGATTAACAAAACAAAACAGGGTGCTACAAAGGAGAATAAAGATGAAGAGATTGCTAATGCTTAGTGGAAACGTTCAAATGAACTGTGACTGCTGTGGTGCTTTTTGGAGAAGGGTTCCTCCTTCTCTGATAAAGGGGTTCCTCAACTCTGTAACTCTGTGCTACATATAGTCAGAGCCATTCAGGTCTTGCTTCTGTCAGGTGAATAATTTCTGCTCTAGAGAGAATATCTGTACCTGCTGGAGATAAAGCGTGGCTTGTCCTTGTATGAAATATGAAGGAGTGTAGGTAAACCAAACCTGAGCTCCTTTTTCCACTGACTGAGGGGAAGTCATCACAAATTTCACACTGCTGCTAGTGTGTCATGAATGGGAACTTGATCACAGAAAAGATTTAGGAGTGGTTTCTGCATTTCTACAGTGACTTGGAAAAACGTACGTACATTGTTCGTTTGCTTTGGTTTTAAAGACTACAGTGTGGGATGACATAAGGAAGTCATCTTTCTCTATATTTGTATTTTTTAAAGTCTAGAAGTCCTGATTTTTCAAGATTTCAAAACCTCCAACTTTAAGTAGAATTCCAGATGACACTAGCACCTGAAATCAAGGCAGGCTTTTTCTTGCAGTCAATGTCCAAAAACTCTTACTGGATAAATATTCAGAACTATTGGCAAGCTCATGTGTTGAGACTTATTGAAAGCAATGTTTTTTTTTCAATGAATGGGATATGTTTGGAATTTTTTGTTTGTTNAGGTGGGTGCACTGTGCTGAAAGATTGCTTCCAAAGTTGTCCCCAGGTTTTAATTTCCTGACATTTCACAGTGTCCACCTCCTGCAGTCTCTCTGTCTGAATGGCAGAGCACCCCAGTGGGTGCTATTTGGGTTGTGCATATTTCCAGTGTGCCCTTCAATACTTGTAGTCAATATGTTCCTCAAGACTACATGATGTTCACACCATACCCCAGTTTACCCAGTGTTGTTGCACATTCAGACTCTGTCAATGGCACAGACAGGTTCTAGATGCTGTCGTTCATAATAAATAGTGACACTCTTATGTGGTCTCTGCTCCCCTACAGCAGGTAAGTAGTAATAGAAAGATTCCTAAAGGCAGCATAACATCTTCATCAGGTTCTGGAAGAGGAAGCTGTGCAGAGAGGTTGCTGCCCATCTGCCCTCAACACCAATAGTCTGAGAATTCACCAAAGATTAATGAAGCCATGACTGTTAAGTTAGCAAAGTGATACTGGAAAGAAGTCTCTGGCTTCATTGCAGAATGATCCAAGAAGTCCTCATCAGGTCAGTTCCTCAACATGTGTGAAGAAGAAGTATTGCAGAAGGTTACCCAGAAAGCCAAGTAGTACCACAAAAAAAATATATATTTGACCTAATTTCCATCATCTACGTAAGCAACTAAAAAAATTGTCCTAAAGAAATGGAAAAGTCAGTAAAAGGTGTAAAATCCTTTTGGATCACATATTTTTTAAAACTTTAAATACACCATATTGGATACTCAAAGCAATTTTGAAGGAGGCAATAGTATCCACCCAAGAGTGTTTATAAGAACCACAAAAAATCTGATGTGTTTAAAGCAGAGTATTTAGGAGTTATTTAGAAACAAAATAAAAACTATACAAATCTTCAAAACAAGAAATCAAGTCAAAATAATAAAAGACCTAGAGAGAAACATTAATTCTGATTCGTTAAACATGGAATTTAGATGAAGTAGGTCAGTAGCAACAGGTGTTGCTTCAGAAGTAGGAAGCTTACCGCTGAGTCCATATGCTAATAGATGACTGAAGTGTAAAAGGAAGGTGGGCCATCTTCATAGCTGAAAATTAGTTCCTTTTGAATATCCTAGCAGCTTTTGACGGGAGTCTTTACCAAAGATTCATAAGAGGAATTACATTGTCATGGGGTCTTATAGATTAAGAGCTGACGGAAAGATAGAAACAGAAAAAAATAATTAACCAGAGGAAAAGGTTATCAGCAAAACCCCATACATGGTGTTCCAGTAGTATGACCTGGGCTACTTGGCAATAATACATGAACAGGAAAAGTACATTCTTCCAAAATTCTCTTAAAGTCACATCAATGATGCACTTCCAGATATCAAACTGCCATATCATGAACTGATGTGCCCTGGGCATCGTACCCAGCATCCAATGAGTGTGTGGCATTGACTTCTCTTCTGTGAATTACTTAGTTAATTTTTCAAAATAGGTGGTACAGTTTCCTGGAACAAGCAAATAAAAACTAAATTTGAAACCAACTTTTATTTATTAATTGAATTTGTACAAGAATCTATGATCTTTACAGTGGACTCCAGCAATGTAAAAAACAAGATGACCCTGAGTATAATTGCAAGGCTAACAGGCACACTGTGATGGCCCAAACTGTAACTATTACTAGCCAGTGCACCTTTTCTTCTGCGACACTAACATGGTATCACAGCCTGCGTGATACACTTTGATGCAGTTTCTCATGTGTTGCTGTCATCTTCTTGCATCATGCTCTTAATGGAAAACCAGCATAGTCCTAAATTTCCTAAGGCAGGGCTGCTCTGGCTTGAAGGATATGTTCAAGCTGATAGGTGGGATGTGGGCCATGTTGTAAATAATGCAGTGGGAACTCAGGATGTCTGGGATTCTCAAATGTTCCATCTGTCCTATAATTTGAGAACATTTCCTTGGCTGGACATTACTAGTGAAATTTGGACTAAAGTTTTGTATACCTGGCTTGACAACTTTACTGAGTAAATTAATGGTTTGGAATAGAAGTAACTTATGTGTATCAACCCAAAAACCTGAAGGACTTCCTCATTTATAAGGCTTAAAGTACATAATATGATCAAATATACTTGTAGGGGTCTTAATGTTTTGTGAATAGGAATGGGTGATTGTAGCTTTACAGTACCTCGCACACATATTGGAGAGTCTTCAAAATCTCGACATCATCCTGTGTCTAAAGGTAAACATGACAGCTCAATTCTTCAGTCTGTGTGCATGTGAGTGAATTAGCCAGTAGAAATTATTGTAGAAGTAGTTAATGTTGACAGACATACAACCATTACAAACAATCAAAGAAAGATTTCTGAAATTTGCTCTTGTATACAGGCCATTTTCTTCTCTCCACTACTTATAAGAGTCATCTGGGACTTTAGCATGAAAAAAAGCATTCTGCAAGTCAACTATAAATAATGCTTGTGGTTTAAAATGTAGGTTTTTTATTTCTTCTGATTGGATTATCCTCATATGCCACTAGCATACAAAGTACAAAACTTTCAGTCTGCAGCAAAACACCTATTGAACATAGGTCTTTGCTTACTCAGATTCTAGAAAGAAAGAAAGGAAAAGTGAATACAACTAATTGTCAGGTCTTGCAAATTCAGCTTGTAATTTTCCCCAAAGGGTTAATTAACAGTTTTCCAACACTGACTTCCTTGTTTTTCAATATGGATAGCTTATTCTCAGACCAAGCTGTGATGGTGAAATGAATGTATACAAAAGAGAATTCTGAAGCTTTAGTGTACCATTTTTTTCCTTAAAATAAGTGTAACTCTAATAAATTATTGTCAAGTTCAAAAAGAATTGCACTGAGTCCTTTGTGACCTTTAGTCAAATTGTGTTTAATTCTGCTTCCTGTACATGAACCACCTGTGCAGATAAGACTTTTTGCATGTGTCTATTCATTTGGAACAAAATAATTCAAACTGATTTTCAAAGCAAAATTCTAGCTTTTCAACTTTTGGAGCTTACGAACCTAAAGTAAAAAGCAAACTCTGAGGAGTTGGTTTGGAGTTTCTAGAATTTATTGTGGTTCTTTATCATGATAATTAGTTGCACTTTAAGAAGCATATATATTTATGAACAGCTTTACAGGTAAGTATGTCAAAACAGATTGTGCTTCAAATAATAAGAAAAAACCCCACCAAAACAATAAAGACAGGCAAGGATATGATGAGTGACAAACATCACGATTACTATTCCTACCATGATATTTGAAACCATGACCTTAGAAAGCACATAAAATTTTGCAGAAACGTCTTTTGAATGGGCTGACTCAACTTCACCTGATGATCTGAGAGACCTACATATTTCTCCATGACCTTTCATACTGAAGGTGACCTAAACACTGCCAAAATGAATCCAATTACATTATTCACATGAGCTAGATCTCCTGAAATCCCACTCAGTATTTTGACCTGGAGAACTGACTGCATTTTGATGCATTTCCCACTGAAATTTATCCACCTGTTGATTCATGCAGTAAAGAAATGCAAATAAGGGGGAAAAAAATCTCCTTTGGGCCTCTTGGTCCTAATAGTTGTCACCTTTTCTGTAAGTTAAATGTTTAGATCACTGCTTCCCTGGCAACCTGTTCCAGTGCCTCACCACTCTTACAATAAAAAAATATCTTCCTACTATATAATCTAAATCTAATCTCTTTCTGTTTAAAGCCATTATGCCTCATCCTATCACTACACTCATGACAATCCCTCTACATCTTTCCAAAAGGTATATGTTTCTTTCAATTTTATATGAATTTTAAAAAATGTTGCTTACACAACATTCAGATATTCAGGAAAAAATACAGTTATGCATATAAGTGTATCTAATCACTGCTGCCTACGTACCTATGTTAGAAAAGCTTTCCCTTCTTTTATAGTGATTAGCCTACTGCTTTCTGTGTGTAAAACAGATTATTAATCTCTAAAATTTCTATCTTCTGTGTCAATTCCAGAGACAAATATTAATCATAATCTATTTATTTAAAAATTCTATCTTCACTCACATCATGTTAAATTAGTATTTTAATCACTTAATAAGCCCACGAACAAAGAAATTAATACCCTACAAAAATACCCTATAAAAATTGTCTATCAAAACAGTCTGCTTTAAATGTATTTAGCTTTTGATTACATCACTCTCCACAGACAGTTTTAAGAGGCTACTAGGTTATTATACAATGGTGAAAAGTTCCCACAAAAACTGTATAGTAGATTAGATAAAAATCATAGAATTGTAGAATCATAGAATAGTTAGGATAGGAAGGGACCTTAAAAATCATCTGTTCCCAGCCCCCCTGCCATGGGCAGGGAAATCCCACTAGATCAGGCTGTCCAAGGCCCCATCCAACCTGGTCTTGAACACCTCCAGGGATGGGGCATCCACAGCTTCCCTGGGCAACCTGTGCCAGTGTGTCACCACTCTCACGGTGAAGAAATTCTTCCTTATGCCTAGTCTAAAACTGCCCCTCTCCCATTTAGATCCATTGTCCCCAGTCCTATCACTACAAGCCTTTGTGAATAGTCCCTCCCCAGCTTTCTTGTAGACCTCTTTCAGGTACTGGAAGGTCACTATAAGGTCTCCTCAGAGCCTTCTCTTCTCCAGACTGAACAAGCCCAACTCTCTCAGCCTGTCCTCTTATGGGAGGTGCTCCAGACTTCTGATCATCCTTGTAGCCCTCCTCTGGACCCATTCCAACAGTTCCATATCCTTCTTATGTTGACAATTCCAGAACTGAACACAATAATGAGAGGGCAATCATGAAAATAATTTTTGCTTTAGCTCAAAATGCTGAAATTATGTTTCTCAGTATAATACTGCACAGCCCCCCACCAAACGAGACATTGATTTGAGCTCCAGCATAAAAATCACAATGCAAAATACACAGAAAAGTCTTTCTTTTCCACTTGGACAGAAATCTTAGATGAAAGCATTTTACATGCTAAAACTCTTGGATTTAGCTGTTGGAAATGCTATTTCACAGTCACTAAAAATGATAGTAGCAGTTCACACTAGGATGGTTGCTCAAGTCTCATGCAGTCCATAAAGGATGCATGTAAAGAAGCCCCATAGGCTGAAGAATGTCATGCAAAGCTCTGTCCCAAAGTACATATACAATAATTCCTATAAACAGACAATATTTACTCCAAGGCTTTGGCTCTGGGATGTAAATAATATGAATTGTTGCAATCAAATGAGGCATAAAGAAAGAAATCTGCTTCTTATAATTCTTTTTTTCACTTTGCAATACTTTGCCTAAATAGTCAGTAATATTGTCAAAAAAAAAATTATGTTGGAATCAGAATTTGAGGGATCTTGTCCCATTTTCAAGTTTCTAGAATTAAAAAACTCAAAGCTAATTGTCTTTCAATATTCTCAGGCAAGGCAGGGAATTTTTGCATGGAATCTATTGCATGCAGGTGAAAATACTGAAAAATCATACTCAGAACTATCTACACCACCTATCAAGATTTCAGCTGGATATTTCAGTGCAGTCTCAACAGGACAAAGAATGAGATTCTGGATGAAGCCTCTTGTTATCTTTATGTGTCAGGCAGTTCATTTTTTAGCTCCCAAATACAGCTTCAAAAAGGTCTTCTTTGTCATAGATAAACTGAGATGATGATAAAGGCCTGTATTTATGCTTTATTTGTTGCAATATCATTTAATAGCCCACTATTCATCATTTCTGTCCTCATAACTTTCTGAAGCATCTTCCAACTCTCTGTCTAACTGCATACAATTTGAAAGGCAACATGAGATAAAACATACGTATGGGCTGTCAGCTAGGTGGGACCACCATCCACGCAGCCAAATAGCACCCAACTGTTTATAGTGATCATCATTAGTCAGGAGGCAATCTTTCATGATAGAATATTCCTCATTGTAACTGCCAAAACACATACCAACACTGCGCTGGTCTAAGAGGGCACCTACTTTTTACAGTAAGGAAAGTAGCACTATTCCAGATGGAAGGGAATGTGTAGAATAGTATTTGTAGCTTTCCTTTATTAAAACAGCAGGCTCTGAAAAAGAGCTTGTACTAAGATATAAAATTGCTTTTTCAGTTTTTCACTGGAGTGATTTTTCCTGCAGTGTCCTTCTGCAGGTCCACTAGAAATTAGTTTACATCACAACAGGATTACACATTCCTTCAATAATCTTTGTAGCAGCTCAGATTCTGCCTGTGCTTCTGTCTAGAGCTAGATGGAAGAGACAATGGGAGACACAGAAAAACCAAGCAAAGCAAATATATGATCTCGATTTAGTACATAATGAACCTGTCTACTGCAAAAAAATTCATAAAATCTAATTGATTCTTTCTAACGCTGATATCACTAAACCATTGCAAATCCTTAATATGTCAGGTTTAAAGTGATTTATTATTTCCTAAATCTGTTTAATTTGATACAGCAATTTCTCTTAAATACTACTAGTCTAGCAATTTTTTCATAAACTACTTATTGTTATCACAATTAGATCAAGAGTTCTAAATATTTTTTATAAGAATTAACAACAAACAATATGGAATTTTGAAATATATTGGTAATGATACTTTCAAGCTTATAGGTTCATTACAGCATAGGACCAATAAGAAAATTATATTAAAATTTGAGTACTAAGAAATCTAGAGATCAGCAGTGGTTTCACCTCTATGGGATTGCACTAGAAATTGAAATAAAAGCTGCATATTTTCCTATCATGCACATTTCATACTTAAATTTCTGGATGTTCTTGATATTTGTTCAAGAAATTGTCACCTAATTAGAATGACTGTTTCCATCGTGACTGCAGGATGTATCTTCTTTCCTTATTGGGAATGATTTGTTTATACCTCTGGGATAAATGATTCACAGTTCATTAATGTTTTTATTATGATGTTATTTTTACATAATACACTGGATATTTTACTCACGGTTCAGTAGAAACATTGAGTGAAAACATCCTTTTCCAGGCTAGTTAGCAGTTCCAGATGCCTCCAACAAAATTATATAAAACTGGTCTGTGTCTCAAGAATCTGTGGTTAAATTAGAAGGATAATCAGTCTTGATTTAAAGCAAGATCTAATGAAGATTTTAATTAACTGAAAGTTCGTACTGCAATACATCAGACTTAAATACAATTCATGATCTTATTAAATTGAGGTTAGGCAGATGAATGTTTGTTATTTTTGTTAAATTTCTCTTCCAAGCACGCTGTAAGTATTAAAAACATTGATTTAATTCATTGAAAATAAATCTTTAAAGTATTTGTAGAGGGAGTATAGGCTCCAATGAAACGTATGACATAGAAGACATGGCAGACTCCACAAGCTGCTGTGTACAGCAAATTCTTGTTAGCAAATTCACCTGTTTTCAAAGGCAATGGGTGCATTTTCACCAAAAGGTTTATAAGGCACTGTGACAGGCTGCCCAGGGAGCCATCCCTGGAGACATTTATAAGATGGGTAGATGAAGTGCTCAGGGATATGGTTTGATAGTGGATGGGTATGGTTCAACTTGACAATCTCAAAGGTGTTTTCCAACCAAGCAATTCTGTGATTCTAAGGTGTCTGCCTGCATTGATTTCTATTAAAAAAAAGGTGGCTACAGCATTTTCTTCAGAGAAATGGGGAGGGTTTGTGATGTTCTCTTAAAAGAAACGTACTCTTATATTCCAAGCTAATGATGACTAATTAAGAAGTCTAGATTAGGCTTCCTCTTCATTCTAAAAAGACTTAAATTTATATTATTTTTTTTACATTTCTAACTTATTTGTTATCTTGGCTACATGAATTATTTATATTTATTGAAGACAGATATATAATAATTCAGGGTCACACAAGAAAACTAGGTTGAGAACAGACAGATAGGAAAAGGAAAGAAAACATGAAAACCTGATTAATACTTAATAGTATGAGCATTTGTGGGAGCTTCAATTGTATTCTCAATTAGAACTGTTGTAACTATTTCTGTTTAATGTAAAATACATATGCTAACATGTGAGTTTGTTGGTCAATGTTTAGTCCACATAGATGTTGAAAAGTGCCAAGTTCATGCAAGGGTACAGCTTTATTTTCCTCTTGAGCTTCAAAANAGAAGAAAGAAAAGGCATTCATGGAATCTAGGCTTCTATAGAAACAGGCAAAAATGATGCTGATGTATTTCAGCATCACAATTTGGCAGAAGTTAGCTTTTGACTACATATTTTTCCTTTACTAAGCAATGAAAACATGCTGGAAGCAAAATAGAGCTTGAAAAATGCAGCATTTAAAACATGTGAACAAAGGAATAATTCCTTAGTTCAGTACTCTTCAGCTATATTCTAAGACACACTTGTTACATAATATGCAACTTCATATCTCTGTCGCTTATGAATTCTCCATCACAGTGTAATTCCTGAATAAAAATAGATTTTCTTCATTTTTCTGTGAGTTGCTTTAGATTTTTTTTAATACATGCTCTTCAAATTATATTTTTATTTCAGAACTATTAAAATTCTCAAGAACTACTTGTTGGTGGGTTTTGGTATTTATGAAAACCTTAGTAAACAAAGCACACTCCATCAGCCAACCTTCATCACCAAATGCAGACACCTATCAAAATGAATTGAAATGTTCTGATTTCTGAAAAAACATATTAACTACATAAACCACCTTGGTACCACCCATCTCTCTTTCACAAAGTGTTAATTTATCTTCATAGCTCACCTCTATCTAAATGCCAAAATATAACACATTTAAACTACAAGAAAATGAGAGGGAAGATCAGATGCTTTCAGTAGTGTTGAGTGATAAAGTCCCTGGGAGGAGTTTGTAAGAATATTTTACACTGTCAAGGACTTGACTGGCACAGATCCCCATGGAGGTGATAATTCTCTCCGTTGTGACAACTGAGTGTATACTTCCATCTCTCATCTCCTATCTTTCAGTTAATCATCAAAGCCAGGACCTTCCTTCTTTTCCCATAATGTCTTATGTCCCTTAAAACATCTTGGTAAGAGACTTTATCAAAAACTTTTCAAAGTTAATCACCCTTATTCTTTCTTGCTTACATTTTCAGTAGGTAAGAAAGGAGTTTTCTTTACTAAAGTCATACAGAGTTTAATTTTGAATTTTCTTCTGTAATGAGATCCTGTATGATATTAAACATCATGTTAAAAGTTACCTTTTCTTCATGAGCTCCCAAATCAGACATTCCATGAGACAGCTGTAGTGTGAGCAACACCAACCTTAGTCAATATACTGTGTCATGTTCTGACACTTGCCCAGAAAACATGAGTGTAGTTAAAATCTCTCATCACGATTACTTCTCTCCCTTTTAAACCTCTCCTACCTCTCTTGGTATATCACAGTGAATGTCACCATCCCATTCCCTAGATTCTCCAAACAAGATGAAATTTTATTGTACAGATTCTTATTTACTTACTTGGGCAAATAATTTTTGGATATAATTGGATTCTGTGATCTCTTACCATACAACACTAATCCACACCTTCTGTGACCTATTCTGTGATTTCAGTATACTTCATATTTTAGTGTTTTATTAGTTGTCTTACTTCACCAGGCTCCTGGTACATTCACAGTGATGACCTCATGCTTCATGAGGCTAGACGTTCTAGTTCCTCTCTGTTTTTTCTTAAATTTCTATTGTATTTTAAGAGCTACACCAAATAAATTTTGTTCTCCATTTCTGGAATCATATATTAAATGGCATTTTATATTCCATTTCTTATTTCACTAATTTCAGTCACCAATTTGTATTGCATGTTCTTCTCAGATCTGCATCAAGACCAGAGGCAGAACCCTAAACTGTATGTTTCTCACTGCTGTTTCTGCAACTCTTAAATTTAGATTACTCACAGTTTTTGTGTTTTTTAACACCACAGCCTCACTCCCTTATGGATCAGATGAAATAATTTCCTTCCATTTATGTTTCTTTATTTCCTAGCAGCAACCCCATTTTTTGATGACCCTGAATCCTTAATGCTCACGTAATCTTCTCAGCTAGGCTTTAAACTGTACTGTCGTGCATGTCTCTGGATGTATGTGAGGTTTATGGTTAGTTGGGGAAATTTCAGTTTAAAGAACTCAGTTGATAACATCCCTGACATTGTCACTGAAGTACGAAACAAGAAAAACAGAGAAAGGAGAGATGACTTTGAGTTAAAAAACTTCACATTCTTGAATTGTTAAATTTTCTCCTTTTTTCTGCCAGAGAACTGCTCTCACATTTACCTTCCTTTCTCTGTCCACAACAAAATAAATCACTTACATGGACTGCAATTTCCTGGGTGCTGACTAAGACAGAGGAAGCCATCAGAAAGACATATCCAACCATTTAAAAATGAATACCCAAGTTCAGAAGAAAAAGAAGATAATTACATGTCAGAGAGATGGTCTGAGTTCATGTACAAATATTAATGTCTGTTATTGAGATTGAATTAAAGTCTGATATTTGGATTGATATTATGCAGTCCTTCCTAAAACAAGAAGCTGATAAAGTTGCAGCTTTAAAACCTTTCCTGATGTCTGGGTTTTTTCCTTTTATGTTCAAAATCCATATAGACTTGGGATTTGTATCATGAATTCTTAGGAAATTCTTGAGGATTTAAATTATGTGCATATTAAATGCACTTTACCAATAAGGTATGTGTGTTCTTAAATAAATACTTATATTTGATATTGCTCATAACATTTTCTTTTCTCCAGGTGTAATCAATGTTTGTCACAGAACCAACACATTGCCTACCTGTGTTGCTCTACCATCTATAAGCTACTTGTTATTGTACCAATTTAGTTGAATGTCATTTATGTATCTGTCACTTTGCTTAAGGTTTCTGTCTAGATTAGGCAAGTACCCAATATCAATTCTAATTTGAATTTGAATTCTAATCTGAAAATGAGCCTCTATGTTGGAAGAAGTGGAGTATGTTAAAAGTGCTATTTTTCTCCTATTCTGTGTGAAATCACCATAAAGTATTGTAATTTAAGAAAAGAGCTAGTATGAATAAAAATCCTGATGTCATAGTTTTACGATGCTGAAAGAAGTTTAATTTTTTTTTCCCCAATACTTACAAAGACAAAAACTTAGTCTAAACCTGGAAAGAAAGAGTTGTCTTGCTAAGGCCTTAAAACAGAAATGACATGGTAAAAGTAAGCTAGGAAAGAAAAGAGTATAGCAGCATTCACATATACATTTTTAAGCTTTTTCTCCTTCTGCTTGTGGCCAAATTCTTAATTTGGTGATGGGGACTTATACAACATATATTTAAACTAAACAGTACTTTAAGGCCACATTAACTTGCATTCCAATATTTGTGTCCAAGCTAAGATTTTCTTGACATCTGATGCTACTATGTGAGTATAAAAAGTCTCAAATAAGGCTATGTGATGCCTCTGGCTTCATTATTCTCCAGATGTTAACAGTTAGTGCATTTTTTTCTAGAATTTTTCCAGAGGTGCAGTCTGAGCTGATAATTCAATGTTTCTCTTCTATTCCAAAGCTACAGGGTGTACTTGTCCTCTGCAGCTATTCCAATGTTAACTGTCTTCTGTGGGCTCTTAAAGTTAGCTGTTAAGATATTGAGGTTGTTTTAGAAAGTCCTTTAATTATCCTGGGATAACTTTCTCATGTGTTTGGTTTTTTGGGGTTTTTTTTTTCATATTCTGAAACTGTACTGTTGTTTTAGCATTTATGTAAGAAATAAAGCTGGTTGAGGCATGTGTAGCTCCTGATATCATCTTGGCAGTTTTGAATGTTACTATCTACAATTGTTCACTTTGTGGATGTTAATTTAAAGTAATTTAAATTAAACAGGTCCACTGTTGTGATCAGTTATGAACACAGTAATGGCTTGGAACAAAATTGAGAAGACAGAGGATAGTATCTCTGCGAAGTGTTATAGCTGCATCTTAAGGACAACATCTGTAAAATCCCAAATGGCAAAAAAGAGCTGTTGTTTAGATGGGAAACCATGGTTGTCTATGGTTTTGGGTTTTTTTAATGTTTGGTACACATGAGCTTTGACAAAACTAGAAGTGCTCACTGCATGTGATGCAAATTTTCTTTTCCTTTGACAGCCTCTTCCAAAATACTCACAGGAAGTCAGTCAGCCAGCAACTTCTAAACAAGTTATTGGCAATATGCAAAATCCATATTTGGGTTTTTAAAACACCTTTTGAATTGCTGGATGTCTATTCACAGATACATTGCAATATGAGTAGAAAAGAGGTAAGACTTTATCCAACTAATGAACTTGAAATGAGAGTATCTGCACAATTTCAGTCAAATTCTATAGCCTCTGAAACTCTTTCTTGGCAGAAATGCTGGCATATGAATCTGTTTATCTTCTGGTCCCTCCTAGAAGCTCATTTGTACTGCCAGGTTCTTGCCTGAGGGATTGGCAATAAAAAGTATGTCTAATTTATCCCAGACCAGAGGATTTTGCTTAGGGCCATTGTTGGTCACTCATAAGTCTGTCTACACCAATGTCTAAACTACGTAAAGGTCCCCAGGAAAGTTATCAAGAGACACCTTCCCTACTCCAAAACACACACACAAAAAAAGGCCTCACATAGCCCACATATGGCTGAAAATCTAACTACAGTTGTGTTCATGTAAATCATGTGCAATTGAAATAGCTTTTACCTAGATGGACAAAAATGCCTCATGGTCAACTGACTGTATGTGTCAGAAGTGTTTAAAAAAATGTTATCCTGTATGTGGAAGCACATCCTTGAGAATGCTTAATAGTGACAAATGGGCTGATAGTAAATTAGCTGCTAGCAAAATAAATATGTAGCCTAAGAGTCTTCCCCTTGGACAGTGTGTGCCTCACTCTGCACCTGTGCCTCTGATCAGGAGCCATTTTCCATAACATTTATAAGTGTATATCTTCTTAAAAAATGGAATTACTCAAATATTTCATAGTATTGTTGTATGGCATCAATAGGATGGACTGAACAAATGATTGATTGCTGCTCCATGGGAAATCTACACTAATGTGAGAAAGAGTTATTCCTTCCACTGTAGCTCAGAAAGAATTTGAGTAGTAATAAATACTGTAGCAAATTAGTAACCTTCCAGAAAGCCTAAGGTTTTTTTAAACTCTGAAGAAAGATAATAGAAAACTGCCTTAAGCACTAGCATATTATCTCAATGACAAAGAATCTTCAGGAATGTAGGGGAGTGGGAGAAGAAAGGGGAGGAAGACTGCAGAAATTATTCTTTACAGAAAAACAAAAGCAAATCCCAAGATCTAATAACAATCCACACTTTGATGCACTGAATCATGGCCTTGTAAAATGTCCTTGCTTATAAACTGAAATGCAGAGTATTCAGACTTACAAAGTAGTAAAAGTTAAATTCTCCATATGATGAGTGTAAATTGCAAATGAAACTCACATTTAAATTATCCTCTCATGCTTTTGCAAAACTTAGCTCAGCTTTATCATAAAAACTTCAAAGAAGAGAAATGATTCATTAGAGGTCTAATGTCCTCACAAAACTACTGAGTATAATTTGAAAGTTTACATTTTATGATACTTGGATGATTACAAGAAACTCAGCAAATATTATGAAAAACATTATTTCTTAACCAAAGCCAGACCTGAAACTACTGTATAACAGGGCCTGGAAACCAATAAGCAATAAGGTTTAAAGTTTTGTGATCTGTCAAATTAATTTAGGATGTACAGGTTACTTCATAATTTTGAGCCCATTTTTTCTGTGCTATAAGCACTCATTTTTTCAGAAGTTTTTAAAAACCTCATGACAAAAATTCTCTGAGAACATAAAACAAGAAATTACATTTCTTGCACAACAATTAGTCTTTTAATCTCATTTCTTTGCCCTTCATCTTCATAGCCCTTTTATAATTGCTTTAACTCTGTACAAATTATTTCTCTATTTGCTTCAGTATCTTTGATGGTGTGAGTCCCTTGTTTCGTCATACTCGTATTTTTTTGGAAACACCATGGACAGATATCTAATCATGGTATTCCCAAAAATTATCATAGTTAAAAAGGGCTATGAAATTGTAATCTAAATGCTAAAATCCTGTTTCAGAGCCAGAACTGGCTAACAGCTCTGCCCAATAAAGCTTTATAAATGTTAAATGTTTTCAATGAAAAGCGTGATTCTATGTGTGTAAAATCAGCTGTTGTGAGAGTTTTGAATGTATAAGGGAATGTATGATATTTGAGTAATATTTGTATATAAATGTTTATCCACAGAGACATAAATGTGCATAGTAGATACAAAGATCTTACTTTTCACTTTGTATTGTAGATATATAGAAGGATCATCTTAACACCAATCTTTAAAATGAAATATGTTTTATGATATTTATTGTTATGTTTAGTAAGGATATGTACTTTTAAATCTCATTGAATGAGAGCACTTTAAGATACAGGTTATGCAGACTGTGCAACAACTGTTTGGAAGTCTGGAAGGATGCCCTAGAGAACTCAAAGAATTCTCAAAATGTTCAGGTTTCTACAGAAAGTAAATCCAAAAAGAGTCATCAAGCTGGAGAGGAGGAGGGAGAAGTTTGAAAGTTCAATTTGCTGGTTCAAAGCAGACTGTGGAAAAAAGTCATAGGAGATTTTTCTAGAAAAACTAATCTCTTGTGTTTGCTTTCAAAGGTGAAAGGTATCACGATGAGGCTCAACTGAGATGTCTTCTGAGCTGGTACTTTGCATATATGAACTACTGTCATGCCTCCCACTTAAGCTACCATAATCTCCAGAGACTTCTGGTTTCCTGGAGAAGAAGGTTTCCTGTCTTTCCTCTTGCATTCTTCAAAAACTTAGAAAGAATATAGAGGCAATGAAAAAAAAAGACAAATCCTTCTTACAAAACTTTTTCAGGTTCCTGTTTTGCTTCTCCTGGCACTGTGCAGCAGCAAAGGAACTACCCACCCATGTGTTTCTACGTGTGGCACAGTTCGTACACAAGCAGGGCAGTGGTACAAGCCACTCTCAATAATGACTAATGGCCTAAAACTGCTTTCATTTTTAAACCATTCTTACACACATCAATATTGATTAAATACTCTTATTTACTTATTAAAAATCACAGTATTGTTTGTGGTATTACAATATAGGGAGGGATGACTCAGGAAGACAGATTTTTAAAATTTACACAATTTGATATTTGTACTAGTTCACCAATTCTATAATCACTTTTTTTAATTATTTCAACTATCATGGTGACTCTGCTTAAAAATGAGAAAACATCAGTCTTCTAGTAGTATTCCATAATATTATTTATTCTTTACAAGTAACATGAAAGCTTAGTTTGTGGTGGAGAGAAAGCACAAGTTAATACCAAAGATATCTGATTGCTGGAGGCCAGTGACAAGTGGGGTCCCCCAGGACTCAGTGTTGGGTCCAGCCCTGTTCGATGTGTTCATCAATGACCTGGATGAAGGCATTGAGTGCACCCTTAGCAAGTTTGCAGATGACACTAAGCTGGGTGGAAGTGTCGATCTGCTGGAGGGTAGGGAGACCCTGCAAAGGGATCTGAACAGGCTGGACAGCTGGGCAGAGTCCAATGGCATGAGGTTTAACACAGC
>WAAB01013217.1:45110-62798 GCA_013389865.1 Piaya cayana
GAACTCAAAAAATATTGCAGGAGCATTTTAAGAAAAGGATTGATTATTTAGAGCAGATTAATAGAAAATGGAAAGGAAACCCAAAGACACTGACATATTGAAAGCTGGAATTTCTCATAATGTAACATGTTTGTTTGTAGAAAATATAGATTGAAAACATCAGAGTTGAAAAACACCACAACCCATCTCTCACTTCTGCTTCTTTAGTGCAGGAGCAGCCCTGGGTTCCCAGAGCACTATGTACCTGCTTGGACATGTAGGTGCCTCCACAGAGCAGAGCAATGATTGCTGTACCATGCTAACCCTGGTTAGAGATAAAATGCATTGTCATTTTTAAACTAAATATTTTTCATTACTTATTTTATGGACTGGTTCTCTCTACTCAGCCATTTGTCCTAAATCATCTGAAATTCCAGAGAAGGAAACTACCCTTGGAATTCATTGTGTTCTTGTCTTGATTCTGCTTTTTTAAGTTCTTGATCTTGGCCTATGTGTAATGTTTTGGAGGCAAGTTGTTAAGCAAGTTGTGTCATTACCCAGATTAGGACTTCTCACAAGGTCAGTCATACTCAGCTGGGTCATTATAAACAAGCAGGTGAGGACTCATGACAGACATGTTTTTATTGTCCTCTAGAAATATCTACAGGGCTACTATATCAACATAAACTTTTCCTTCCAAACTGTAAGTTGATGTATAAGCGAGTACAAACCAACATTCAAAATATCTCAGTCTATTCAACTACTTTTTTTTTTTTCTCATATTGTGACAGGTTGCTTTTTTCCCTGCTTGGTTAGGTGATTGTTTTAGGGCCATGTGTCTTGAGAAAAGTATGTCTGAGCCTTTTTTCAGTGTACTGCATGTCCAAGAATGGCAGGGAAAAGTTTAGGACATCTTTTGTGCTAGAATTTAGAAATAACTAATAAGCACTCAAGGGTACTGGCTGCCCATTGACTTTACAATCCGAACAGGGCTAAAGAACAAGTCATCTGTAGTTATTTTATCTTTTGCATCTTTTAACCTTCTAAATTCTGGTTCAGTGCACCATGATTCACAACATAGAAAGACTTTCTCTGAGGTGACTTGTGTTGACAGCTGCGCACAGCTGAGGTGGCTGTGCAAACTTGTTTTCAAGAGCAGCAGAGCTCCCTCCAGTTGTGATATAAGTGAATGAGCAAAGAGCCATGGTCCACAGCTTTCTCCAAAATGTACCATTTAACTGGACATATCCAAGGGCTGCAAGATTATGTTGGAACTGTGACCATCTGCTTCTGATATAAGCCAGTTACTTTGAAGGATCATTGTTTAGAAGTAAAGTCCTGGAAAACCTGCTCCCATCCTGCCTAATTTTTATTGAATAAGAATTTCAGAGTGCTATATTTATTCTGTATCATGTCAGAATAGTTTTTATATTCACAACATTTTTCAATGTTTGCAGTGAGCTAAGGAGGGAAAAAATGCATCTATTGGTAAGCCATGGGAAGTGACTTAGATGGGCCAGGAGTTTATACATGAAGAAACTACGGCAAAGGCCTGTTCCTGGTAGACTCCTCATCTCCCTGCAAATCTCACTCCATTGAACCTGATGCTCTTCATGCAGATTGCTGGGTTTTACTTCATTGTGTTCCCTCTGACCCACCTCAGACTTCCAAAGTGAATGTGAGGGGAAGAGTCACAAGAGTTGAGTACTATTTGAAGGGCAAGGTGATTTGAGGATTTTCATTTTCTTATTCACTTAAGTTGAGGTTCTTCAATTACTCTGACCTCTGAGAGCTCCACTTCTTGAGTTGTCATAGAGAGAATATCAGAGCATAACCCTGTCACAGAAGTGTCAAAAAAGCACTTACCTAATAATCAGATTTTACCTGCATTTAGCTGATAGTCCTCCAGCAAAATATTTCTCAGCCTGCAAACACTGTGATCAGTACTTCTTCAAGGTACTCTTTCTACCCAAAAAGCATTCTCTTCACTCAGTTATGAAACTCTGCTTTAACTTTTACACCTTTAAAAAACGAATTTTATTTCTCTGGTCAGGTGTATTACAACCACCTTACCCTCCAAGCATTTTTTTCTCCAAAGTATCATGAATATATAGAATTGCTATTTCATCCAGCTCCAGCTTTGTGATTTGATATTATCATTTCCTCCCTGCCTACTAGAGGTCACTGTCCCAATATTTCAGGTACAGTATATATGAAGTAGGGTGTGGGAAGGGTGATACAGGGATGGTATATCCATATGGGCATGTTCTCTAGGCAGAAATAAAGATATTACACTGGGTAGTGCTAGTGGGTATGAGGGAGTTAGCATACCTTTCATCACACGTTTAGTTGTGGTGATATCTACAATAAACTCAGAGTTTAAATATATCCATTAATTAAAACCTTTACGGAATAATGGCTTAGCTGTGCATAATTCATTCCAGATATAGGTGCAGAAAATGAGTTTTTTATACTGGCATGTAAACAGAATAATAAGTGGTAAACTTATTTCAGCAGCCATATTAAATTTATAGGGGAGCAAATATCTTGAAAACTGATAATTGCACTAACTTAAATACTTTGTAGTGATATGGTAGTTACGCCGATTATTTGGACAAGAGATCAAAAGCACACGTACCATAAGGAGAAACTTTGTGGTTAAAAAAAAAATTCTGCATTATGTGAAAATTTAAAAGTGTGTTAGAAATCAGAAAAATATTTTTGTCATTAAAATTACGTTCAATTTAGGAAATAGCATATGTATTAGGTGATAAATAACATGTCGTCAAATATCAGTAAATTTGCTAAATCTAGATTTAACCAACATTTATGAACGGCAAGAAAGGTTAAGCAATTATTTCAGCATTTTCAATAACATATTCTTAGTGGAGGAGTGTCATCAATGAAAACTGATACAAGGGAAAAATCCTACATTTGAGAGTCTGAATAATATATTTGTTCACAGTAAGCATCTTTAAGATATCCTTCACAGATCATTATCTTCATGGGATTATGAATGAGCCGGCACAGATTTAGCAATGAATCCCACTCCTCACAATACTGTAACAGGTATGAAACCCTTTTCAGGCTATACGGTGACAGAGAGCAGCACTCCTTCCCAGGGGCCTTGTCAGACTTAGCCACAATCTATTGTCAGGAACAGTTGGTGAAATCTGATACTCACTTAGTTCAGTGCAACAGAAGTCCCATTAAAGATACTATCAAGAGCACAGTGATTACACCAAATGACTTGAATTCTGTTAGTCTGCTACATTTCTCATGTAATCCCATATGTGATTTTCATACCATATAGTAGTTTCACTTTTTTTTCTCTACATGTGTTCAGATTTATGTATAAATAGATATGCACGTTTACGTCTACTGTTATAAAACTCATCCCCCAAGCGTCCTTTTCCCAAGTCAATATGGACCTCCAGCTACAATATACTAAATGACTGTAAAAGAACAAAATACTGATATGGTCTTAAATTATTTCTGTGTTTTTGACAGACGATCTAGTAAATATCCCTATATTTTTTTCCATCAGACTCTATGCAAAGTTTTGGATCACTCCTATTTGAAATTTGAAGTTTAAATTCATTACAAGAAATACACTATACAGTTATTTGGAATACAATTTAATGATATATTTTAAAGTAGGTAGGACATGATAACAGTTAAAATCATCCATATAATTAGATGCTTTGTAAATGGGGGTGGGAGGAGTGATGGGGTACAAGAGATTTATTTAGTAGAGTCCTCATTTTTCTCTGGGAGAACTGTCACTGTCCTATAGTACACAGATCTCAGTCAAGTAATGTGTTTAAGGATCCACAACAATCCAACATAAATAGAATTCCATAATCCCCACATGCTTCCCTGAACTAGAGTCCACTTACAGCACATATAACACAAGCCAAAGCAGAGGAACCATTCTCTCACCAGGGGTTCACTCCACCAAATTGACAGCAACAACAAAGTATGAAAAGGCACGGTGAATTCTTAAATCCAGCTAAAATTAATCAGTTGTTCAATTAGGCAGAAAATAATTACCGAACCTGTAATTTGACTAGGACGCAGTAGCAGATGTTCCTACTCTTGCATATAGTAGCATGAGACATTTAATTAGCTTAAAATAGCCTCATCTTTGGAATTCACTTCCCATCCTCTTGGTCAATAATGCTCTCAGTTTATTGAACTGCAAGGCCCATGTGTTTTCTCCAGCTGCAAGATACTGGGGAAATTTGAGTGCATGATGTTAAATGTATTTTAGCTTGAGTTACTGCATTTTTGCAGAATTAGACTTACAGGAAGGATTTACTGTAGCACAGTGTATGTAAGTGTATGTTATCAAAAAGTCAGCAGCGACAAGACTTCTTTTTTAAAAATGCATCAATCCTGTATTCATAAATCCCTAGTTTTAGATACCATCTTAAAGAACATGCCTTCTAGCCTTCTAACATATCCTTTGTATCTTCATGCAGAGGCAGGGATTCAATGAAGACTCAGAGAGAAATGCATCAGTTGCTAAGTCACTGACCCTCTTTTTTTTTTTTTTTGAGCATGCTAGTTTTCCCCAGAGCAAATCTCCATTTGGGTGCTGAACAAGAAAACTGTATTTTGCCATGTCCAACAAGATCTCATGTCACAATGATGCCTAACATCAAATTCCATGCCTTCAAATAAAATGAAATAATATTTCAGTGAAGAAGGTGGGTTGGGTTTTTTTTTTCTCTCATTTACCTAGATTTCTCTAGAAAATAACATCCTATATTCTCTGAGTCATATCTATTGTCGTGGAAATTGCAGAGATTTTATACCTTGGCACTTTGACTTCATTTCTGTATAACATAGTAGAAGGAGACGGAAAAGGACTAGTTGTGCTAAGAGGGTAGCACTATGATTTAAACAAAACCATCTCTAACAATGAAACTAAAATATCAAGGATATTCATGGAAAATGCAGGGAAGGTAGATGGATCTAAATATAAATGTAAAACATTAAGAAAATCTCCGTTTATATCTTATGCCTCTGAAACTTATTTTTAATTTTCCAAAAAGTTTTTTAAAAGTTATTTTTAAAAATCTTAATAATTTTACCTAATCATATTGTATCAAACTGAAATGCCATGAAACAGTTATAGAAGCACATCAAATCCGTCTTTCAATGGAATAGTGCTCAGGCTAGTTTTAGCACAACTCACTATTAATACTTAAATACTGCATTATTTTGCAGAGTCCATGTTTAATCTTAAGATGAATATTAGAAACTGTTTGAGGTTTTTTTCAGTCACAATACAGGAAAATAACTTTGATTGTCTAGTATCCACTTGATACTAGAAAAGTGTAAAGAAGAATTGTGTTTAAGATCATTGTCAGTTATTTAAATTAGCAAATATGTAAAAATTGCCATGCAGTCTCTGCTATTCCCTCATTCAAAATCAATATTGGTTGAGGAAGCTAGCAAGTACTTTTTAAAAAGCAAAATGCTCATGTGCCACCAACAAAGTTCAAATGAAACCATGACAATAAGCAGGATTATAAATGCACAGAGAGTGGATGATTTCATCTGGGTTAATCTCTAATGCCATGCAAAATCTTCTGTAACATGCGTGGTTGAATGAAATGGACATTGAGCAGGCCCCAGAGGGTTAATCCACTGAGACTTGTTTCCTTGCAGCAACTGTTTTCAGCAGGGCAAGACTAAACACTCTTCAGCGGCCATGTATTTCAGTAGTTTTGTCCTATTTTGCTTAACAGTTGCCACAGTTTATAAAGTATGGAAAATAAGAAATTTGTGTTATGTCCTTGACCCAAGTCTAATACAAGAAGCAGAGGGAAGAAAGCTAAGGTTGTATGATGAGAATGCAATGCACAATAAGTACAAAGAGGGTTATGGGTGACTTAAGATACTTAAATTTTACTGTGAAAAAATATTTCACCTCAGGAATCTCAGTATGTATTGTAGTAGGGTTGTGTTATTTAAGAATCAGTGGCAGCACATACACTGGAACAGAATGTCATGAGATTCCCTTCTCAGACTTTGGTATTTTGAACACAGTTATGTCAAGCTGAAATACATAACATTGCTTATTATACTATGTGGAAAGATAAGATATTGTAGTTATGTTGAAGTAAGTCTGTAGTAGCTCAATAGGATTATTTTGATTTTGTAAAGGGTTGAAAATGAAACAAAATGTTGCTAAATATAAAGGAAACAACAGCATCAGAGAAATGAGCATGACATCACCTGTACTAAGGTTGGCTACCAGTTGTGCACAACACGAGGAAATGAATGTAACTGGACTTGCTCATATAATGGATGTCTACACCATGTCAAAAAGAGTAAAGAGCACAGGGCCTCTTCCTTACAACATCATTATGAAAAGGAAATGTGTACTCTGGTCTTATAATCTGACATACATAGATCCACTGTTTTTATGGTTATGCAAGGTCCCTGAATGAACACACATGGCCTCACTACTAATGGGGCCCTGCTAGCTACTGCTAAATACTAGCCACCACATTGGAAAAACAGAGCAGTTTAGATTGGAAGTGACCTCTGTAGGTCATATGATCTAAGAAGAGTAATAATAAGCAANGACCTAATACATGGGGGAAAGCAGTGGGCTTACTGAGGTCCGCTGGTTACCTGGACTTCAGTAAAGCTTTTGGCACTGTCTTTCAAAAGATCCTCATAGAAAAGCTGTTGATGTATAGGGTGGTTAAAGAAATAATGTGATGGATTGAAAACTGACCAAACAGCCAGGCCCAGAGAGTGGTGACCAGTGGCTCAAAATCTAGTTGGAGGCCAGTGACTAGCTGTGTACCCCAGAGTTTAATATTTAGTTTGGTCCTGTTTAACATCTTTGTTAATCATCTAGATTATGTAGCAAAGCATATTCTCAACAAGTTTGGAGATGACACAAAATTGGGAGGAATGGCTGAAATTCCAGAGGTTTGCGCTGCCACCCAGATGGACCCAGACAGGATGGAGAAATGGGTTGCCAGGAACCTCATGCAATTCAACAAGGAAAACTGACCAGTCCTGTACCTGGTAAAGAATAACCGCAGGCACCGCTATATGCTGAGAAATACACAGCTGGAAAAGATCTTGACTAAAACGCAACTGGAGGTCCTGATGGAAACCAAGCCCAACATCAGCCAAAAATGTGCCCTTACTGTAAAGAAATGTAATGGTATTCTTGACTTCAGTAGACAAAGTACTGCCAGTAGATTGGGGAAGATGATCAGTTTCCTCTACCCAGTTCTGGTAAGGCCATATCTGGAGTACTGTGTCCAGCTCTGAACTCTTCAGTACAAAAGAGACATGAACATACTGGAGAGAGTACAATGAAGGCCCACAAAGACAATTAAAGAACTGGAGCATCTCCAATAGAAGGAAAGGCTGAGAGAGACTGTCTAATCTGGAGACCAGAAAGTTCAGGGNTACAGGAAAATAACTTTGATTGTCTAGTATCCACTTGATACTAGAAAAGTGTAAAGAAGAATTGTGTTTAAGATCATTGTCAGTTATTTAAATTAGCAAATATGTAAAAATTGCCATGCAGTCTCTGCTATTCCCTCATTCAAAATCAATATTGGTTGAGGAAGCTAGCAAGTACTTTTTAAAAAGCAAAATGCTCATGTGCCACCAACAAAGTTCAAATGAAACCATGACAATAAGCAGGATTATAAATGCACAGAGAGTGGATGATTTCATCTGGGTTAATCTCTAATGCCATGCAAAATCTTCTGTAACATGCGTGGTTGAATGAAATGGACATTGAGCAGGCCCCAGAGGGTTAATCCACTGAGACTTGTTTCCTTGCAGCAACTGTTTTCAGCAGGGCAAGACTAAACACTCTTCAGCGGCCATGTATTTCAGTAGTTTTGTCCTATTTTGCTTAACAGTTGCCACAGTTTATAAAGTATGGAAAATAAGAAATTTGTGTTATGTCCTTGACCCAAGTCTAATACAAGAAGCAGAGGGAAGAAAGCTAAGGTTGTATGATGAGAATGCAATGCACAATAAGTACAAAGAGGGTTATGGGTGACTTAAGATACTTAAATTTTACTGTGAAAAAATATTTCACCTCAGGAATCTCAGTATGTATTGTAGTAGGGTTGTGTTATTTAAGAATCAGTGGCAGCACATACACTGGAACAGAATGTCATGAGATTCCCTTCTCAGACTTTGGTATTTTGAACACAGTTATGTCAAGCTGAAATACATAACATTGCTTATTATACTATGTGGAAAGATAAGATATTGTAGTTATGTTGAAGTAAGTCTGTAGTAGCTCAATAGGATTATTTTGATTTTGTAAAGGGTTGAAAATGAAACAAAATGTTGCTAAATATAAAGGAAACAACAGCATCAGAGAAATGAGCATGACATCACCTGTACTAAGGTTGGCTACCAGTTGTGCACAACACGAGGAAATGAATGTAACTGGACTTGCTCATATAATGGATGTCTACACCATGTCAAAAAGAGTAAAGAGCACAGGGCCTCTTCCTTACAACATCATTATGAAAAGGAAATGTGTACTCTGGTCTTATAATCTGACATACATAGATCCACTGTTTTTATGGTTATGCAAGGTCCCTGAATGAACACACATGGCCTCACTACTAATGGGGCCCTGCTAGCTACTGCTAAATACTAGCCACCACATTGGAAAAACAGAGCAGTTTAGATTGGAAGTGACCTCTGTAGGTCATATGATCTAAGAAGAGTAATAATAAGCAATTAGAAACAGCGATAGATTGGTTTCTCAGTCTAGGGATTTTTGAACAAATTCTGGAAGCAGAAGTTCCTCTAAAGTCCCAGAGACCATTTCCAAACATATTAATAAGAGTGTTCAGCAAGGCTTCTCCAAGGCCCGGGTGGAACGGGGGAAGGTCATGCTTGACCCACTTGATAAACTCTATTATAAATAGACTTTATCTGACCTAATACATGGGGGAAAGCAGTGGGCTTACTGAGGTCCGCTGGTTACCTGGACTTCAGTAAAGCTTTTGGCACTGTCTTTCAAAAGATCCTCATAGAAAAGCTGTTGATGTATAGGGTGGTTAAAGAAATAATGTGATGGATTGAAAACTGACCAAACAGCCAGGCCCAGAGAGTGGTGACCAGTGGCTCAAAATCTAGTTGGAGGCCAGTGACTAGCTGTGTACCCCAGAGTTTAATATTTAGTTTGGTCCTGTTTAACATCTTTGTTAATCATCTAGATTATGTAGCAAAGCATATTCTCAACAAGTTTGGAGATGACACAAAATTGGGAGGAATGGCTGAAATTCCAGAGGTTTGCGCTGCCACCCAGATGGACCCAGACAGGATGGAGAAATGGGTTGCCAGGAACCTCATGCAATTCAACAAGGAAAACTGACCAGTCCTGTACCTGGTAAAGAATAACCGCAGGCACCGCTATATGCTGAGAAATACACAGCTGGAAAAGATCTTGACTAAAACGCAACTGGAGGTCCTGATGGAAACCAAGCCCAACATCAGCCAAAAATGTGCCCTTACTGTAAAGAAATGTAATGGTATTCTTGACTTCAGTAGACAAAGTACTGCCAGTAGATTGGGGAAGATGATCAGTTTCCTCTACCCAGTTCTGGTAAGGCCATATCTGGAGTACTGTGTCCAGCTCTGAACTCTTCAGTACAAAAGAGACATGAACATACTGGAGAGAGTACAATGAAGGCCCACAAAGACAATTAAAGAACTGGAGCATCTCCAATAGAAGGAAAGGCTGAGAGAGACTGTCTAATCTGGAGACCAGAAAGTTCAGGGGAAAACATATTAATTTACACAACTATTGATGGAAGAGTGCAAAGAATGGGAGGTCAGGTTCTTTTCAGTGGTGCCCAGTGAGAGGACAAGGAGCAATGGACATAAACTGAAGTACAGAATGTTCCCTCTGAATGTCAGGAGGCGTTTATTTACTGCTAAGTTAATTGAACACTGGAAGGGTTGCCTGGGAAAGTTGTGGATTCTCCAGCGCTGGAACTATTCAAAAGCCATCTGGATATGGTCCTGGGCAAATAGCTGTAGGTGATACTACATGAGTAGAAGTACTGGATCAAGTGACCTCCTGAGGTTCCTTCCAACATCAACCATTCTGTCATTCTGTGAAACCCAGATCTCTCAGTCTCTCCTTGTATGTCATATGTTCCAGATCCTCAATTATCCTTTCAGCTGTCCATTGGACTCACTCCATTGTATTAGTGCCCTTGTGCAGGAGAATCCAAATCTGTACAGAATCTACATGTGGTATCATAAGTACCAAACAGAGATGAAGAATCATTTCCTTCAGCTCATTCATATTGGTGTTCTTACCAATATAGCCAGAGTGTGTTTATCAGAGTCATTTTGCCTGGGAACTTTCTTGATTACTCCTCCATTCTACCTGAAGACAGTATAACAGCCAAAAGTATTCTAGGCTAGTGCATATGAAATAAAGTTCCCAAATATAAAGACTCAAGTTATAATTTTTAATATGAAAATAAAAGATTTGGAATGGTGAATTTTCATATATGTAAAGAAAATAATATTTCATGGGAAAGAAAGAACCTCTCAACCTCTAGGTCATAAAAATGTTGTCCTGTCTTGTTTTATATTTAAGAACACATTTTCTAAACCTCATGTCACACAGGAATAGTTTTATTTTTGTCTACAGAAATGTATATTAGAAAACAGTCCCAAATGACAATATCCAAATGAATCTCAGTCTTTCAAGGTATCACTTGCTTTTCTGATGCCACTTACAAATGAAAGAGGAAAAGTCATCACTGATAATACTACAGAAATAAATTTATCCATGGGGACTGAGAGGACCTGCCTCTGCCTCTCATGATAAACTTTAGCACTCCAACAAGGTCCTGTAAAAGTATTACCACCTCAGCACTGTCCTTTTCATTCACAGAACACTGAAAGCAGAGAATAAACCCCAGTACAACCTAAGCAATTGCTGATATGTTTCCTTCAGCACTCTTGTGAAGGTGCTGTTTTGTAGGGTGCTCCTCCACCTTCCTCAATATTTTCTTGCACAGGGAAAACTGCAAGAGGACAAAATTTCACGGACCTAAACACCATACACCCATCATAGCTGTTTAAACCAAATGCATGAAGAAATTCAACATCAGAGAAAGTCACAACTTGGAGTAAATATGTACAGGGAGTGCACAAATGCTGTACCCAAAACCTCACATTTAAACTTGCTCTGGCAACCATAAATAAGCATTTGATTAGGCACTTAGTGCTGACAGGTAGTGGATATTGTCCTTTAAATAGAAACATTCTTTTAACAGCAGGAGTTCCCCTAATATTTGAGATAACATCGGAAACCATTCAAATTATTTTCACTATGGTATTGCAGCAAAGTGCCGAAACTCTTTTAAAACGTTTGTACAGCCAGGAAAAAAAAAAGTAGTATCAGTTTATCGTATGCTGCTATAGCAACTGAAGTAATTAAATTGTCAAACATTCATGTCCATCCTATCTTGTGATTCATTTATTATTAAAAAGATACAACAATCAAAAAGCCATTTAATGGTCTCATTTCTTCTTAGATTTGTAGACTTACACTATGTCTTATAAGATGCTCATAAGAAATATACACAGATTTAAATAACAGCCAGTAGATAACATTACAGTTCTTCCATAGAAATATTGTCCTACATGGCTTCCTCAAGAACAGGAAAAGTCTGATTCTGGTTTTGCAATTTGTCATTCTAGGTCTTTTCCTGTAAAGTAAGTCAAATAGACCAGGAGAGAGTTTGTGTGATTCTGTGAACCTTTGTGAATCTTACAGTGTGAATCTTAAATATATTTACATGTTTTATTGCATACATAAAATAACAAGTAAAATCCTATAGGTCTGTTCCAGCCTTGATCTTGTCAAGAAATCTGTGAGCTCTATTTAGTAGCATCAAGCCAAGCTGTAATTTTCAAGTCATCTGTATCCAGGGAGTTACACATCTGTAACAATTCATCACAATTGTGTCCAATTCAAAGACTGTACATATAGTGAGAAAAGCAGTAAATGTGTTGCTCATATTGAACAATCCAACTCACGGGGCTGAGAAATTTATTTATTTTGTACATTCCTGGTTCATACGCCCTCATCTGATTCTCATAAATCTGCTTAAGTCTCTTGAGCTTGTGAAACATCATTTAGACCAATTAGATGAAGTGGAATCAAAAGAAGTGTTCCATGGCTGAGACAAGATACATGGAATAAATGTACCAGCAGATTGCACAACAATAAAATGACAAAATAGACTATTTCATTCTAGACATTAAATCCTTGCTGCTCACCTGGATCCTCAATTTCAGTCCTTAACTCAGAAGCTGATTAGGAGAATATGGTAATTCAGGAAATTAAGTAACACATGCAGACTAGATTCACAGCAGGCATTTCTTCCAATACAGCAACTGGCACAGCTGGTTTCCAAGTGCAAGTGGTGGCACAGCACTAGGTCTTCCACTTCAAAATCACTCCCCAGTACATCAGGTATTTCATATACCACAGTCTTGAAGGAGATGTGGGGGGAGAAGAATTCTTGCATGCAATATATTTTTCCAGTTGGCTATTCAAGTTCATGACAAATTGCTGAAAAAGATGGCTGCTTACGATCATGCCTTTTTACGAGTTATTCCTCTTATTAACAGAAAAGATTTAGGTACAGCTTAATATGTTCAAGTTGACATCTGGTTTGGACCTTGAATACTTACAAGTTGGTCAATATACAAGTTGTAAAATTTCTGAGGATAAATAAACAGGTTAATACAGAAGATTTGCTCTATGGATGTTTACAATAAGTTTGAGTTCATGTCAAGTGTTAAGTAGATGTCTAGTTCAGAAAGCTGTTCATGTAACAAATAAAAGTGTTTTCTCCCAAAGAAACAACGCCTTTCAAATGTTATTAAACACTCCTCAACTTACACAATGTCCCAGTCAACCCCAAAGAATGGAGAATTTAATGAACAATTCTGTGCAGAAATGTTTATATAAACTTCTCAATATGTGTCTGTACTGAGCTGAGCTGTATGAACTTGACTGATAGCTGCTTTGTTTTCCCCAGAAAAGAATAAGGGCAGCTACACTTCACAGGTCTTCAGCTCTGACACAGGTCCTTGATGTCTAGGGTCATAGGCAAACTGTGGCCACAGAGTCAGATCAAAGAAGGGGAGCTGAAGAGGAGCTGCAGGCTTGTAATCTGCTTCTGAAACCCAGAGGAGAGAAGCACTCTCACCCTAGCACTATGATATCACCTTTCTCCTTCATATACCCTGAGAATAAAGACAGCTGTAGGAATATCTAGACCTAGAAAGCCATGTGGGCTCATGTGCCACACTGCTTGGATGAAAGTGGTCGTGGAAGACTCAGAGAAATTCCAGAGTACCTAGGGAATTTTAAATCTAAAACTCAGATGTAACTGATGACATTAGATATACACAATCTTTAGCAAGAACAACAGAGCATTTTGAGTAGTCAGTTTAGGTGGAGCAACTTTTCAGTTACATTTTTCCTCATACCAGATCCTGAGAGGTGAGTGCTCACCTCTACTACATAGAAACACACAGATCTTGAGGAAAATTGAAGATTTTCTGCACTAGGATCTTAAAGAAAACAATAGTTAGTGGTAGATGAAGGTTGTAAAGTTGATACCACTGAATCAATGACAATATTTCTGAACATTTCCATAGGAAGAGTGTAAGATCCCTAAGATTGTTTTGCTAGTTGTTGCTTAAGGTTAAAGACTGGATAACTGTTTCTAGCTTTAATCATGATATTTACCTATATTCTACATGAGAATCTTTAAAAAAATGTGCTTAGCAGGCTTCAAATTATTCCATGAAATCACATAAATTATCTTAATTTATGTTTCCTCACTCCTTTACCTAGGTATATTCAGGTTCTGACTAACTGAAACTAACTCCTAGTGATTTTTATCATTATCTTTACCAAACATTAATCGTAACAGAGGTTTATGAATGGAAATTAGGGCTTTTTCTTTGTGTAAAATGTCTTCATAAACATATACGGGAGAAATCAGAAAATGTAAGTAATCTCCATTCACTCCTTCTTTTCTTAACTTTAAAAAAATGTGACTGAAAACATTAACCATCATATCAGTGGTCTCTGCTATTATACAAAGTTAAAACAGAATATAGTCCTATTATTAGTGGCCTGGACAGGCGCACACTCTCCTAGGTGGAAAACTGGTTGGATGGTCGGGCCCAGAGAGTGGTGGGAAATGGAGTTAACTCCAGCTGGAGGCCAGTTACAAGTAGTGTCCCCAGGGCTCAGTGCTGGGTCCAGTCCTGTTCAATGTCTTCATCAGTGACCTGGATGAAGGCATCGAGTGCACCCTTAGCAAGTTTGCAGACGACACTAAGCTGGGTGGAAGTGTGGATTTGATGGAGGGTAGGGAGGCTCTGCAGAGGGATCTGAACAGGTTGGACCTCTGGGCTGAGACCAATGGCATGAGGTTTAACACGGTCAAATGCCAGGTCCTGCACTTGGGGTACAACAACCCTATGCAGAGCTACAGACTAGGAGAGGTCTGTCTANGGTTGTTTAGCCTGGGGAAGAGGAGGCTGAGGGGAGACCTTATTGCTCTCTCCAACTACCTGAAGGGAGGTTGTAGAGGGGAGGGTGCTGACCTCTTCTCCCAAGTGACAGGGGACAGGACAAGGGGTAATTGCCTTAAGTTCCACCAGGGGAGATTCAGATTAGACAGTAGAACAAAATTTTTCACATTTTTCGCACTAGCACAAGCTGCCCAGGGTAGTGTTGTTTCACCGTTTTTGGAGATGTTTAAGAGATGGGTGGATGAGGTGCTGAGGGGCATGGTTTAGTGTTCGATAGGAATAGTTGGACCTGATGATCCTGGGGGTCTTTTCTAACCTTGAGATTCTGTGATTCTGTGACTTTTTAATCTCACACAATCACTAAATTTAAGGAAAATCATAATTAGTTTCTTAAGTTTTCCTTTCCCTGATGTGTAATTTTAGTTTTAGATCAGAATTCTGGTGGGATACTCATTTTACTATGCTTTTTGCATTCACTGTAAACCTTGTGTTAAAACAGACTTATCAGACTGATTTACAAACATTTCAGATTTATACTTGCTGACATAAGGACAAGGTGAAATGCTGGTAGCTCTAGGATTTCTATAAGTATGATTGATTTAACTGAATATGATTTTATAGAAAATTGATTACTTTTTGAAACATGTTGAAAAAACCTTTATTCCTGTGAACAGGTATGCAGCACACTAAGTCTGTGATTTAAAATGTCTTTTGCTGTAAAAATATTGAAACATTGGAGAATCGCTACATTTTTTAATGTTTTTAATTTATTTTTTCCAGAAAATACAAGATGTATTCCTGTCCTTTAGAGATACCATGCTGGAGTATTCTGCAACAGATGCAATTTTCTATTTAATATTATGGTCAATTTTTTTAAGGAAATTCATTTTTTTCTGACAGGTGAAAGTGTATTTCACTACAGAGACTTTAGGAGGCTTATGAATATTTATAAGCATGCTTTCCACATCTATATAGCAGACAACCAGTTTCAGCTATTTTCATACAGAGGGTATCACAATGTTTTCTAGGTTTTGTCCTTTCACCATTAAATTTATAACTTTTTACTTCTTCCTTTAAAATCTTAAAAACAATAGAATATTGTATTCTAGCATTCTAGAGACTGCCAAATACCACCCACAATTAGAAAAACACCAGGCATTTTGCAGACCACCCTTCAGCCATCACAATGACAAAATAATTGTAGAACTCCTAAGATTAGACAAACTGCATGGGAACAGGACACTCAGCCTTTGACAGAAGCTGGTGGGCTATTAAGGAAGTAGCCAAGTAGCAGCATGCTGTTCTGACACTTTTCTTGCTCCCGATGAATGCAGAGTGACTCCTCTGAGTGAATGCCAAGGCATCATGATTAGCATAATTAGAGCATACCTTTGTGGCACAGTTATATCTGTATGAAGTTCCAGCTAGCAAGGCTTGGTCACAATTGTTGATATGCCTCATTATCTAAATACACAGCTTTTGAATTCAAAGGCTGTCATGTGAGATAGAGTAAAACTGCACTTTACTTGCCTTGATATTGCCTGATTAAAAACTTAAATATATCTTTTTTTTCTCATCAGAATATAAGAAAAGTTATGCTTTGTGCTGACTTCATGCTTTAAATTAAGAGCCGCACTAGATAAAACATTTTCCCTCTACAAAATTGCTCCAAGTGCCAACTGCCTAAACAATAACACATGTAAGAAAATCACACTAATTACTACATTATTGTAGGTCTAACTGAAGGGGCAGAGCACCCTTCAGTGCACAGCCCATTGTGCCTTTTCAAATGTACCAATATATTAAAGTGTGATACCACATAGGTATGATGCCTGAAACCCAGGAGTCTTTAAAAGCCCTCACTGGAAAGTCTATTTAAAGAAAAATAGTCTAATCCATTATATAGTAATAACAGTACTTTTACTTCTAAAGAGAATCTACAAGCGGAGCTAAAAAACTTTTCTGCTGATAACCTCTCTCTCTTCATGGCTCCTATTGTCTTCACCTCTCTCTGGGGCTCACTTGGCTTCTTTATAGCACCCGAATACCTCAGACATGCTGACAGCTAAGGCTGCATTTCTTGAGCTGCAGTATTCAGATCTTTATGTCATAAAGAAAATTTGAAGTCTCTGTCTGTAGAAGACTAAATCAAGGAGTAAATATCCAGTGATCTGTAGAGGGTAAACTTGGCAAAAGTACATTATAGGGCTACAAAGCTTAGCAGGATAATGCCTTGTGCCCTAACAACCTCCTTTTCAGCTAGCTCAGCTCATTTTACATGGCAAGAGACCATGCATGGTCAATCTAGTAACTGGTCATGGTCAGGCCTCTTCTGAGCAAGAGCTCAACTGGTCTTTTCTCAGTCTAAGAAATGGCAGTTTGGGAAAACTCTTCCTTGTCATTTCTCAAAATGCTTGTGCATAACACCACTCTGTCTTCGCTGATATCTTCTACATTACTCCACATAATTTTTCAGGCCACATATAGATGTTCTGTTTCTTACTGTATTTGTAAGAATTATCCCTTTTCTTCCTTTCCAGTCTATTCAATTCCTTTTTGTCTATTCTAGACACTAACAGTGAGTTTTTTCTTAAATCAGCTCTTTGAGAAAAGGATTATCATTGGCTATATATTGTACAGCAAAGGCATAGCAGACCTTCACATGCTTTTGGATATTCTTGGGAACAGAAACTGGTCAAAAAAACAGTTTAAATTACCCTCATTTTTTGTGGATCCAAAATAATCTATTTCCATTTTTCAATGTTCTTTTTTTTTTTTACAGACAATTGATAAAATTACTTGTGTCTTTGTTTTCAAATTCACAGAATCACAGAATCACCGGGTTGGAAGAGACCCATCGAATCATCGAGTCCAACCACTCCCACGAAACACTAAACCATGTCCCTCAGGACCTCATCTACTCGTACCTTAAACATCTCCAGGGAAGGCAAATCAACCACCTCCCTGGGCAGCATATTCCAGTGCCTAATGACCCTTTCCGTAAAAAACTTCCTCCTAATCTCCAGCCTAAATCTCCCCTGGTGGATCTTGAGGTCATTCCACCTCGTCTTGTCCCCTGTCACTTGGGAGAAGAGGCCAGCT
>WAAB01013217.1:67064-83842 GCA_013389865.1 Piaya cayana
TATATATAATTATAGTATTTAATAGACAAAATAAATATAACCCACTATCTATCAGATAAAATTGTTTCCAATATAGCTTTATATGCATTTTTGACAGCCGATGGATAAAACTTTGAAATAAAACTTCATATTGCATTATTACCCAACTTTTAAAACTGTTTTTCCATCTTCTTCTACAAATGTGGCATATACGTAGTAGGATTTCTGTCCATGAGGCCTCTCTTCACCAAACCTCTAGCTACAAAATGTGATCTACCACCATGACTTCATAATTCTGAGAAAGCAACCAAGGAAAGCTGTAGCATGTGTCATACAAAACTCATTCTATCAATATTCTAACATGGATAAATGTGTGTGGACTGAATATGTAATCTGAAATGGTTGCCTTTATATTATTAAAGCAACCAGAAGCTCATATGTGTTCATTTATGTTAATGGTTCAGAGTAGAAGTGTTTGGAGGAACTTGGAGAGATGCACAGGGCTGCACATTCTAGCACAAGTGTGAGAGCACAGGCAGTGCAAGTTCCACAAAACCTTCTTCCAAGAACATCCTGTTAGTGCTTCCTGCCTTAAACCATTTAAATGAGTAAGGAAAGAAGAACAAAAGTAGGAGCTGGTATATCCAACTTTAAAAAATGAGCTTAAGTGTGTTTTAATTATACTAAAAGAATTAATTTCAGCGTATTTACTTTTATATTTTACTTAACCTAGTGTTAACTCACAATTATGGGAGAAAGGACAATCTTTTGTGCATTGTCTGCAAGCATTTTATTCATATTCCTATTAAAAATTCCCTTTTGTATCTGGCCTTTTGATTTTTAAGTCAAATAGTTATGTTAAAACATCCCAGCAGTTTACATATTATGAACATCGGCAAATATTGTTCTAGTAATAAATAAGACTAAATGCAGTTATCTTGTGAGGAGAAAAATTGAGAATAGATCTTGTTGAGTAAGTGTCCTCCAGCCCATCTCAGTGTGAACGCTTTTCTGTAGGCAGTCAGTGTTCAAAACCTCTAGAGACAAGAAAGTAAGCCTTTCTCTCACTCTCTCACTTCTCAATGACAATTAATTATTATTCCTGTGACATTCATTGGGTTGACATTCAACAGCTTTCTGTAGAAGTCAACTGGTGATTGACATGAAAGCTGTTGCAAGTCCAACTCAGTATCTTTCACCTACAGATTTCAGATTATCAACTAGAATTAATGACTAGTTATTTTTCAAGTGATGTTGTTTGAAAAAATATCAGCATTTATGCGTGCAATAAAATTTGGTTTTACTCTGCTGAAAATGAAGCAAAAATAAAACCACACAAGATCAATCTGCCTTAGTAGCTTGAAACTACCATGCCACTAATGCCCCACATTTTGAGTGTCTGACAGTAACTTTGCTGCTCTTAGCAACTCTAGTTCAGATCGTGGTTCCCATAACCTACGTGTGTGAATCAAAACATGTGCTATAAACTAAACTTATTAAAAAACAATTTTAAAGAGAGTTTTCCTACCCCTAAATTCAAGAAGGACTATGCTGGTTCTGGTTTAATTTAATGGACTATAACTAAATTGAAAGTAACTTTTAGCAAGCTCAGCTTCATGCTGTTGCATACAGACGCTTGTCTTAACCAGCAGTGCTTGCTCCCTCCTCCTCCATTTGGAAGTGGAAGCCCCAGGTTCCAAATCCCTCTTGGTTCTTCATTGAGACTTTCCCTGGGGCATGGTTAAAATTCCCCTTCTATTTGAACAATGAAAAACACTTCCTGAATTTAATAAATACAGATATATTTTTACCTGCAGGTATCACTTACAACTTTGGAAATATATCAGACTTTCTAGGCTTTTATCACCACATTAAGAAGAATGTCTCTAATTATAATTACAGGTTAATAGACAGATACATTTTCTGAAGTTCTATGATGCTTTCAAGGTTCAATGGATTGCAAAAACACCCTTTGTCTGCAGAGTCAAAGAATCTCAGTAGACGTCTGTGCAGAGTATCACAGTGGGTACAGCCAGGACCAGACTGGCCATGTTCATACCACTTATTCTGATGACTGGCTGATCTCTGGCTTGATGACTGTCCTGTACTCTTCACAACTATCTATTCACATGACATGCAATTCAGTTTAGCAACTTTGCATCCTGAACTCAAGAGACCTTTATATAACTTAAGGTACATTTCAGACCAGCACCATCTTTTATTGAGGAGAGCTTTGCATAGTCAGATTTCATCAACCCAAGAACCATTCTTGTAGGACTTCAAAGTTACAGTGCCCATGTATGCTCCTGACTTGTACTAGCAATACCAGTTAAGGGACACACAGGCAACCACACTTCAAGGCAATTTATACCTCTCTCAGAAAATATTTGGGGCTTGGGAAACCAGTCAGCCTTTAGCTGGAGGATAAGCAGCAGCTATGACCGACCAATAGTTTCTTGACAACATGTCCCTCACTAGACCAGCTCACAGTAATGTGTTTCTAAATGTCCTCTATCATTACGCTGAGCTTTACCCAGCCTAAGGGGTCTGCAGATGATTGGTGCTGTATTACTGGTATACATAAATCCACTGTCGGTCACAGACTTGGTTGCCTGCCTCTGGAGCATTTGATTTCCCCCTCCAATACAGTAAGGTTTCTGTCTCTTTTTGTTTCAAATTGCTAAAATGGGCACATCAAATAATTGAATTGTATAATATTTACACACACAAATATTCCTATTTGGAGCAAATTCTTTTGTGCTCATACATGACACTACACTGAATGTATAATTTAGCACTTATTTTCAGAACAAATAACCTGGAAAAATTGCATGCACAATTGATAGTAATTTGAGTGTGCAACCTAAGGTTGGAGCCTATTAACATATTCATTCTATCTAAGCTTTGTGCACAAATTTAAACTATGCTGTCTTTTAATAAATATTGTACCATGCAGCAGAAATGGAGTGAACATCAGACTAGTGCATGGTACAACTCAGTATGAAATGCAGGGAGAAATCATATTGAAATGCAAAGATAATTATTTAAATTCACCAGACAATGATGTCACAAGGATTTGAAAATATTTTATGGAAAACAGATTCTATTATGATAAGTAGAACATTATTTCATAATTCTGCAAAATGTCTAATGGAATTACATCAATTTTTTAAAAATATTAAGTTGTTAATTGGAGAACTGCAGTATGTTCAGGCTGTCAGTTTCCTCTGTTAACAGCTAAGTCCAAGTTTACCCTCACCAAGTATGCAGCAAATTTGGCACCCACTTAATAGTGAAGTATATAGTATTCATCAAAATACACATATAGGTCTGCTTCAGAACTGTCAATGACTTAAGAGCTAAATTGTCATCCAGAAAGAAAAAACATAATTCCTTTTTCTTTCTACAAGAAATAGTTCCTACAGAAATATAAATACAGAGATTCTTATAGAAAGTAGGCATACATGTACAAAATGAGAAAAGACACCTCTCATATGGAAGATTCCTCAGACAGCCACCTGTCTTTTGCAAGGGCAATGACATCTTACAATTTTCTTAACTACTTCCTATGAAATAAAGAGGACATAGCAAGAGAACATACATATGCAAAAAAAAAGTATATTAACTCAAACTGTTCTCTGAATGCTGACAAAAGGACGTATATAAAACCATAAAATTTTAAACAAATCATTCACAAATCAAGGAAACTGTTGAAAGTGTAAATTCACCATGAACTACAGTTATATATTTAATAGTACAGTTTTGCAGAGTATGTCTTTCAGCATTGATGCATTACATAAGAGGATTTGACAAGGTTACAATTTGTGTTACTAATGGAAATTCTTTTTAAGAATTAACCTTTAGGCTATAAAGAATGGCAGATATTCAAATATTCTCAAATGAGTATTTGACTTGAAAATTTCTATTCATTTTTCCTCCCCAACAGAACTTCCATCCTGCATTGCAGTGTGTCATACACACAATTGAATTCTTAACAGCTGCCATTCAAGGGAGCTGCAGAGGACCATTTGAAAGTAATATTTTGCTCTGTGTGACATCTCATTTTTTTCTCCTCAGAAATCATAATTTTTTTACACACCTAGTAGTCTTCCTAACAGGAAACCAGCTCAGCCTGTCATTTTGATTGGGGAGCAACCTTGTTTTCCAGGTCACTGGCTTGAATTCTGGAGACAAGATATTCATGAGGGACCTGTGTGGGGAATTTACATCTCAGTGCAGAGTTTTCCTCTCCATTTGTCAGCATGCCAGGTCAGTGAGTTGCTCTCTTGTCAGAGGGAAGATAATGGCTGCTGCATTGCCTCCTGCTTATTACACACTCAATGAATCTGACCTTCATGTGAGACCCCCAAAGCATTCTGATTTTTGGCTTTCCTTATCCTAACTTAAGCCGCTTTTCCCATGAACCTACAATCTGTGACTTTGGGCAAGACTTCTTTTTTTGCCTGTAGCAACCATATCTTAATACAGAAATGCTAATGCTACACATTCCTTTATTTCACAAAAGAATACTATGCCTCCATTTATTGTTATTCCTTTGGAGAGACACAGTGTTACTACAGCCAAAACTATAGAATACTTTTATTATTTGTTAACACTAGCAGCCTCCTTTAAACACTGTTATATTGTTATTAGAATCATTATTTGTACCGTCATCTATTTTTCTGAACACTTCTACAGTTTAAAAAAGATAATAGCACATGCTTTTATTCTGAGCTCCTGAATTTAGAAGAAAAACACCCTACATACTAATTAGTATAAATCTGTCACCTTCCTATAAATTGTTATGCTATCATACACTGAGTGCTTCTCATGTTAAGCATATAAAAAATCAGTGGCTACAAACTGGAATATTGAGCTTTGACTTTATTAAGGCCTGATGTGACACATATTAAAGTCAACAACCACAAGACTGCCATTTTATAGCACTTGGCTAGGGATCTGGCACTTACTTCATTGAGATTATCATGGTATTATGTGAACAGGCAAGTACAACAGCAGTGAAGGCCATATGACCAATGCCATGACCAACAGAATTTATGGTGCCACAAATATATATTAAGATTGAAGTATTTCTACCACATGAAAAAGATCATCAACTAACTTGTCTTCAATGTAATGTGTTACATGTATTTGAGAAAAAAAGGTGATTTAAAAGTGTATATAAGTAGTAATAGCTGAGGAAATGAAGATCAATATTAAGTGTGAGGACAGTTAACTCATACACAAATAAATTTTCCATTCATTTTCAAATTTTCTCTTATAATGAAAACATTCAGAGACCTAAGCACCAATTTAATGTGACCAAATAAATAAATAAATAAAATTATACCTGCTAATAATTCTTTATAACACTTCTATTCACTTGAAAAAAATTATTTATTCTTCATGTCTATATATTGGGAAATTATAAAAGCCTTTTAATATATGTCACACTGAATGTTATGTAAGTCAGAAAACTGACCGAAGCAGCTCATTGTTCTGTGCTGTTGTGAGGATGCCTTAATGCAAGATGGGTCTCTGGTGAACACTAATCTGTTTAACAAAATCTTTACAGAAATTAACAGTAAACAACTACATCTACAAGGCAGAATCAACATAAAATTTCTGTTCAAAATCCTGCAACCTACTTTTCAAACTGATTTGGCTTGTCTGCAATCTGCAACAAGGGGTGAATTGGAAGACCTGAAATTCTTGAAAAGCACTGGACTGTGGGAAACTGCGGAAGAAAGAAGGAAAATTTATAGCATACAGTCTCATCTATGGTTCACAGCTAAGTTTCAAAATTGCAAACCACAACACTGGGGGTAAACAAAAGTCTTACTAGGAGTTGAATTGGTGCATATTTCTTAGACTTATTGTAAAATGATTAATCTTCAGAAACATACTGAATTTAAATACTTTTTTAAACTTAGTAATTAACAGGAATCTGAAGGGTGCAAGGCATTTACATTTTCAGAAACTGCGACAATTTGATATAAAATTCAAAATGCCATTGAAAAGGAATGCATCTGTATCTGAAAAAAAATGAACAAATATAGTAATAAGACTTCAGTAAGAAATACAATGCCCTTGTAAATCAGTATAACAATAAGATTGCTGTTTTGCATTTGAAAAATAGCAGTTCACTGCTTTATTTTCTTGCAATTATTTGAAAATAATCTGGATAACTTTACAATCAAGGTATTTCCTCTTGGCTCCCTGGTATACACCAGGCTGCCTGAGGAGATGATCGACATCCTAAGGTGTCCACAGCATAATCAGTCTGAAGAGCCTCCAGTATTAGAATTCTAACTAATGATAATCAAAAAAGAAACAAAAACAATAACAAGGTTGTGTAAAAAGCAGATAAAAGGCTACATCTGATTTAATATAGTAGGGAGATGATTTGTCTATAAGTTGCTAATATATATGCCCAAAGTGTGTGTCTTTTACATGAAAAAAAGACACTCTCCAGTGTCACCTAGTGCAGAATTCACTGAAATACACACAGGGGAATTTTTGCTAATATTCAGTAAAACAGTTCATACAGACATAGAAATGATCACATAGGACAGCATTTTGTTCATTGTTAAGATAATTAGATATTTTGTAGGTAGAGATGAATCGTGCAAGTTCTGGAGTGGTCACACATATCCACAGGGCAGAGAGGTTTAAAAGCTGGTCAGAAAGCAGCTTGTAGAATAAAACCTAATCCAGGTGAAGACCCTTGCGATTCAGAAACCCATCACCATCTGGTCCACAACCAACCATCATGTCTGTCTTAAGAGCTTTCATTCCCCATGCAAGCATTATCCCTTGCCAACATTACTGTATTTTTAACAAGCACTGTCTGCACTGGTGCAAGAGCAGATGTGATCAAATACTGGCAGTAGTCCTACTTCAAAGTTAATTATTTTTATTATAATTCCAATAATGAAACATCAGCTAGATGGTAAGAGAGGAAGCCACAACAGAATTCTGTTGAAATGTGTCACAAGTCCCGAGTTTCAATAAAATATCACCCTGATGGCAGGGAATGAACAGTTACACAAGAGACGTTGTTTTCTTCTGACAATAGAAAGTCAGGTAGTGTGCCTTCACTGCATTATTGCTGAGAGTGAATAAATGTGTCACCTTATGGTGTCTTGTGAGAAAAGAGACTTTGCCTACTGGGCTAGGCTAGATTCCCCAAACTCTCAGCACTACTCCTTAAAGAAGACTAGAAAACTCTCAGACCAAACTTGGAGTGTATTGCTGATACAGTACAACTTTTCTGAAAGTGCTTTTTACAGTAAAGGATCAAGTGAGTATGAAATGAGCTTATCCTCATAGAAGTGATAAGAGAAAGAATATTTCCCTGATGCCTGGACAGGCCATATTATATCCAATGAATTTTAGAAGATATGAAAGCCAGTAGGTGTAGATGGGGGATGTAGAATGTGTATCCTTTGTTCCTACTGTTTATCTGAACTTTTCAGGACTCATAAAAAGCACTGAAGTCACACAGGGCTCTGTTTTGCCCCACGTACAGGTGTGTACACCTTACAAAAGCCTCTGCTGTACAGTAACTTACTGAATAAGACATCAGACAGTCATTCAGATATACACATGGCAGCCACAACATCTATCCTTCCACATAACTTAAGAGGAAGAGACTAGTAATATTGTCACTCTGGAAGAAGTGCTTCAGGAAATCAAATTGGAGAAACTTCTGGGGACTTACTGCTGTTGGATTTTATTCAGTCATGTTTCTTATTACGATTTCTAAAGTAAAATTATGTCACAAACCATGTTTTTTACCTAAACCCAAGATAAAACTTCTCCTAAAAACATTGCTGGTACCTTTTTTTTGTATGGAAGTTCTAAAGAAAGGCTTACCTCTACGGTGACAAAATTTGTAGTACCCCAAAAATTGACAAAAAAAAATTCTTTACAAATACATTTAAATGGATGCTAAGGCACATGCTAGGAAAAATGATGAATTCCATGCTTTGTCAGAGAGTGTTCAAGACTCTTTATCTTTACAGCCTTTGACATGAAATCTTTCTGCTAATAGGCTATGGCAGGTTATCTGCAAAAATATTCAAAGATAATTTTAATTCCTCAGCAGATTTTTCACAAGATGCCTGTTTTAGAGTTACTAATGGCAAACCAAACACATCACACACAAAAAATATAATGCCTTATTGCTTTGTGCAATAAAATTGTGGCCAGAAATTCTGTAGCTCAGACTACCTTCTGAGTTTGACCTGCAACTACAGAAGAAAAAGGTTGCTCCTATACAGAATAAATATGTTGGAGAATAAAAATCACTTGCCAATCAGAACACACAAAAAATAGAGAGATTAGTTAAAACTATTGATAAATCTATTGGGGATTAAAAAGACTAATTCTACACAAGATTACATCAGCACATATTATTAATCAATAACAAATTATTTCACTTTGGGGAGAGAGAAGAAGAAATGGATTGAAATAGACTGAGTTGATGCCATGCAGATAGTAACAAATTTTTTTGAGGAAATGATGTGGCATTCATCATAGAGTACTGTATTACAAGTCTGAAAAAAAATCTGTTTCTCTCTGTTTCTCATGGAATCATCTTTCATTTTAGATTATCACCATGAAGAAAAGAATACTGTTGTAAAGACAAGCCTTTTTTCTTTTTTTCCCTGCCTCAGAAAAAACAATACTATAACTTCTTTATACCATTCTTGTGTGGCTTTTAGAGCTCTGCAGACAACTAAACATATTAAAGATTTCCTACTTACAAGATTATCCTACTGAAGGACCAAAATGATAAATAGGAGATGAAATGCAAAAATCTGCTCTGGCAAAAGCTAGAGTCTCCTATGCATTTTATAGCTTTATGTATTAATGCATTTTTAATACACCTCTTTCCTTTTGTGATTAGAGTTGTCAGGATTGGAGCTCCAATATCACTAACAACCCAGTTGGCCAGTGTCAATTTTTCAGAACAAGTCCTCCATGTGCATAAATGGAGAAGCTGCTAGCCAAAGAAAAGCCATCACATTATTGTTACACATATGTTCTAGCTTCCTGTTTTTGTCATCCTGTAAAGCATTACAGTTAACTAAACCACTCCTTGTGCATATATATAGATATAGATATATATAGATATATATATAGATATTTATATACACACATATATATAGATATATATAAAAAAACCAGGAAAATGTTTTTCAGCTTACAAACCATGCTAAACTAAATGAACAATAGAACTGAGTTTCTCAACTACTTGAACATTCACCTGCATTTGTGCCCTAATGGGAACTTTTCTGTTGTTTTTGTTAGATCAACAAGGTGAAGATTTACTATCCAGAGCTCCTATTCCAGGATGACAGTTAAGACTCTGTCCAAACTGGCAATTTATAGCTATGACAACTGACTTCCAGGATATCTTTTTCTTTTCCTGTTATTAACCATTTAGTTGGTACTTAGTGTGCCAACAGGGCATTTTCACAGTTTCTTAGTGCATAACAGAAAGTGCATGAAACCTTTTCCATCTCTGAACTTGCTACTAGGACCTATATATAAATCATAATTAATTTTCAGTATTATATGAAGGGCGTGACTCACATTTCTGTTGTATTAGTCTATTAGTGGGGAACTGAAGAGGGAAAAAGCAGAAGAAAAACTCCACAGGAAGGCAAGGTTGGTTTTCAGAAAACCCAAGAATATTCACCATTCCAATGAGACTCAATAAATAATCAGAAGATATATTTGTAACAGGAAAATTTCAAATCAAAATGAATAGGAGGTGTTTCTACAGGATTTCAAAACAAGTAGAAAAACTACTTATTCCACAGTTCCAGAATATTGAGAACTAAAAAGGGTAAAAAAATGCATCTTTCATCATTCAGCTGATATTTATCATCAGTGAAGTTACTTTTAGTTGATCTTATCTATGTGAATTTTGTATTTGCTGCAGTATAAGCAAAATTGAAAGCAATGTAAGCAAGGGTAGATGGAAATCATCAGTAGAACTCTGATTATGAGCAACAGAGATGGTGATACTTGTACCAAAAGAAGAAAAATAAAACTGGAGAAAAAGTTCTATAAAATGGTATTAAAAATAGTAATTAATAAACATTAGACTTATGGACAGGATTTGGTCTCATTTGAAATATTGAGTACAGTTCTAGTCACTCAGGCCTGGGGGAAGAAGATGGATAATAAAGGCAAAAAGCCAACTAGAGGAGGTGCTAAGGAATATCTGCTCAGAGCAGGGGGAGGTGGTAAAACAGCAGAGTTGGTTTAGCTTAACAAAATGAAATTTGAGAAAAATCTTTGATTGTTAGCAAGCTCCAGGGAGAAGAAATTACTAAGCTAGAAGAGTACTGCTGAGACATACTTAGGAATTTAAAGAAATACATAAAACTAAACCTGATTAAACATATAATTCTAGGAAAAATAATTGAATAAGAAATGTAGTGTATTTTTGCAGCAGTATGGGATAAGACTGAAACAACAAAAAGAGGTCTGTCTCAGTTTGAATACTATGTCACACCTGATAACTATACCCTGATCACTGTATTAAGAGAAGATTTAAGGATAATAGATTATATTTTATTTTGGAAAATATAGTGAATGAGAATGAAATAGGAAGAGGAATAGCTTCATATTTCCAATATTAAAGTGCAAGAAAGAGTTAAAATATGCCAAAAATTTTTGTGAGAGCATAAAAGTAAATCTCAGAAGTATGCAACTGAATGTTTACTCAATACATAAAGCATCCAGTTGACTATAGTTACAGCAATCCCGTAAGTTAGTATATAAAGTATCTTTAGCTTCTGTTTTCTCTGTTTATTACTGACAATCAGCTAAATTTAGACTCTGAGTAAAGTTATGTACAATGGTGTAAAACCAGAAAGTAAGAGAATCTGGAAACAGACATTGTTCCACGTTTTCAAATCCCCGTTTAATCTGTTTTATGGCTGCAAGTTTCTGGTTGTCTAACGTTCAAAGTATATGTGTGCATGAAGATAAGTCCTGAAAGATTTATATTAATAGCAACTGACATAGTTAAAAGAGAGCTGTTGATACCTTCTTGCCAAAAATAATCAACAATTACAGAAGAATTACTACATCTGTTATGGAAAAATTGTAGAAATCTTAATTTGTAATGGGACTAAGCGGTTTTGGTAGCTATTCTATCATTGTTATACCATCTTTACTCCTGCTGTGATAATTTAGGACTTGGCAGAGGTTTGTGATTCAATACAGGTTTTTCCTATACTCTTTTATCTTCAAACAAAATTTCATACTTTCTTTTCAATATAGAATAATCATAGTAATGGTGATTTTGGAGCAAAACAAATTATAAAATGAGATTACTTGTAAGACTTCTTTTTTTAGATAACCATTATAGTGATTAGTCTCTATTAAGACAAAAATATACCTGAAATTTCATTTTAAGAGAAAATAATGTAGAAAAGAAGAAAAAGAAGAAGAAAACCTGCTTTGAATCACAAAATTCTGCCATATCTCAAATTATCACAGCAGGGTAAGGAGACTCCCAAAGGCACCAGAGCACCTAAGGCAATTTTCTATAGGGAGAGTCAAGAAAAGCACACTCAGACACACACACACTCACACACACTTAAACTATAACTTCGTGATGGTGAGAGACTTGATAACACATTACTAGTCTCATGAGCCATTGAGTCTTGGGGATTAGTAAATGGACTCTGAAGCCCTCTGCTACTAAGTTCCTGTTAGGAATGGCTTGAGTTGCTGAGGACAAGGTGTCATTACCACCCAATGACTGTTTGGTCAACTGTGTGAAATGAATTGGTGGCCTCAGTTCAGTTCCTAGTGGACAAGTAATTACCACTGTTGCTGACCTGTGGGCTCTTTTTCACTCTGTTACACAATACAAACAAGTAACTCTAAGTGAATTGAACTAGTGTAAATGCAATTAGATTCTGGCTCTTTGGTGGCCTGCTGTAAGCCTGCATGCCAAGTTTTATGCCATTATGGCAACATAAGTATAGTCCACATGAAGCAAATTCCAGTGTAAGAAAGGACATCCACAGTATTATGCAGAATTTATGCTGCTTATAATATTGCAGTAGGGTTACAAGACAGTCTAGAAAGAGATTTTAGATTCTACAGTATGTAATAGGATGATGGTAGTTAGCCTCTGCTGTCATGTGCACACTGCTCAGAGGAATACAAATATTAATTACATTGATAAGTGTGTGAATTCAGGATTACACTGTAACCGCCTACAAACTTTCATGGTGAAGAAATCAAAACTGTAATTCACACATGAGATTTTCTGCATTAGAGTAAATATATCTTAAAAATATCAAATAAAAGGGGATATGAAACTTAATTTTTATCTTTTTTTTTCAGATAAATATATGAATGAGTAAAAGCACACCCTTGTATATGTACTTTCAACTTCCGCCTTCCTGAATAGACATGGATTCATGTAGCTTCTGAAATTATAACTTTAGGACTTTCAGAGAGCAGAATAAATTTCTTATATATATATATAAAATTAGGGGTAATTAGGAAATGCTTATTGTATTATTTGGGGCAATCCAATGCATTACAGAAAAAGCAATGTAAACAAAACAATGTTAATCAAGCAAGTACTTCTTATCTTCCCAACTCCAAAGCCAACTGGTGTAAATGCAGACTTGACAGGGTATTGAAAAGCAGACTAAATACCAAGTTCCTGGCAGAAAGGTGTTGTCAGTTAATGTGTTGAAATTTGTGAAACCCAAATGACTACCTTTCAGGGGAAACCTGAGGGAGAGAAACCAGTCCTGACCAGACAATAGCTAAGAACTTGGATGAAAATGTTTGCTCTCTAACGAAAAGCAGATACCTGAATCTACACTCTCCATAAAAAATGAAAATTTTAAACATTAAGCTGTTAATTCATTAATCTCAATTTGCTCCTGCTGCTACTATTCTTTTTCCACAGAAACAGTTGAATGGAAGAATTGTAGCTCAATCTCCCAGAGACATTTGAGAACATGAACTGTCATACTTTAGCCCTAATTCCTGCATTCACATTTATTCTACAACACACTCCAGCTCTCTCTTTTTAACCTACCAGTCCCAACAATTTGTAAGGTTTTCACATTGCCCACCATGTGGGATGGAAACACTTTTCATCTCACATGTTCACAGGATGATAAAATTTGTTCTTTTCTGCCACAAATCATCCAGAGATTTGGCCTGTGGCTGCACAAGCTGCCCCGTAGAGGTGTGTGTAGAACTGAATGAGTTAACAATGCAATAAGCACCTTCAGTGTCTTTCTTAATAGGAGCTTAAGTCTCAAGCTTGACGTTATTTGAATGTAGTTCTCTGTGGTTTAATTACTATCATTATTATTATAGATACAGTAGTAATTATCTCTTCTTACTGTCTCATTATGTTTTGATCAATTCACATAAAAGTTTACTGTAAATATATGGTTAGGTAACATTAAAGAAAACATATAATTATGGAATATATAATCAAACACTTTCTAAACAGTTGTACATTTTCCAACAACTAAATGCTTTAAAAAAACAATTAATTGTTTTTAATAGGCAAGATTCTGCTTTTGAAGCAATGAACATATAAAGCTTTATTTGTTGACCTTAAATTACTTTACTCTGGTTATATTGATAACATCTAGGTTTCTCAAAAACCTGCTGGCACAAAATCTTTTCAGCTTTATTAATGATTCAGATGGCAGTTTCTGAAGAGACAAGTCCCACAGAGAAGGAGCACTTGATTAATGACCTGGAAACACTTTTCCTTTTCAGCTGATTAAATAAAATTGACTGGATTTTTACATTTTTATAATAAAATGACCCGCAGGGCTGAGATGACACAGTGAAAGCAGCATGTTCACTCTTCAACAGATTTTTATTTTGTCACTTGTAAAAATGAAAGGGCTAACCACCCAAGCAGAAAAATGCACTTTATCACCGTCCACTGCCGACATGCTGACAATTGCTGCATACAAATACAAAAACATGGAGGAAACTAGGCTGTGTTTACACTCAGTCTGATTTTGTCTAATGATGACAAAAGGTCTATGACTTCTCAGCGTTGGAGTGATACTATTTAATTATTATGCAAAATAGATTTATAACACTACTGGTAATCATAAAAGACTTTATAATATGGTCACTTAGAAGTGATACCACCTACCCTTTGGAAATTTGCATATCACAGGAATTAGGTTTTCTAAAGCAAGATGATAGCTCTTCTTAAACAACAAGTGAAGCTCTAAGTTTCACAGTTTAAATAATTGAAGAGATTTCAATAGCCATTAAAACATCAAGATTGAATATCCTTTGTAATAAGTAAAAATAACATATGGAATATATCATCTCTAAACACACACACTTCAACTCACAGATGCATACAAGGCTGCTTTATGTAAAGCGATAGAAGCAGTCTACCCAAGAAAAACTTGGTTTAAGACCTTAGTTCATCTCCACTTTTATGTTTTTGTTGTTTCTTTTCTTGACACTACCTTTGCATAAAAGAACCAGGCTTGATAAGACAATCAATAATTCCAGTCTGTGTAAGTAATTAAAAGCCTTATAATACCTTATATACAATACCTTATATGAAATCTTATGTGAAATTTATATCTTCTAGTTTAACTCTTCCCATCTTAAACAGAGCTACTTCAACCTGACTACTAGGAGCAGGATAACTTAGGACTACATACAACAAAACATAAAACATACACTTTTCCAGACATGCCCAGAATGTCCTGGATTATTGCATACATGCAGGATTTCTATGCTGCTTCTTCCTCGAGTATCATTTTAATCCTAAAGAACTTAAGATTCACCTTTGGAAATAATTTCCATTAAAGAGTGGATGCATAGAATCATTTCTCATTTTTCTTCTAATCAGTTCTGTATCTGAATATCAAAGAATATTAAAGTCTTCAAATCTGCAAGGGAAGGAGATGCGTGCCTTTAACAACATTAATCTAACATTTCATTTCCATGCTGGATCACTTCCATCATGTCTTTACAATTCAATAATTAGCTGTATCATGTAAATACGTACAATTAAAACTACTGATACTTCTTTGCTTTCCATATGGATGTTGTTGTGAGCTTGGTAAGGGCAGTTAGTGGAACTAGTGCACTCAATACTAGCAGAGGTAGGACAATTTGCATGATTCTTGACATCTGCTCTGTAAAAGCTAAACAAGGACACAGCAAGTGAGCCAAACCATGGAAACTCAGTTCTGGTCTTAACAAGATCAAAATTTAGGGGCTGATATTTTTACTCTGTAAGTACAAACTGTGATCCTTTATTTCTCTTATTAACTAGAGAACTTATAATTATTAATTTAATCAAATGGAGGAAAAAAGACAGGCAGAAGAACAGACTGATAAATAACTGTTTGGATATCAGATCTGCAGAATATTTAGAGGTTCATAAACTGAATGCAAGTCAATAGTTTCACGGTGTTCCTCAAGAAGCAATCACCTTACTGCAATAAACGGGAGTGTAGCCTTCAACAAAAGAAATATATTTTGCATACAGCTCAACACTAGAGTGTTAGGTTTACTTAGTAACATGAAGAAAAACATGCTTAAATGGAAAGAATCCAGAGAATGGTATCATGAATGACCAGAGATCTTGGGGAAAAAAAAACATAATTTCAATGAATGAGCAGAGAGAATAAGCCTGTTTAGTCCCAAAAAAGAAATAGACTGATGCATAATGTATTTTCAGTCTTCAAATATATTCTGTAGTAGGTTCAAAGGAACATAATTTATTCCTCATGCCTCTGGCAGACTGAGATGTAGAAAAGGGAAATTTAGATTGACTACTAGGAAATATTTTTAACCATGGGCATTGCAAAGAAAAAGAATGAGTGGAGAGATGCTGGCATCTTCTCTGCAAGAGAGGAAACCGTCCACTTTAGGAAAAAATTAAACAAATTCTGTGATTCTGTGTGTGAAATATCAGAAAGGAGTAACACAAGTATAGCTGATCCTGCCTTGGGCCACTAGGATAGATCTGATGACCTGAGGTCACTCCCCAGCTCTGGGACAGTTCACAGGTTCAATGACTGCAGGCAGCTGTCAACACAAACTGTTGGCAAGTCCTTTTGAAATACCTGAATTCTACCATTTGCAGTCACTGAAGCGTTCACCATGTCACCAGAACTAAAATCTTACACAATCAGTAAATTTTATGTCAAACTAGACTCAGTAACTATTTTTAAATGCAGAAGAAAGTGAAAAGCACACAGCACAGAGAATTTTAACCTGTGTGCCATTCAAATGTAAGTACACTATAAAGTACTGGCAAATGATTTTAAAGCCCTCTAGTGTTTTTGCTGCCAAACAGACCTTTTAGTAAAGTTTATATTAAGTGCATTAATAAAAATACATGTTATTAGAATTGGCTATTAGAACTGACTTAAAAATATTAGAAGTCATTTACCATATTTTAAGTTCCATAAATGGCGGTTTAACAGTGATACTTTTGAAAAGACAGGAGGAGGTTGATGCATCACAAATTTCTCAGTATACTTAAAATGTGGGGGGAAAAAAAGAAAATGCCATACATTTGCTGAATAGAGACAGAAATTATACCACTGCATTTAGCTGTCTCTTTATGGTTTAAAGTATTATAAAAGCACAGAGCCCAAAGTTTGTCAGCCTCTGTTTCTATTTATCTTAAGTGGCTAGACTGAATGGAGATCAGTGCAGTTTGCTTAGTCTAGACAGTAGAGGACATTTTCCTTTTATTTCCTATTGTCATAGTTTGATTTTTGGCC
>WAAB01013217.1:83891-98697 GCA_013389865.1 Piaya cayana
CTGATTATTGTATATGTAGTATTTTAGTTGCATATTAGTGTTAATACATTATATATAATCACTTAGTTTCAGCCTGCTTTGTTTCAGTATTCTCAGCCTTTCTTTCCTCCTACCTTTTCTCCCCAGGGGGGTGAGGGGTGGAAGGGCTGCAATTTACTGTGAGGGGTTTTGGGAGAGTTTTAACTCAAACCATCACAGTAATTTTTGGTGGAGAATGTGGGCACGAACCCATCACACCTATGTGGGAATATCACAAAGACATCCTACTGTGTTTACTACTGTATTTCTGTTATTTACTCCCAGTTTTATTATTAGACTAAAATAATGAATACTTTTTCAATGTAAATCAACAAGGACACAAAAATACATCTAACTTTTGGAATAAAACCCGCTTTTGTAAAGCTTTCCTTGCTGGATATATGTCAGGTTTTGCACTGTTTTCAAAAGTGTTAAGATTAATATATTGTGTGCAGAACAAGGCAGCTAGCTTTTGCTCAGGAAACATGTGGCTCCACAATGTGCAGCTCCATAACACACAGCTCTACATACAGAGATGCACACGAGAGTTGCACGGTGGTTGTGGATGTAGGGTATAGAGACCTTTCAAGTAGGGAGTACAGGGAAAGCATAGAGACTATCAGCGTGGGAAGTGACTCTGCTTAGTAGTCATTACTGTTTCAGAAGCAGCCCAGCTACGGTATCTACCCAAAGGAAAGCTTTGCCCTCTGTACTTGGTAGAATGGACATGGGAATTTTGACAGAAGTTCCACATAAACACATAGCTGTCCAAGTCTCTGGCCGAACAGTCTCAGTTTCTGAACACTTTCACTGATACCAGAGCATACACCAGGCTCTAATGAGCACCCAGCCTCCTCTCCTGGGGAAAACGTAAGTGCCTGCACAAGATATGGACAGGTTGATGACCTGTTACATCAAGTGGCTGAGTTACAGGATCAGTAACTAGGCTGCACAACATTAGAGAAGATGAGGTAGAAGTTGACAGGTTGCTTCAGAACAATGCTTCAATAAGAGACAGTATCATGGATTAAGCACCCTGGGCCCATGCCCCACAAATGTAGATCTCTGCTGCAGTCCCAGTCCTCCAGCATCACAACTAAAAATACATTTGAAGCTCTAACAAAAGTAGACACCCACAAGCAAGACCCACAGTTGCAATTGAATCAACAGCAGATGGTGAATATTGCAAAAAGAAGTTATGTGTGCTTGTTTTAGACTCAAGAGGGAGTCACTTGAGGTATGCTACCTTCCTGGAGATAAGATCCAGGATGTTGCCAACAGGTTACCAAAACTTGCCAAGAGCACAGACAACTACTATTACTCTTTCATGTGGGCATGAATGACACCTTAAACCTTAAGTAAGGCAGAATCAAGAAAGACTATAAGGCCCTGGGGAGAAATTGAAGAACTTTGGTGCCTAAGTCATCTTTTCCTCTGTATTATCAGCTCAAGGAATGAGACAGACAGGAAGAGACCAGATCAGCTTCTGCCTATGTGGCTGATGTTGTTGCAAGGGTTTTGGCTTTCATGACTAAAGAGATTTCTACTACCACTGAAACCCACTAGTATGGGATGGATTCCACCTCTTTAGAAGTGGCGGAAGAGTCTTTGGTGGTAGGCTGTCAAACTTGGTAAGGTAAGTTTTAAATCGAAGGCCTTGGAGGAAGAGACCTAATGTGGCAAAGCCCATACCACCACAAACAATTGGGGAATAAATGAAGCCAACCAGAGCAAAGTAGAATATGCCTTAACTGTCTCCCTGAATGAGAATCAAAAGATCAGCGGCCCAAAGTGTTTGTATACTAATGCATGTGGTCCAGGAAAAAAAAAAAAGTAGAAACAGGAGCTTCATGCCTAATCAGAAAGCTATGATATCATAGGAATATCTGAAACATGATGGGACATCTCACATGACTGAAATATGATGGATGGCCATAGGGCTTTTCATATAGACAGATAAGGAAGAAGAGGCGGAGGAATCTCACCCTATATTAAGGAGAACCTTGAATGTATGGAAATCAACTATGGCAATTGTGGAAGCTCAGTTGAGTGCCTCTGGGTCAAAAGCAGAGTAGTTATCTCCAAGGGAGACCTTACAGAAGGCCTCTGCTACTGACCCCCAAACCAAGATGACAAGGCCAACAAAGCAGTACTTGAGTCATTTAGACAAGCTTCAGGTCAACAAAACCTGGTTCTTATGAGTGACTTTAACTACCCAAATATTTGCTGGAGGAACAACGCAGTCGTTCACATGTCATCCATTAAGTTACTGGAATGCATAGAGGACTTCTTCCACATACAAATGTTAGATATGCTGAGCAGGAGTGGGGTATTGCTGGACTGGCTACTCACAAACCAATAAAACCTACTTTGTGACATCTCAGTTTGGTGATAACCTTGACTACAGTGGACACAATATTGTGGAAATACTTCTTAGCTCACTGAAGGTCAGTTCCAAGACCAACATTTTAGAGGAGCAAAATTCAGCTCTCTTGGGGCTTGATTGAAAGGGATACTGTGGGAAGCTTCCATGGAGGATAAAGGAGCCAGGAAGTGCTGGGAGTTTTTCATGAACACTCTGCTAGATACACAAAAAAAAGTTCATTCTCCCTAAAGCCAAGGGAAGTAGGCAGAGCAAGAAACCCCTTTGGTTTAACTGCAAGCTTCTGGATCTGCTCAGAACCAAATGGAAAAAATGGAAAAGTGGAGCATCAGACTTTGAAATTACAGAGTCATTAGCACGATATGCAGAGATGCAGATAGGAAAGCAAAAGCTCAGCTTTAACTGCAATTGGCCAGATGTGTCTAAAACTTCAAGAATGGGTTCTTCAGCTATGTCAACAACAAGCAGAAACAGAAAAATATTGGCCCACTGTTAAACAGGACAGGTGGACTAGTTATCAACAATGCTGAAAAGGCAGAGATCCTCTGTACCTTTTTTCACACTGTCTTTACCAGTGCTGTCGGGACCCAGGTCATGGGAACAAACATCCAGGTTGATGCAGACATAGGTGCAACATCAGTAAATTGCTACAGAATCTTGACCCATACAAATCCATGAACCTGGATGTCACCTATCTGTGGACAATGAGAGAGCTGATTGATGTCATTGTGAAGCCTCTCTCCATAATCTTTGAGATGTGGAAGTCTGAGGAAGTCCCTGAAGATGGGAAGAAATTTAACATCACTCCCACTCAAAAGAAAGGCTCAAAGGAGGACACAGCTAATTAGAGACCCATCAGACTCACCTCAGTCCCTGGATAAGTGAAGCACATGGTTGGGAAAGCCATCATGGGTTCACCAAGGGCACATTTTCAGAAAACAGAGGGAAAGGATAGATGGCTTCAAAGAGAGAGAGATCTTAAAATACAAGCAGAGCTTTCCATTATACTGCTGACTCAGAGTTTTAACAGAACAATTATGTATGCAGTAAAAGGAGGGGGGAGGGGGAAAAAACTCAATTATGAGGAACCCTTTTACAAGAACCACTACAGGATTGAAATGGGGTACAGTGATAGAGCTATTTGGGATGCAGACCTATGAAAGTTTCACTCAAGAATAGGAAAGATAGATCAACAATTCCTCAAAAGTAGTTTTCTTAAGATCTAGTCTATTTTTCTCCTTTTAGTCTCTTGTTTTGGTGGTTTTCCTTTGGTTTTAGGCATGACATTTCTCTCCTTTTATGGGAGTGTGTAATTCTCACCGTTCTAGTAAGAGAAATCTCTGCTTTTATGTGTAGAATGCTAAGTTCTCTTTCATTAAAAAGCATTGGTATCAGGTCCCAAATATTTTCCTAAAGGTTTGTAGGAGTTTGTTTCCTTTGGTTTTGTGAGAAATTTAATTATCATAGTATTGATTTTCTAGAATTTGATACTTAATCTGATTGGTATTTTTTCAGAATATAAATGGAAAATAGAGATTCTTTATGAATTTCATGATATTTTGAGTCATACTATATTACAAAGACAGAATTGGACAATATGTTTCCTGCTGTAACTTTTTTCCATGGCATTCAGCAGTAAGAAGTTCCTACTTCAAACTATATGATTTCTCATGTACATCAATGAACAATTAAGGACTTATGGGAATGTGAAGCATTATTATACGTATTTAGGCATAAATGAATGACCATAAAATATATTAATATATATGAATATTGAAATACTCTATGACTGGAGAGGGCCAAGGAAGCAGGAGGATTGATAGCTGGTGCAAGTTAGAGAACTAATAATATTATAACTAAGTGTAGATATGTAAATATAAATATGTATCCAGATATTTGAATAATATAATCACTTTATAATAAGAATGTAACTTTTTATGTTTGAGGAGAAAGCATACTAACTTTGGGAGAAATTATTCAACTTGAAGACACTGTAGTCAGAGGGATTTCCAGAAGCAATGTTAAGATCATTTATACTAGAACAAAAAATTGTGAATAGTGGTATTTTTCTATTTCTGTAGGATCCAGTTTTCTGACTAAAATCTTTTGCAGTCGTCACTAATCACAGATTAGCTAAAAGCTGCTTATTTTATTAAAACATTTTCTATATATGTATATAAATAATTAAATATAATATTTTTACTATACAATAGGAAATATGTTGTATATACAACCTAGTATTTAGTATATACTAGGTAGTGTATGGTATACAGTATAATGATTTTAAAAAACATATATATTATAATAAATATATATAAAATTATAAAATACTCTGGAGAAAAATATATATGATTCAAACAACTTCCAGAAACAAGTTGCCTAAGGTAATGTTACCTGTTCCTTTCTCAATTGTGCTTTCAGAATAGAGCAACAAGTTCCTCAAAATGCAAATACTTCAGCTTTGAGCAAACCTAGTGTAGCATCTAGAAAATACCTACAAACTGTCCAAAGAGGATTCAGCAAGCAGAAGCTTGTAAATGATAACTTTTTGTTGAGTGGTCTATTAGCAAAAACCTCTTTGAAACAAAAACTTATGTATGTATTCTTGTCACCTTATGGCTTATTAAATTTCTATGCATTTTTCTTAATTTCTGCAATCTAAGAGTAATATATCGTGCCGCAACTCTACAATAAGGACATTAAAAGAATACTCAAAAATATAGATTTTACTAAAAATAACATCAGTATTGTGGCTTTGTTGTGTCAAAAAACACTTATTTTTTAAAGTTGTGTCAAAATCATTGATTGTAGAAGAAATAGTGAACATTTTTTAAGTTCACTTGAGGAGTGGTAGGCATCAAAACTTCTAAAACATCAGCTGTTGAATTGACTAGATAAGGGCAATGAATATTGACAGCTTTCAATCAATTACACAGCCTTCTGACCCCATATTTAAGGCCTTATGCAGAAATGTATAAGCAATCTCATAAAAAAATCTCTTTGTCTTCATAACAGAGTCCTATCTCTGAAAATCTGTAATGAAAACAGTATATGGCATCATTCAAGGGCAAAAGAGGAGGAAAAGAAAGTAAACAGATGGCATTATAAGGGCTGATAAATAATGGGTGTTGTACATCTAATTTTGAATAAAGTAGAGGTAGGTAAAGTAAACAGCACAAGGTATCAGACAGAAAAAGTTGGTGGAGAGCTGTTCCATTCCCTGTTCTTGATTCTATCACTAGAATTTTTTCCTAGTTTTGGATTTAGTACAATAACTAACTCAAAGAGAAATTTCTTACATGGACAGGTGAATCTGTTGTTATATTCTGGGCAGGTTGTTTTTACTCTATGTCCTAGATATTGCCAAAACAATAATGTAAAAGATTGATCCATAATAGTTATGAGAGAATAGATTAAATGATTTCATTCATCCAAATAGCTGTGATTTTCCCCTTTCATTTTTGCTTCAATACTTAATTGACAGGGTTGATAAAGTTCTCATTCTTCTACTTCAACAATTACAGAAAATCTGAAATTAATAATTATTTTAAAAGAGGAGGAAAATACAAAGGTGTAAATACTCAATAATTTGGCCAAGGTTCAGTTTTTTCTGATGCTTTTACTAGGATCATGATGGAAAAAAAATACAGACCAGCACGCAAATAGCAGGGACATCTCATGGAGAGGGAGTCTATAGGTTGTTACAGGGGAGAATAATTGTAAATTATACTGTAGGAATGTACTGAGAAAAATCAATTAAATATGAAATACATGCTGGCTAAATGTGTTGATGTTAAAACTTCAAAAGAAGGCGTCAAACCTTAATGATGTAAAGCAGTTCAGAGCAGAATATACAAAACCACTCTAATAACTGCATGATTAGGAGAATAACTGGTTATACATACCTGGGTAAGGCAAAGATCTAACTGATGTTTTGCATCCTAAATTCTCATTCATTGAAATGGTGAAAAAAACCCCACATTTTATTGTGTCTAAATTACAATTTCCCCAAGAGTTTTGGGGTTTTTTTAAGTTACTACCATACATTTAATTCCATTTTTGTTCTCTCTGAAAAACAAAAAGGTTTCTCAGGGAAAGTTAAGGAGCAAACAACTGACATACCCACTCTTAGTCTTTCACAGTACTAAGTTGTCTTCTGCTCTTCGGGGACATGCATATTCCATCACCTTTTTCTGCTCCTTTTTCTCTTACTTAGTTACGCGTTTACTGATAAATCTGTGATGCAATATTAATTTTGCATTGTAAGATTTTTCTTGGAGAAGTAGGCTTTCCTCATTTAGTGCCTTGACATGTTTTTATAGCCTTACTTCCATTTGGACTATAAAGTTTCATGGAAATAAAAAAATCTAAACCAAACACATTGTTATGTGTCTCTCAAGGTGGCTTCCTTTAAATAAATTAAAATATTTTCTGACCTATTCCTCATTCTGGCATTGTTATATTCTTATCACAGTTTAATTTTCTGAACTCCAAACTACTCCAATATTGCTGTCAATTCTGCAGAATAACCCTTTCTGATATTTAACTAGAGCTGAAGTTAAACACCACACTTTCTTTCTCATAGGTCTGAAACATCACCACAGTTGCTGAGTAGAATTTCAATGTTGTTTCCAAAGAGATGGATCTTCTAGCTAACTGGAAAGAGGTTGCCAGAAACCTTCTGCAGGTTACATCTTCAAACTGAACTAGTCCAACAATTTGAAATCTCTGCTGTCTTTAAAAGACTTCCACAGTTCTGGACAAAGCAGTAGCAAAATATGAAAGGAATTTCCCAGGAAAGACTTCTATACAATCCTGGTTTCAAGTTAGAAATATGCTAATTCTCTGTAGGATTTCTGGGCTTCATTCACTTAACTAGGTGTAAGCATCATCATTTTACTCTGGAATTATAGTAGTACTTTTTTCTGGTAAATTTATACATAAAACCTGAAATCTATGCATCTAGCCAGTCCTTTCCCTGTGAAAGAAAACATGAATAAATCTTGCTCATTTTCAGAATAATCACAAGCTAAACACTTATTTTTTAGTCACTCCTTAAACTAAAATAGACTATGCAATCCTGCCACTGCTACGAGTTCATATTAGTTTTCAGTCTGTTTCTATTATTAGTTGATCCAGCAGTTGATATGTAAATTTTCTGAGATGGAGATACTGGAATATAAATGGCTACTGATTTGAAATCAGTTTTTGAAAATCAGATTTCCTCAGTAATGTTAATTATTCATTTTTTTTTAATTATTACAGTTTTGGCTGAGAAGTTTCATCCTAGTTTGTTTTTTATTTAAAATGTCTATACAATAATATATGAGAATAGCTTTTGTATCAAAGTTGTAAAAACACTTGGTTTTAACCTGCTCACTAGATTAAAACATTTAGGGAAGTAAGTGTTGCACAATGAAAGGACCTTTTACAAGAAAATGAAGCACTTATTTTCATATCTTTTCTTGATTTTTTAAAAACTAAATAGACATAATCTAGGAACTGTACTTTGCCTTGCAGCAAACACAACTTCAGTGGAAAATGTAACCAACGTACACGACAGAGCAAATAAAAAGGCCCATCAGCTGATGCAAATAGTGCAGAACCACAACTGATGTCCAGTTCTATACCTGAAGTCAAAAGATACTTTCTGCATCTGTAATTCCTCTAACCAAAATTTAAACATGTAATAACAGCTGCAATTCTGCAATTTAGCATGTGTATTTCTTCATACACATGGAAGCGTTCTGGCAACAGTCTGTGTAGGAAGATATCTTTACTAGAATGTATTTTAGTCACAGCTAAGTGCTTCCTCTACCAAATATACCAAATATTAGGAACAGATCTGCAGAGCTAGGCTTGTATTTTAGCTGACACATAATGTACATACAGATAGAAGTCAGGAAGTAACTTTTGTGCATGACAAGCTAGTTACAAGTTTCAAATCTGAAAGGAAGAGCTTAGCATCCATACTTGTGTCTCTGAGTGCAGGAATACACATTTGCAGTACCTTTTGAAGACTTACATGGTTGATCAGAGACAAATATGAAATCTTCTCCCATGGACATCCATAGACACAGCTTGTGACGTACAGATATGTACATGCATGCATCACAGTCAAAGTTTGTTACCTTCCCATATATTAATCTGCTTGACAGTTCTCCTATGCACAAGTATTCTACAAAGAAACAAATGCAAAGATTAGTTGTTACCCTAAAGTGAAAAAAATATTACACTGTCCCAAAATATTGATCAGAAGGCACACAGATCATTGCACTTTCAAAGGAAGTCTGTCACTATCAGCATTAAAATCAGTGGACTGGGAAATCTGCAGTGTCTGAATGATGTTTATAGTTTTCCTGTTATGTTTCTATTTAGTGATATAACCCATGTGGCTTCCTTCTACCATGTGGCTAATGTCTGCTTCTCAGCTGAAGAAGCAAAAGGAAAATCCTCTGGCAGTATTTATTCTATTTTTCCTACTGCTTTGTACTTAAAAAAAAAAAAAAGGATTTTTATTTATTTAATTTGCTCTGGAAGCAATAAGATAATGTTTATAATTTACATAGCAATTGGCTAGCATCCTGGGCTTCATTCTTATCAACTGCTTTTGTCTGAAAAGCTGCACAGGCTCAATGGTAAAGAGTAAAAGTTAAAGATGTGTTATCTCCTCCATGCCCATTAGTATTAATTGCTGCCATGAAGGTCTAGAAGTACATATTTTCCTTCTCTCCCTTCCAGTTTCTTCAGATGAAAAGAGAAAATAAGAAGTAGATTATTGATTAATAAAAGAGTTAATTTCTGTTGTTTCTCTTGATTTCTCATGTCTAGGCTGCATAGAATCATAGAATATCTTGCATTGGAAGGATCTCTTAAAGGTCATTTAGTCCAGCTGCCCTTGAAACAAAAAGGGACATTTTTAACTAAATCTGGTTGTTCATAGACTAGTCCAACATGACCTTGAATGGTTCCAGGGATAGGGCATCTACAGTCCCTCTGGGCAAGCTGTTCCATTGTTTCACACCGCACACTAAAAAAAATAAAATAAAATAAAATAAAATAAAATTGAATCTACCCTTTCTTAAAATTACTTCTATTAAACTTATTGTAATAAGTTTTAAAATATGAGCTATTAAAAGTGCTTTCAGCTGATTGTATTGTATGGTCTGTATCTCCCCTTTTTGTCCTGGTTTTCATGGGAATAGGACCTACATGCATGCCTGTGAATGAAAATATTAGCATGATTTGAATTGTTCAGTCTGGTCTGGCTGAAGGGTAGTTTTAAGCATAAATAATTTATGTTTGATCCAAAGAACTAGTGCTGAGGCTAGATGAAGCTGATGTAGGACACATAATGATGTATGGAGCAGGTAAATCTTGCAAAAGAAATAACTGGGGAGGTTTGTCTTGTGGAATACTCAGTTCTTTCGCAGTAGGTGACCATCTGTCTTGGCAGTCTGAGAGCATAACTTTTGGCTTTGCAGTGATTCCTGAGCAAGGGAATGAATTCCAAGCATCAAAAGCTCTATTACAGAAATAGTACTGTGTTCACAGCAGGTACCAGCAGAAGCGGGCGGGACTAGTAATTTATCAAAATATCTATTAGTCTTTTAGATTTCTTGACCATATCTGGCCTCATAGTGTACTTCTAATGCAAATGTAGTCTGTTTGTGAATTATGCATAATGTTGTCTAATTATTTGTATAGAAATTTCCATATTGCTGATCATTGCAATAACTGGGTCTCCATAATAATTTAGTTTCATTAACCTTCAAATGACTAGATATAAAACAAACCATATGTATTTTGACAAGTATAACTAAATTTTGCTCTTATTTACTTGTTCAATAACCAGCCTTCGAGACAAAACAATAATGAAGGAAGGAAAGATGTTGAAGCAGGAAGAAAACAGTCTAAACATAGTTCAATATGCTCACTAAGAGAGAATAGAAAAGTAGCACTTGTAACTCACTGCTTTACATCTCACTTTAGATTTGTTGACCATATTCAGGTTGCTTTAATATGTAGTGAACATTTACAGAGGCATTTTTTTGCAGAAGAGAGCTGACTTTGGTAGCTTAACAAGTAAATGTCAGCTCTGAGTCATCCCAGGCCTCTGTGCAATATATTAGAGATCATTTGACATCCATGAGTGACTGACCTGTTTGGAGCAGCAATCTGTATTCTCATTTTTAAACAATTCTAAAATATTGTTTTTCAACTATTCTAGTTATTGCAAAGAAAGCTTTTGTGCAAATAAATAGGCAATAACACTTTTTTGTACTCTTTCCTGTCAGCATTACAGAATTTCCAGGATACTGCTATTTGTCTGTTCTATTTGTAAGTCTGCTCCTGTGTGTTTCACTAGATTTTTGTCTCAGTTTTAGGGGAAAAAGCCCTACAAATTAAAGGTGTAAGTGCCCTTTGACATACACAGTTATCATTTTGTTCAGATCACTTTGCCCATGATGTCTCTGGTGATTTGCCAAGCATTTCTGTAAGCACCATTCTGTAAGACACTTAAGCCTTAAGCTACTTTTTTGCAAAATTATTGATTTCAGCAATTAAGAAAAATCAGTATTATAACCTTAATTCTGTTAGCTAAACTCTGGGTTCTTGTTCTTGTGAAAATATTGTTCCACTGATTCTGACTTACCTGGACTAGCATATACACTACTATACATGGCAAAAATTTGCAAATAGATAACTCAGAAGTGTGAACAAAGTAAATGCTATTTCTCACAGCTAAGGAAAGCTTCTGAGAAATGATTGGTTAAAAAAAAAAGTGTCATTCAGACATGAAACAATAGTGGCTTCAGATAAAACAACTTAAAAATACTTTGAAAAACTTCTGGTCCCAATTTATAAATATTTTTTTGGAATCTCAGTTCACATTGTGAAGAATGAAATAAGTCATGCTGGATCATCAATTGTCCTCTGCTTAGGACCTATCACCATTGAGTAATCAGTGTCATTTTATGTGAGAAAAATATGGTTAACTACTCATAAAAATGACATGACTTTTGCTCACTAACTTCAGTAGGTCTCTTTAAGACACATAACAGTCTGTTTTAATAGGAGAAAAAAAAGGAAAACAAATAAATATTGGGAAAAATAGGGTTTTTATGAGACAAAAATGTACTTGGTAATACAGTTCTAAAAAGTAAAAGAGCTCTTAAATGAGTATATAAATATATTTCTCAAATTGAGATAAGAGAGGACTAAATAGAAAATAGATGAAACAAATATCTAGTTTTGGGATTTATAACCTTCAAATTTTGATGAAATATCTCATTTTTACAAAGGAAACTGGCAGAATTTTTATTATTACAAGTACTTCACTGTGTATTTTTGGTCATAAGACTTTCCATGTTATTCACATATCTCCGATTAATTTTTTCTGTTAAACATCAATCAGGCTGGTACAAAGAAACCATGTGTATGTTGTATAACTATTTTTCTTCCTTTGAACTTTTTAATATTACAGGAAATTAGAAGGAAGGATACATTTGCTACTTTGAGCATAGCAATTTGGAGGCAGATAGAAAAGATTCAGATATCAAATTTCAGCAGTTTTCACTCACTGTTAGTCCTAGGCTAAGCAGGACCTTGAAAGGTATGAACTTCCATCACTAGTTAGATATAGGTTTCATCAATCTGAGTAATCTTCTTCCAACAGTGATCATAAATTAATATTCAGGAGAGAATTTGAACAAGTAAGGAACTTCTACCAGTTGTGAAGAAAAATTAGAAATACCTAAGTTAAGAGTCAAGGGAGCTTTAATTTCTCCAGTCCAGCATGCCAGTACACTATGGAAACAATGATGTATTGATGTAAGATTCAGTATTTTCTCACTGTTGTTTCTTTCCTTTTAGTTCATTAACCTGAAGATGATGATAAAACCCAATGAAATCTCAGTTGAGGATTAAATGGGATTCTACAGTATACAAAAGCATTTCAGGAAAGAATTTTTTTTTTTTTTTTGAATGTTGTTTTTCCATGAATTTATTTGCTTTGTATTCAAAGGGTTCCCTGAAAGGAATGATCTTTGTTTAAGACAGAAACCAAATTGGACAGTTTAAATAAACATACTACATATACTGGCACTAATGTGCACATTTTCTTCTCTTGATCTTCCATCAAAAGCTAGCATTTAAAAAAAGTATGGATATAAAGAGATAATCAGCATTCTTGAAGTGATTCTTAATTAGGAATTAATCTACAAGATAAATTTGATTTCTTCAAAAAAGAGGAATTCCTCTAAAGAAGAAAGACATGGAGAAATTTGGAAGATTTCTTAATACATGGATGTGATCTTTGACTATGTTTGAGGGGTTTTTCTTCTCTGCATTGAAGCAAATTTCTAACAAAAGAGTACAAATATTCTTAATCTTAATAACCACAAGTTGTGACAAGAAGAAGCTATAAACTTTAGCTTTCTGCCCTAACTCTTGTTTCTGAATTTATGTGTTTCAAAGTGAACTTCAAAACTGGAAGTGTTGAGTGAACCTCTGTTGTGTTTCTATAAAGGATTTGAGCTGGAAGATAATTTTTTTTTTTTAAAGTGTGATTTTACTAAGAGTTATGATCTCTCTAAATCTTACAGTTTTAACAGTCATGCAAATAGCAAACATGAGACCAAATTATTTGACTTCTCTCTTGATAAATACAGTGTATTGGTTGACCCTTTGAAAGTCTGTTTTTTTATTTAAAAGATTTCTAAGTTTAGGGGATTTTTAGACATTTATTTAGGTTCAAAGTGAATTCTAAGATTCACTTTTTATTTTTAAATATGCAGTAATCTGAAGTTTTGCATTTCAATATTCTCTTAATACTTTATAACTGAGTTTATTCCTTGAACTCTCAAAGCAAATATTTTAATGTTCAGGGAAGTATAAACAAGTAAATATTACAGGGTAGTTATTGCCTTGAAAGGAGTAGCTCCACCAGAATACACTTTATAATAATAAATATTGGAAGAAAAATAAAATGTTAGAAACAAAACATTGCTCTATACAAGGTTGGGATATACATACTTATGAATTCTTGGAACTTGAATTGAAAAGACACTTCTTCTTTCATCCACTAAAATTGTTGAGGGAACCAGAGATTTCTTTGTAAGGACTGAAAAAACACCTAGTTGTTCTTGATTTGGCAATGGACATGCCTTTATAAAAACACAAGCAATCTGGAAAACCAATTAAGAATACCAAAGAAAACCAGGGTAACACATTCTAAAGTCTAAAATTCTCCTCTCTTAAAGAGCTGAATAATTTCAAATTAATCCTGACTTTCACCTAGCTAGGACTGTGGTTTGGAAAATAAAAGGACCTTTAGAAGATAATTCAAAAGTATAAATATACTGTGAAATTTGATCATGTCCATTTTCACTCCAAGACTGTGTATCTCTGTTCATTCACGTTACCTTTAATAACTCCCATTCTCTAAACCAGAGAGATACTTCTAATTATTCTAATAATTTTAACATAGTCTGAAAATTAACTGCACCATAATCTGATATGTATTACTCAATCTTGTCTAAGGCACTCTTCGCCATGGAACAAATTTCCCTAAAACATGAGATATGCCTGCATTTTATTTCCAAAATCATCTGAAGAGTTTCTCTCAAATAAAGACATTGATTTTGGTTGCTGAAGCATATTTACCATTATACAATTATAATATGACCCTGTAATATTCTCAAGAGTCTCACTAAACCACTGTGAGTATTATTTGCAGGCCAGAACAAGATATAAACAAAATATTTCAAACTGTTCTTAGCAGCAGAAGACCTACTGCTTCAAAATGTTGCAAATGTTTCCTAACTCAAAGTGTCCCATCTTTGCAAGATAATATGACAGCCTATGCGTCACAGATCATTAAAGTGACTTGACACACTGAAAATATGTAAATACAAAAAGGCATAAAATATTATTCAAAACTAAACTGGAATTTTCCACTACAACATTCCAGCACTATAAAACAGATCTTTCTACAAATGAAGACGTATCTATAATTGCCTGTTTTCTGTTTTCCTAATACTGTGGATTATTACAAGAACAGGAATGAGGACTACAGTGTACTAATATTGTTAGCTGTCGAAGCAGACCTGAGACACCATTTCTTACTAGTGTAGGGTATTACAGCTGATAATTTTCAATTCACAGTTATCTCACAATAGAAAAAGGTTATTTTCTTGGCAAAATAATATGCATGCTTTTTACTTGATGTGTAATTTAGGAAGAATATAATAGGATATATGCCATATTTTCTGGCGAGAAAAGAAAATAAAATTCTGATGTTAATGCAAGTTAAAAAGTTAACAAGTTTGAGGATGACACTAAGCTGGGTGGAAGGGCCGATTTGCTGGAGGGTAGGAAAAGTAGGGAGGCTCCAAAGGGATC
>WAAB01013218.1:346-18022 GCA_013389865.1 Piaya cayana
GAGATCTTGAGCGAGACCGGGACCGAGATTGAGGTCGAGACTGTGGTCGAGACCGTCCTGCTGGCCTGCTTCTGTGTTCTCTGTCTCTGTATCTGTATTCATCCTCATATCCAGAGTACTCGTGAGACCTCTCCATTCTCTCTCTCATATTATTGTACTGGAAATCAGAGACATCTTCTAAACTTTCTGCTATGCGCCGTATCCAAGCACACATCGTGCCCACAGTCGGTTCCCTCAGACTTGGATCGTATATTGATACCAAGCTACCAATATATGATACAGGGGCACCTTTAATTACTTTCTTCCACATTCACAGTACAGTCATACTCATACCACATATTTAATGGCTGTGTAAAGTTTAATCCCAGAATTCTAGTCCTCACATCCTTCAGGCATGAAAAATTATTGTGCCATCTTTCATGCTGCTACACAAATAACTTTGTCTTAGAATTTGACAAAAATTAGATTGTTTTCAGAAAGATGACCCTAGTCTCACCTGTGACCTATCACCATTGTAACAGAAAATACATAATGAACAAGAATTCATTACTGTTAAGATTTTCTTTCTGCTGTCTTTGTTAATTATGATATCTTGTTTTACTGTTGGCTTCATGAGTTACCTAGTTTGTTCCTTTAATATTAATTGGTTCTTTGAAATAATTCACAATAAATTTAATACCTTGATGAGACATCAGAACAACTCAGTAAGCTCAGCAGGTGAATGAACTCAGTCCCAATAGCAATATCCTTCTATGTGATCCACAAATACTTTATGGATCTGTTCATTTCTAAAGTTTCTTTCTGAGGGTCTAATGGTCTGTTTTAAACAAGGGCTTTCTCACACACAGACATTTTATGCCCTTCAGTAGTGGAATTCTTGTCTCTGCACCGTGATGTCATGGTCATCCATCTTTTAACAGGTTATGCTGAAGTAATGCCATGCCTAGAATCTATAGTGTTAAGTGGAAATATTCCCTAATTTTAAGCCTGATTTTCTGACATGTCTTTGCAAACATATCTATGACAGAAAAAAACCTTTATTAAAATACATTCTCTTTTGTAAAAATGAAGGAACACAATAAATATTACAGTAGGGAATGCTTTTTTAAATGAGATATAATTTTCACTTGTCAGATGTGTGCTACCACAGACAGACTTCCTCACACCAGCATGTAAGAGTAGGCTGAAAAAAATCTTGCCTGGTGCTACAGTTGGGTATAAATTGCTTGAGAGTCCTAATTAACTTGTTAGGTGGATTTGATAAAACGCAACAGCCATGTATGCAGAAGGTTGCTTTCTTGGGTGTGATAGGGATTATGCATTCATTGCTCCATTTTCCAAAAGAAGGCGATTAAAGATCATAGAACCTTGACACATTCCTATACCTTGGAGGACACAGGGGCTTGTGGAGATGAGAAAGAAGGACCAAATCTGGCCAGGCATGGATACATGAGGGAGCTTTAGCGTTTCCACGGTGACAAACACTGATAATACAATTGTTGGCTATTCCTTTTATCTAGACAACCATTAGACATTTTTCTTTTATCCCCGGGAACCCATCTTTAAGAGCTCACTGTTAATTCTCTGAAAAGTCAGCTGCAGTAAGACATCTAACTTTTTAGGTGTAAGCTGAACCTTTCTAATGTTTCAATAGCAATGCTTTATCATATGAGAAGTAATAATGACACGAAGCTGCAATGCAAAGTTTTAGTTATCTCTGTGGCATGTGAAATGTGAAGTAATAAACAATATGAAGCATTTTCCCCAGGTCTCTTATTATAACAGAGAGATGTATTTAGTACAAAAAAATTAGTATCTGTTTACAGTTTATATCAGCAGGAGGGTCTGAATCACTTGTTAGTTTGATATTTGACTTAAATGAATATACAGCGTAGTTGTACACTGGCATACACAGCTCTGTTCACGTACAGAGTTCTCTGAACTTGTTGTGTGTGGGACACATTCATCTATTTGACTGCCAGATATTCTTTTAGTTCCTATCTGATTATTTAAGAGCTAAGAAGTCTGTTGAATTATAACTCAGCAGATAAAATCATGCATTCGGACAAGATATTTCTCTATGTACAGATAAATATAATTTTATGGTAGAATAGTGTCCAACAATTGCAGTATATAAAACAGATGTAAAAATTATCGTTATTTTAACTTCCTGATAAATATTTAGTAGTCTAGTGTTATGCACTCTCCTTGTAGTTGTCCCACATAGCATAGAATCTTTATGTGGCAAGATCTGTTGTGTTATGTCATGGGCTGAAACACGGCTCACAAGTTTGCTTTTCATTCCAGTCCCCAGCTGAGACTGCAGCACCCACAACCATAATGAATCGTGTGTCAGAGATGCTTCTTGCTTGAATTTAGTCCATAGTGCTTAATCATTGATACACAATCCTGAGAGTAATTGCATGGAAAAAAACCCACTATGAGTACTGCCTGTTCCTGTTCAGTGGAGGAAGAAAAGCAGAAACTTTCTAATACCATGATGTATTTATATTTTGTGATACTGAGGTCTGGCTTCTGTCTCAGAAGGTGAGGTGCTGCTGTGAATAAAAGACTGTTAAGAACAATGTTGCGTCCCTTCAGTGCTCTCAGGTTTAATACATGTTTCTTTTTACCATATTTCTTAGCTATACTGAATTGTTCATGCACATTTTTCAACCTTACCTAGAAAAAAGAGACAGTGTGACTGTTTTGTTGACTTAATTTCTGAGTAATAAACTTCTTAAATAGCGTTTTGAAGGTTTTTTGTAAACCTGTCTGAGTCTTCCACTAACATATCCATTTTCTGGTTTTGTTTTTTTCTGGATTTTTTTCTGTATATTTTCCATCTCTGCTTCATTGAATAAGCAGTTATGTTAAATTGTTTAATGGTACAACTCAGTTGGGATAATTAACATATTTATTCTACCACTTACTCAAGACAATGCAATGGTAGAATTACTTTTCTGTTAAAGATACTTCATCTATCGAATGTTTTTTTGTGTGCAGTTTCTTTGAACTATCTTCCATAGGAAATGGATTGCAATTAAATAGTTTCATTTGAAGAAGTACTAAGTTTTTAACATTGTTTCACAGAGGAGTCCTATCATCTTAATGTTATTTGCTCTCTGGCTTTTACCCTTTACTCTTAATTTCATACATGACATGAATTTTCATTTAATTGTAATTATGTATTTAAAAATTACCCTTCAGGTGTCCAGTACAGAAAAGTTTTGATCACCTATTTAACTTAGCTTAAGCAATAATAAGAATAATAAGATTAATAGGAGTAGTAAGGATAATAAGAATAAAATCTTGGCAAGCTTACAATTAGAAAGAATGTGACGTAACAGGAATTTAGCTTGTTTACTAGATGAAACAAAGAACAAATCAAGTATTGAAAGGATGAACAGTCTGGCAGCAGGAACAAAGGGTAAAACTAAGCTCACCAAGAGGACACAGTGAGGAAGGAGATAAGATAAAGACCATCAGTGGCTTCTGAAGATGCAAAGAAACTGGGGTGTGCATACAAGAGTGGGTAATAACTATGAAAATAAATTCAGGGAAAAACAATGGACATGTAGGAATGTATATGGATGTGTATATTTAACCAGTATTTCCTGTTATCTATATGAATACATACATTTAACCAGTATACAAGTCATGTAACCAGTCTCGATAGCTGGACACAATAGGTGGAAATAACCCCTGTGTACCATGGTCCTAATAATAAGAATACCTGCTTAACAGTCAAATTGGCATTGATTATTGACTTTGTTTTTTCACAGCGTCGTAGAAGTACAGAAGGAAAGTTTTGAGGAAGTCATTAAGAATCAAAATAGAGTTCAATGGCTTTTTCTTCTCTTCATCTATGGATTTTTAGATTTTCATAAAAGTTGTAGATTTTTTTGGGAACTGCTGTGGAAATAGGTCATTCAGGTTCCTAGAAATAAGGAAATGTAGATGTCAAATATGGCTTATTGTGTTAGCCTATTTGGGGAATGAAGGTGATGAGTGACCACAGAGATCAAGGAAATTTTTAACTACATGGCTGCACTGAACTGATCATCTAAAAGCAAGTGATGTCAAAGTCAGATGGTGTTGTCCTTTTGTCCAAACAACTTATTCAGACACCCACAGGGAAGTTAACCTTGACAGGATGGTGATGTAAAGTCAATTGACATAAGTTGCTAATGGGTGTGGTCAGAGCTACCTGCTTTTCTATAGAAGGCAGCTGGTGAGATGCTTTATAACCCTTATATGATAGTTCTGTATTGCATTTAATATCAGAAATAGAATAAGTATGAACATATTACATGCTTTGCAATGGGAAGGTGACCCCCTCTCTTCTCCAGCTGCTTTAGAAAATTAAAACTGATGGTCATGGTAGGATTTTATTCCTGTACAAAAAGATAGATCTGACAGACAGAACCCTAATTGGGTGGGAAGAAAAATGCTAGAATCATCAAGACTTTTTTTGCCATCTCTCCAAAGAACATGTCTCTAAATGGCAATCCTACTCAGAGATTATTTTGCTTTGAGGAGATGTACCATTGGTTGCCCTGATGAATAGCTGTCAGATACAGCAAAAAAGGAATAGCACATACACACTAAAGAACATACCATTATTGAAGGAAGATAAGTTTTACCATAGTCTTACTGTTATTTGCTGAAGAAGAGAATGCAATATTTTGATATTGTTCTAAATAGTATTTGTATAAATAATTATAAAATTTACCTAAAAATGACAATATCAAGAGGGTTAAACTTTGCCTTTTCACATCTTCCCTCCTGAAGTAATATAGGGTTTTCATTTTGATTTCATCTGCTGTCAATATCACCTGTAGAAGTACCCTGAAAGCTTCCATATCTGCTTTATCACTTTTCAAAGAATATCTGTCAGATATTCTGTGACAAGTGCTATCCCTCAGGGGTCTGTACTGGGACCAGTGCTGTTTAATATTTTCATCAGTCACACAGACAGCAAGATCAAGTGCATCGTCAGCAAGTTTCCAGATGACACCAAACTAAATGGTACAGTTGTCACATCAGAGGGACAGTTATCACATTAGAGATATCATCCAGAGGGACCTGGTGAAATGGTGATTTGCAAATGGTGAGATGGAATGTCAGATGCAATGTGTTAAAATGAGATTAACAACTAAGATAATGATAACAACCCTTGTCTTCCTGTCCCCAAAGTTGTTAAGATCAACTGCTTGGGTATGGCAAAGCTTTAATGACTCTGGATGAGATTCATTTTAACCCCCTGGATATGCAATGAAGTTCCAGGAGTAAGGTGTGTTTGTCATTTTGTGGAAAAGCTATGAATATGGACACATCTGTGTATATAAAGCTCTCTGAAATCACTTTTGTGTAGAAGCACTCTGAGGACAAATCCCGATGCTTCTCCAGTGCTGAATAAAAAATAGCTATTTAATAACCACATTGGTGTGTCAGTTTCTTTGTTTCACTAGACAGGCTGGAGAAGTGGGCCTGCGTGAACCTCATGAGGTTCAACCAGGCCAAGTGCAAGGTCCTACACCTGGGTCAGGGCAATCTCTGATTTCAGTACAGGGTGGGGGATGACGTGACTAAGATTGGACCCTGGGGAAAGGACTTGGGGATACCAATTGATAAGAAGCTTGACATGAGCCACCAGTATGTGCACACAGCCTAGAACGCCTACTGCATCCTGGGCTGCATTAAAAGAAGCATGACCAGGAGGTCGAGGAAGGTGAGTATTGTGTCCAGTTCTGGAAGCCTCAACATAAGAAGGATATGGAACCATTGGAATGGGTCCAGAGGACGGCTACAAAGATGATCCAAGGGCTGTAACATCTCCCATATGAGGATAGCTGATGAGATTTGGGGTTGTTCAGCCTGAAGAAGGCTCCAGGGAGACTTTACAGCAACCTTCCAGTACCTGAAGGGCATGTACAGGAAAGCTGAGGAGGGACGTTTTAACAGGTGAATGCAGTGATAGGTTTAAGGGGAATGGCTTTAAATTGGAATGGGGAAGATTTTGGTTAGACATTAGGAAGAAATTACTAATGATTACTAAATCATCTTCCTGATGAGGGTGGTGAGACACTGCCGCACGTTGTCCAGGAAGCTGTGGATGCCACCTCCCTGGAGGTGTTCAAGGCCAGGTTGGATGGGGCCTAGAGCAGCCTGATCTTGTGGAAGATGTCCCTGCCTATAGCAGTGAGGTTGGAACTGAGCGATCTTTAAGGTCGCTTCCAACTCAAACCATTCTATGATTTTATGATTCTATGATTCTATCTTATCTGAGCTAAAATTAACAAGAAATGACTTTTTCTTCACATGAGTTAATGTTATAATTTCTTAATTGAAAATGACATCTCTCTGACTTCTGATGCAGTGAAAAGTTAAAATAATTTTACTATCTTCTAAGTCAATGCTATTCTGCTTTTGCATCCTACATATTCACATAAAATTAAGTAAGTAACATAGTAACCTCCCTTATTTTGCTGGATCTTAGTTGTAGCCCTGTCTTGTTCGTGTTTTTGTGGTGGTTGACCCTGCCTTTAGTAAATTATTTTCCCCTGTAATTTTCAAAATGCCAGCATACAAACCAGAAAAAAACCCATCTTTTTAATCTGTTTAATATTTTAACTATGAGCACAAACTTTAGTTTATAATAAAGCTGCCTCTATCAGAGACAAGACCTGGAGATCAAGTTTAATATGGATTTTATGTTGAATCATAGCTCTAAAGAATATGTACTGGAGTTATGAGACCAGTTGGTCTTCTAAATGACAGGTGTTTCTGTTGAACTGATGAACTCTCTTCACTATATTTACATACAGAAGGATAGGAATTGTTCATACATAACCTTTCAAAAAGGATGTGACACATTGTATACACTGAGCTGTCTGAATAATGAAACAGGTTCTGTTGCTAAGGATACAAGAAAGAGCAAAACTCTGCAGCCACTGCTGTGCTGGAAGATTACCTTCATCGTCATAAAGAGAAAACAAGAATAATCAATTTTATTACACAGTTTCTGGTGGCTGTCCAACTACTCATTGAAAAAGAGTGATAAGGGTTTGACGTTTTTATATTAAATCCTTTGTACAAAACAACCTTCTAGACAAGAAGAGAGAAATGATGCAAAACTGCCTCAAGTATGAAACAGTATAATTTAACAAAATGCTGTTATGACTACATTAGTATTAATGATTGCAATAAATATTACAAGAAAAATATTCCACAATCAAAAAGCAGGTTTTGTTGTCATTGTCTTTTGAAAAGCTGCAGACTCATAGCTTATTCTTGTTCTCCTGTCCAGTACGAGAAATAAGAATTATGAATAGGGCTAGAACAGTAAGAAGTAACAGAATTAAAGCATGCACTTCACAGTGGCGCAGGTTTGCATTTTTACAACCTTGTAGCAAAGCATACTTGTGGTTCCGAATATTTAGACAGAAAACTTCAAGAGGTCTATTGTGGGCGTAAAATATCTATGAATTCAAGTCAGATATAAACCCCACGCTCATGTGAGGAGGCAGGGGTTTCATTTCATGAACACCACAATAATGTTTCCTAAGCTAAACCATAACTGTGAACGTGTTTCTGGGGTTTTTTAAATTATTTTTTAAATGGGCAGTCAGCCAGTTTTAACAGGAAGAGAAGAAGAAAAGATAATGACTGTACAACATCTACAAAACTCATGAACATGCAGGAAAACAAGCATCTCCGGTGTCTAAATATGCATAAATGAGGAGTGTAAGTGACTTCTATTTCCTTCAAGTCGTTCCCATGACTGGAAAGGAGACTAGAAACAAGCAAAACACTTGATAGACATTCTCACAGTGAGAAAAACTTGATGGCAGTATCTGACCATATTAGTAAAGGAATAAACAATCATCGTTCTGTACATGTTGTTCTCTCAGACATTGATTTCCAGGCAGGTTTCATTGTTGCCTACATTAAGTTATTCATTTTACCATTTGAATTTTAAATATTGTTTTATGGCCTCTGCTCTGGCTCATACCACCAGATGTGTGGTGCCTGGGCATATTAATTTGTATTCCAGAATAAGAGAACTTATAACACTAAACAAAAGTTGGGCAGGCTAAAACCAAGAGAATAGAAAAGAGAAATTTTGGGACAAAATCTGCCAAAGGAGTATGCAGAATGTAGAGGAATATCCTTAGAAGATTTCAGTACCAAAAATGTTTCTCCTGAATTTTACCATGGATGAAGATATCAACATCTAACATCTGGGATAGCCATAATTTCTTGCTACATATTCAGATTTCAGATCTCTTCTGCTTCTAAACAGATGAGCATACTGTTATCCTTGTTTGTCAAATTCATCAAAAGCCTCTGAACTTTACCATCACTGTTCTGAATGAAATATTGACTGTGCTGTTCCTCATTGGTATTTATTTGCGTGGTTAATTGTATTTGAGGAAGAAGGGGAAGAATATCCCTACTAAGAGCAAGGAAGGTAACATTTCTCTGGCAAACAGAGCTTAAATAATTAGCACCTGCACAACTTTTACTTCCAATATCATGTTCATAGAGGCGTTCAACCCAAAGGTCAGCTCCAAAGTCTTCTTTTAAATAAATCTTAGAGCCTGAGTATCCCAGCTTCAAAGCTGTTTTGGAATACACCAAACTATCTATCTTTAATATTACAAATTCCTGTTTTCAATACTAATTTTTGTAATGTAAGAGGATGGGGAGAGGTATAAAGACATTAAATGAGATGGAGATTCAAGAGCTCTTCATTAAACTAGAAACATCTTTTAGAACAAATGCAGAAAAATGCCCCCTCAGAAATAAAAGGATCACGATGAACTAAAAACTGCACTTGTTCTAATGAGTGTCTGTCTTAACAGAATTTGTCGCACAATTTGAAGGCTGAAAACCAGATAATTCAGAATTGTAAGGCAATCTGGTTCTCTCAGCTTCTTTGGAGTGTGTTCACTGGGCTACTATAATTAAAATTCTTTGGTTACAGTAAGTGCTTCTGTAAATAAATAGAATTTTGGTTAAGGGTATAGAGTTCTGCTGTTAAATGACTGTTTCTCTCAAATTTACTTTTCTTCACACCAGTTAATGCTATTTTGGAGAAAGGATGTTGACAAGAGAATCAGTAAACAGACCAGTTAAAAAAAGACTAAAACAGATCAGCATCTCCCTTAGTCTTGTTTTGATTTTACCCTAACCCTTTCTTCCAAGCTGTGAAGAATACTGTAGCAATCATGTTAATGTAAACTAATCTTATTCCATGTGTTGTAGCTCTTACTTGGTTTCAACTGCATTGGCTGCCTATTTCTTCAGGAACTAATATGCAAATATTGTTGATGCATCAGATGCATCTGTTGTTTTGTCCCATGGTGAATGTTGAGGATCAGCATATTAGTACATCATGCTCGTCTGATTCATGTCTTCTAACTGGGATCATCTTCCCAGTAAATTATTTGAATATACATAATTGCACTTCTCTTTCCTAGAAGGAACCAACATTAAAAGGATACTTTGTTTCTAAAAGCTTATTCAGTGTAATATTGGTTTTAATTATGCTTTTCCATGGAGTGCCTGGGGATGTGTGTGTTATACACACTATAAAATAAGGGTTGGGTTAGAATAGTAGGGAAGTGATAGAAGTGTCATATTGCAACAGTCTGGAGTGAAATCAGTGAAGGAACTGGGTGGAATGGCTCAGTTTGATATTACCTCTTTATCTGTATTAGCATTTATGTGTGAAATATGACAAAATTCCTGTTTTTCACTCAGGATATCAAACATGCTGCCTACCTGGGACCTTGGTTAGAGATGTGGGAAGAAAACTTCCAGCTCTCTTTAGGCACATGGATTTTTATTCACTATTCATATTCTAAGTAGGCAGTACTGAAACAACAAGAAACCTGAGGGCAAATAAAAGGGACTACAGAAGGTTGGGATGAAGAAACTGAGTGCACAGGCATTGTTCTTCTCTGTAAGTCCTGTTACAGGAAATGATGATGGAAGGAATAGGAAGAACCAGGAAATAAATACCTGCCTCTGAACCTGGTGGGAGGAGAAAAACTTTGGGTTTTTGACCATGGGTTGACCTACACAACACTAGTCTTACTGACAAATGATGGAGTATGGAGTACACCTGTCCCCAAGGGGCAAAAGGGTGTTTATCAATAAGTTAGAAGGGTCCATCAAAAGAGCTTTAAACTAGAGATGAAGGGGGAGGGGGACAAAACAAGGCTTCCTAGAAAGAAAGCCTGGGAACAGCTCTCCAGTATCTGAGGGATGGTGTGCTAGCAAGGCCCTTTGGTCTGCCACCTCAGAGGAAGTGGGGGATAGCACTCCAAGTGGCAGCAAAGATGCAGAGGTTATTGATGGGTTAGAAACTACAGTAAGTAGTCGCTTAAGAATTAAGACTATTCACCTCAGGAGCGTGGTGATGGGTCTGGAGAACAAGACTTATGACAGAAGGCTGAGGGAACTGGGGATGTTTAGCCTGGAAAACAGGAAGCTGAGGGGAGTCCTTATCACCATTTAGAACTAACAGAAAGGAGGTTGTAGTGAGGTGGGTCATGATCTGTTCTCCCAAGTAACAAGTGATAGATTGAGAGGGAATAAAGTTGTGCCAGAGGAGGTTCAGATTAGACATCAGGAAAAATTTCTTCACCACAAAGTTTATCAGTCACTGGAAGGGGCTGCCCAGGAAGGTGGTTGAGTCAGCAGCTCTGGAGGTAGATTAAGTGCTCAGTGGTATGGTTTAATAGTTTACAGGTGTGTTTTGACTTTATGATCTCACAGGTGTTTTCCAACCAAATGATTCTATGATTCTATGAAATCAGAATAAATAAATTTCTGTGAGGCGACATTCTCCTGCTTATTCTCTGGATAGCTTTTCTGCTCTAAGCTCACTTATGGGAACACAAATTTCTAAGTCTATCAAGATTTCATTCCTAGAACAACATCAGCCAGAGCTAAGTTTTGGAAGCAGTATTTCAGTTTTGGTATCTCTTCAGCTGAGCCTTCAACAAATACAGGGCCAATATTCCACACAGCACTGAAATTCTTAGACAGCAAGCATAAATAAGTTATCAGGTAACTAGAGAACTCTGATTTCAGACTTTGGCAATGGAAGAGAACAGTTCAGGCTGCTCATCCTTTGCATTAGGAACACTACAATTTATTCTTTAATAAGATTAAAACCCTTTATGACTTTTTTTTTAATATCAGTAAAAGACTTCCTGGGGCAAAAATGTTTTCTCAGAGTGAATTTCTTATTATTTGTACAAATTATCTCAATGGCTTTCTTTACTAGCCTTTTCCTAGTAATCTACAGGAGCTGGTTATTTAAGAGCTCTTCAAGAAATCCAGTTTGCTGTTCTAGTTTTGAAACTGTATCTCTATAATAATGAATAGCCATCTACTGGTGGACCTCCTGATATTCAGGCCTCAGTTTGTTTTGCATCTACAGTAATAAACTTTTCTGAATGGAGGAGGAATAAAATCCCCAGTGCCTGTTACATGCAGTGTGCTGTAGTATGTGTCTTGATCTTTTTTCACAATGCATAATTAGTGAGAAATATATGCATTCTCAATGAGGAACTAAATGAAATCCAAAACCTGAAACTTCTCCCTTCAACCTTCAGGTCTACCAAATTAAAACCTCCTTGTTGTTCTTATTCCTGGCAGTCACACTGTGTACAAGGGACACTGCTGAAAGAGATAAAAACCTAGTTATGATGTTGTGTTTTAGCAAGACAAGGAATTTTTCATTTAATACCACTTATCATGAAATAGAAAAAAAATACCAGCACAATAATGCAATAGGATCACTTCAGCCACTCCATTACAAGTTAGGAACAAGACCATTCTAGCTACTAAGAGAATGACTTACTTTATTTTCAAAAGAAAAGCAAAAATATCAGCAGAGATGTAAAATTTATCTGTGCTTTCATACAACCTGTGAGTGGTACAAATGCCACCAGTTTTGCAGGGGAATGGAAATGAATTTATGTTTTATTTTATCTCCTTTAAGTCACTGTCTTTCTACAGAAGCAAAGGAATATTTGCATCTCCAGTACTGTAGATTTTGCAGGCTAAGAAGAACTATTTCTGTCAAATATTGCAAAAGACTCTTTTCTTGTCATACATTTCACAAGACTCATGCTTTGGAAACGTTTTATTTTGATGTGGGCTTCCTTCTCACATGTTGACTAGTGACTCTACTGTCTTCTGTCCCTATATGGTTTCTTGCAGAGGCACAGGTATTTCAGTGAGGACTCATTTTTTATCTTTTGTGTTTCTCACTGTCACAGTGCAAAGAGATATTTTTGGCACATACTATTGCAAAAAATTGTCTTACTTTTGAATATTAGAGTCAGTACTGAAGCTTATAAGGCATTAAAGCAGTGTTCAAGGAAGATACATTCGTGATGTAAATATATTTATAAGCCAATTGAAGTTCTACTACTCTGAGATAAAATAATAAAAAAGCTGCTATGCTGTTTGGTTGTCAAAGGATTAGAATGCAATTATCTCAGTAATTTTAATGTAATGAAAATAAATCTTGTCAAGCATGATTTTTTATATGAGAAAGTTATAAATTAGATCAATAAACAAAGTATTATAGTTGTAATAACTAAAATGTTATAAAGGATTAATTCATTATTGCATAGAATCCTGTTTAAAAATTTTACTGTTCTTTAATATTGATAGGTCATGCATGAAAAAAAGTTAGGAACTGACTGGTCGATCCAAAAAAATTTTAAGGAGTTCTTCTTTGAAAATGTTGTATTTCTTTTATATATTTCTATCAGTGTTCTGGAGCTAGCTTATAAACATCAGACATTATGGAGCTATTTAAAGTGGGTACAAAAGTGAACAATGAGAATAGTCACCTATATCACTTGGTAAAGTAAGTTCTTTTGGACTACACATGTTTTCGTATACCCATTCACAGTGCCTTGAAGCCAGAGACAAGGATTAAGATTGATATAACCACAATACAGTCTCTAGTTGGGAAACCTGTGAAAACTAGTGGACCAGTATTTTTTTATGAATTGCTGGGATGAAACTACAGCAGCAAATGCAAACTAAATTTATGCTTATTTAAATACAAATATAAGGGTGATGACCGTATGCATTATTAGTGAGACTGATGCTGGAATACTGCAGTTCTCTACTGCAGATTAAAAAATTTGAAGCTCCACCAAAACTATTTCTGAGTTGAGTAACAACTTAAATGTAAAGACCTCAAACATAACATTCTATGATACAGATACTCAGATGAAGTGACTCAATCCTGTCTGACCTTAGGTATCTGTATATGAATCATAAGCTGTGTCTTCTTCCTTGGACTAAGGTCAAGATATGAAATACTTTTCTTGCTGCTCTTTTCCTACAGCTGATCATCCAGAGCTTCCTGTTCTTTTGTTATGAAGTAAGGTCTCACCTTCAGGAGTGGCGTTTTTTTGAACTGGTATACAAGTCAGAGGACAGAGATGAATTCATGCCAGAACAGTGCTGATTTTCAAAATCTTTCCTTTAGTTGTGGCTCATAAGAGATTAGAGTATAGATATTTTTTCCACTTGGCATTGTAGGCTACTGTCTGAAAAACTGCAGTAACATTTGTGACTTTTGACCTCTGCCACCTTAAATTTAAATGCTGCTTCTGAGCAAAACAAATTTGGTGGCTAATCTTAAGTGGTACTCCCCAGGGCTCAATGTTGGGGCCAGTTTTGCTTATTATCTTTATTTATGATCTGGATGCAGAGATTGAGTGCTCCCTCAGTAAGATTGCAGATTACACCAAACAGGGCAGGAGTGTCACTCTGTTTGACACTAGGAAGGCTTTGCAGAGGGATCTGGACAGGCTGGATCAACAGACCAAGGTCAATTGCATGACATTCAGCAAGGCCAGTTCCTGCACTTTGGTCACAACCCTGTGCAGCATTATAGGCTTGGAGAAGTCTGGGTGAAAAGCTGCGTGACAGAAAAGAACCTGGGGGTGTTGGTTGACAACTGGCAGAACATGAGCCAGCAGTGTGCCCAGGTGGCCAAGAAGGCCAATGGCATCTTGGCCTGTATCAGAAATACCATGGCCAGCAGAACCAGGGGAGTCGTGTTCTCCCTGTAGTCAGCACTGGTGAGGCCACACCTCAAATATTGTCTTCAGTTTTGGGCCTCTTATTACAAGAAAGATAGCAAGTAGCTGAAGCGTGTCCAGAGAAGAGTAATGAGGCTGGTGAAGTATCTGAAAGACAAGTCTTACGACAGGCAGCTGAGGGAACTGGAATTATTTAGCTTGGGGATAGGAGGCTGACGGGAAATCTTATCACTCTCTAGAACTAGCTGAGAGGAAGTTGTAGAGAGGAGATTGTCTCTTCTCCCAAGTACTAGTTATAGGATGAGGGGAAATGGTCTTAGTTTATGTCAGGGGAGTTTTAGATTGTATATTAGGAAAAATATCTTTACTGCAAGAATGGCCAAGCATTGTAACAGCCTTTCCATGGCAGTGGTGGAGTCTCCATCCCTGGCGACATTCAAGAAACACGTAGATGTTACACTTCAGGACACGGTTTAGTAGGCATGGCAGTGTTGGGATAATGGTTGGACTTAATCTATGACTCTGTGATTCTTCTTTCATATTTTGCTTTTCAAATTCACTCTCAATTTTATTTGACTTAAATTCCGCAGTAGAGATTCTAATATTTAAATACTATTCTCTGACTCTTAGCCTGTTGAGTCACCTTTACATCAGGACAGGATATTATACTGGCCTATAAAGCACAATCTGCTGTCTGCTGTCAGTCACTTATGCCAATGAATGTCATAATTCTAATTCGGGTTTTTTAGTCTGAACTCAGCCATGCTACTTAATCTTTTAGAACAGTTACACAATGAAATCTTCTCAGTCTAATGGATTCAAGCATATCTTTTCTTGACTAATACCCAGAAACTGATGTTTAGTTTCTTCTTTTTTTTCTCCCTTTAACTGAGAGAAGTGCCTTAGAGCCAAAACACTACTTTCCATTCTCAGGGAAGGCTGCCTTTATCCACACAAGATCAGTGCGCTGAGACTGAGGAACTGTACTAGTAAATGTAAGAGGTAATCTTTTCCACACTGCTGAAAAACATCCTTTCCTTGTATAACCTGTAATGCCAAGGAAAATTATACCTATTTTTGTTAGTACTCAGTGTGATTCTCCAGTTAAGAACCATTTGCAGAAAGAAAGGAATAGAACATATTTCAAAAGGAAGTGAACATATTTCAAAATGAAGCAAATGTATTTCAAAGGGTAGCCAAACTTCTCTTCTTAACAATTAACTTGAGCTAGCGTAACTGCTCTAGACTAGAGCACAGTTTAGAATTAAAATTTCTTGGTGCATCAAAGCTAGTGTGGAAGAGCAATACTGCTTTCAAAAGACAGAGCTATGCAGAGATAATTGTGGAAATTTTGACTGAACATGAAATTAGTGAAGCCAAGTGTGTACTTCTTGCAACTCGTAGACTGAAAAGCTGTGCCTCTGACATCTGGTATCCTTTCCACTGCAAGCTACTTCTTTTTCATTATAAAGAGAGCACTTTCCTCTATTAGAAAAACCAATTGATGGATTTTCCTTTTCTTTCACACACCTTCTTAACTCCTCACAATAATTCTATCCAGATAGTTAGCCCCTTTTTTTTCTGCATCAATGCTTAGATGCATAAATAAATCTTAAATGCTGAAGAAGAAAACATGGATCGCCAAACTACTAGGAGTTCAGCTAATTCTGAACTCCTGAGTATCTGGTGGACTGGGTCATCAATATATTCCTTAGAAAACTGCCAAAGTGTTTAAGTAGATGTTAACAAACATCCACAAGAGGACACCGAGGCTTGTCAGTGGGAAGCAGAATTCCTGGCTCCTGTCCAAGCTTACTAAAGTTTGAATGCAATTATTTCTCTGTATCTTAAGCTACACTACCCTGGTTCAGTATAGTACTAAGAAAAGTGACTGTACTCTTCCACAAGACCCATGATCAGACTACTTACCGTGGATGTGTGTGACTCAATTTAAATTACTCCCTGTATCTAAAGAGACTGAAGTTTGTTTCACAACTCTCAGATGAATACTCTGCCTGTATGAGTAGTAGGATGCTTGAGGGTAAATAACTCTAAATCCTTCTTGTTGCTTTTCATGAAATAAAGGAGCATTTAACTCTATAAGAAAGGAAGCTTTTTCACCCCTCTTACCTTTCACTGCCACAGGCACTGGATTACAAACCCATTGTCTCACTGACTGAAGCTATTTCTGAAGCTTAAGAGATGCCAAACATGAATCCAAAGTCATACTTAACTTTTAAAGCTAAAATCAGTCTCCACAATTGCTCCTAAAACTTGTGTACAATTTTTATTTAATTATCCAAGGAAATGCAGCACTGAGGGAAGAAATAAGGCAGGTTTGCCAACTTTCCTTTCTGCTTGGTACCTCTTAGAAACAGCAAAATTATTCTGAGGGGATTATATAATTATATAAAAATTTAGACCAAAAGGGACCTCTGGAGCTCATTTGATCTATTGTCCTGCTCAGTGCTTGAATGGGATTGCAACATAGCAGAAACTATGAGTTTCAGCTGAAAGCTATAGAGAAAAATGTATAATTGGAAGTGGATTTGGATTCTTTATATAAAAAGTGATTAAGAAATGAACTGCAGTGATTTTTTATTAACTAAATGAAATAGAAACAGTATCACCTCTAACGTTGTCTGTCACAAACCTGAGAAGCAGCTAGTGATCTGTGGCTCCATTATCTTGATGGCTTTCCCACTTTGGAGTTCATGTTTTTTGCTTGTTATGATATATATTGTGCATATTCTGTTTCCTCTAAATAATGAGACTATCCCATGTCTTCCTCTTGATGACTGCAGAATCTAGCCCCATAGTCCTGATACTGCTGAGTTGTAATACTCCCAGCTCTTCATGGTTCAAACTGCCCATAACATGTTTCTTCCATTGTTATGAAATCCAAATTGACCAGTATTCTTGCAAAAACAAATTTATGGAGGACTTTTGTAACATAAATGCATATCCTTCCACAACAACTTTGTGAGGGATACTATTTTATTTAAAAACTACTATTCTTATTTTATGTGTGTGGGAAAAATTCATGCAACTACTTGATTTAATTTGGGTCTGGGTGTATGTAGAAGTTTTCATATGAAAACAAGATATAACATTATTCACTGACAATGTTTTCAATGAGTTATTATGCACATTTACCCTCTATCTACAAAAGTCATGCCAGGTAAAACTTGGAAAGTAATCTTTACCGAGATTGCTCTAAGGCAATGAAGTTCCAACTGTATTAATGTAATTCAGTGACTACCTCTTTTGAAATATTAATTTTATTTTTTTGGAAAGCTAATATTGATGAGTGACATGTCAGTGAACATTTGTGGAGTTTTTGGATTACCATTTAGCAAGCGCATATTTAGATTAATCTGAATTGAATATATTCCCTGTTGTACTGTGTACTCTTTCTAGAAAGTAGAACTGTCACACATTCATCTGCAACTAGAAAAGGAGATAACTGAGGGGTTCTTTCCTTCTGTCTGTCTTTACAAGAAGTAAGCACAAAAGTACTAAATGACATAGAAATGAGATGAAACAAACCATCTGAGCAGAATCACAGAATCACAAGTTT
>WAAB01013219.1:16525-52647 GCA_013389865.1 Piaya cayana
GTTCCTCATAGGGCCTGTTTAATAATTCTTTTAGGTACATTTTTTCATGAAGTGTTGCTGTAGTTTGCAACTTACATTTATTCCTCCCTAGATTTTTAGTTATTTCAATGGAACTGGAATTATTGTAGGTATAATGTGGTACTATGTCCAAAATCACCTTATTGATGACTTGGCAGAGAACGATTTATGATATAGTAAGTGATTCTTTACCAACTCTCAGAATTTATCCTAACCTAGAAACCTCACAAAGCCCGTATGTTGTTGAAAATCAGCAGATATTGCTGGGACAGGAGAAAGTGTGGTTACAGAAATAGGCTGGGCCTCCTAAAGTAGTTTACATAGAGCAAAAGCGTAGCCAGTGTGTACTCTTCAGGCAGCAGTCATTTCCAGTGGTGGAAACTGCAAAAATCTGTCTCCTGTTTCACAATAATAAAGCCACACCTCCTTCAGACTTCTTCCTACCACCCTACCAGGAGCTACCCATACACTAACTTTAGTACAATGGATGGTTCTGTTCAAGCAAACCACTTTATTATCACTTGTTTTCAACACAGTGAATCATATTTGCATAATGCTTGACTAACTTACTATCAAAATATTAACTGGATATGACTCCATACTGTATAAGCGGCTTATTCCTGTATCTGTCTACTGCAGCAGTATAATGAAAGTGTTGATGGGAAGAGTTCCGTTTCACTCAGCATTGTGCTAAGCTAATACAATAGCAAAGAAACTTACTTAGAGACTGTAAGGTATTAAAATATGAATATTTAATATTGATACACAGAATATATGAATGTTAATCTTACCCATTGTTGTTTCTATATACTGCCTTGGGGCATTAGGAAATAGTGCGTTTCTGATTAATCCAAGGCTTGTACCACATGAGCACATGTGGATTGTCCTGATAAGGTTCAAAAGTATGTTTAACCAAGTAAACATATTAAGAGTCTAAGCTATTTCAAATTTGAAGCTTTGATGCTAACTCATTGACTTTTCTAATGGTGTGAAAAATAATTCTCTCCTTATTGGCTCCATTGGAATTTATTAAGAGTTACTAGAACAATTTGAAAGTCTGTAAATCTGTGGTTTCACTCTATTTTTAGACAGAACAGCTTGTGCTTTGTTCTTTACATTAAAACTATCTAACAATGCTTTTGGGATGTCGACCTCCCCATATCATAAGGTTCTCCTGACCTGTGATCTTGGTGCATACTGAGTCATATGGAAACTTAGAAGACTGTAAATATCTGAGGAAAAAAACCAGTTCTGGATGCCTAGCCTTTGTCAGACAGGTACTACATGTCTGTAACGTAGCTTTTCTTCATGGAATACTCTAACTTTTTCCAAAAGGTTTAAAGGAATTCATGGAATACTTCATCGATTTCTGAATGTGATTGAGAAATGGTACATGTGCAAAAAATATTTCCTGCAAAACAATTTGCAAATTTGGACTGAGAGTAACACTAACACCCACTATGGCCATGTATTAACCACAGAATTAAAAGTGCATCTCTTTCACATGTTTCCAAGGCAGCTTTTCATAGAGAATCTCAGCACTCAATGTTTTTATTCTGTTCACTAGCTAGCTGTTCAGAATTTCTCATTATTTTGGTGAAGAATTGTTCCGTGCCAGCTGAGAAATGCTTAGGATTAGTTTGCCAAATAGTTCGGGCTGAGAAACTGCAGATACCATCTGGAAATTATATTCATATTATCATAGAATGTGTAGTATTAATAATGAAATGCAGATACATCACGAAATTGGCACATGAATAGATATACAAAATAGGCATGTATGTCCAGATCTTTTTAACATAAAGTGACTAATGTATGCATATATTTAACTTAAATGCAAATGAACTTGTGTTGCAATTATCATTGGTGCTAACTACAGAAGATATTGCACATACGAAGCTCTTGTTTCTTTAATACTACGATGGGCATAAGTGATGCAATCTGATTGACTTCTGAGTACCAATATACAAAAAAACATTGAATAGTAATAATGGCTGATAGACATCTAGAAAATATGCTTGTTGTGATGTAGGGTATAGAGAAAAGTGAAGTGAAATCAGCAAAAACAAGACTTTTAGTTGGAATATTCTGTGGTCAAAAAGGCAAACTAAACTTAAAAAAAAAATTTCAAAGAAGACCAAAGGTGCCCAAATGAGCAAAAGGAGATACCAAAATGAGCAGGAGAATAAACACCTCTATCAGCAAAGGAGAATATGCTATGACTTTAAAAGAAGTAAATAATAAAGAATATTTGCTTAAAAATAGTGGGCATTAACACTTCATTTTTAAAGAATATGAAGGAAATAGCATTGTGATACAGTGTTGGCAAAATGGATTGAACACTAATAGAGATATTTGATTGGAATTGGAATTAGCTTGGAAGCTAATTAGTGCACATAATAAAATAAAATTAGCAGGTGACACTAAAAAGACAAAATTCAGCATAAGAAAATGCAGAGAGGAGTCATCCTTTGGAAAGTGTTACAACTACTGATGACATTTTATTAAATACTAAATGGATTTAAAAGAAAAACAAAGATGTTACATATTATTGTGATGATTAAAAAAAAAATAGTAACTTGTCTGTCTCAATTATTCCCAAAATTACAAAGAGATACAGGTAAACACTACTCCACAGCCTAATGAGGAACAGGTCATATTCAGTCCCATGGAAATATAAAAGCAGCCTGAGGAAGTCTTAGTAGAATCCCCTGATGAAGACAGGAATACACTTAGGACATAATATTAGATGCATCTGTTGGAAAAAGTGGTGGTGAAGTTGAGGGAGGCATGTGCTCCCTCAGACTCAAAGCACATGAGGATGAGACTAAGATACAAGCCAGCAGAAACCATCACAGATGTCGTTTGGAAGAACTGGAAGACAAATAACAAATGATGTGAGAGTGTGAATGAATAAAACCCCAAAATCTGGGGAAGGGAGGGACATGGGAGAAAACATAAGGATGAAACTTAAGTTTTCGTAAACATCTGCTTAGAGCACATATTCCTGTGAGGGTGGGACATTAGAGAGTGGGACATTGGATGATGACAAACAATAAAAATCTGGTCTTAGCTCTTAACTAAGAGATCTCAAACTTTCTAGTTGGCTCGGGTTTTACATGTAATTTAAAATATAATATGGACATGAAATTTAATGGACTTCATCAGGTTTTCTCTCAAATCTGTACTGAATTAATTAAAAAGAAGAGAAGTTAGAGTTTGGAGTACTTTGCTTCAAAATGAAATATTTAGTCTTTTCATTGCCAGACTTCTATTTTGTTTCATTAGAGGTAAAAGGAAAAGACCGAACAAATTTAAGGAAGAGGTGATAACATGAAAACATTATGGGATATTGCCTCTCAGGAAAATGACTGGGATTGTATTCTCATTCTTCCCTGTCTATTTGAGAGGCTGTGTAGTTTCAGTTCAATTTCAGTGGAATAGATCTTAAGCTAAGTTGCATTCTAGTACAATAAAAAAAGAGTAATAATATAACAGTATATTTTTGATAAATTAACAAGAAAAATCAATGTCCAATGTTAATCTCTGTTACAAAACAGTAGCAAATTTGACATAGTTCTGAACTTTTGTGGTGATTTCTGCTTACTGTACAATTATATTAGGCTTCAGAAAAGATAAACCACTTTTAAGCCATTTACTAGAGCAACAGATGCAGTTATGGTTGCTTAGATATGTTCAAATTAATGATCTTTTGTACTCATCCAAAGAAAACACGTTTAGTAGTTAAAGGTGGTTGTAAGTCATATGACAATTTCTGATCATTTTTCTTTTATTATTTCTTAACAAAAAACTGTATCAAAGAAGATAAGCAGGTTTCCAGAAGGCTGCCTGATGATGCGGAACAGCTGACAAGTCTTCTACACTTGCAGGTGTGGTGAATTCAATATCATCGCTGCAACTATCCTACACTCCTTACAGCCTTATCCCCAGGTAGACACGTGGTCATTGTAGGGACCTACGTAAGCTTATTTTTTTGACATTTCAAAACTGTGAATTCTATCTTCCTTTCCTCGCAATGTTGATGACAATTTTTAGTATTCCAGTGAAATGCTAGTGACCTGTATCTGAGTCTTTGGTAAGTTACTCTGCAGCTGGTCAGACAGGAGAAGGCTTGACACAGCAGTGGCTTTCTGCTGCCTGACATTCCTCTGAATCGTAGAATGATTTGAGCTGGAAGGAGCTTTTAAAGGTCGTCCAATCCAACCCCACCTCAATAAGCAGAAACATAGAATTATAGAATCATAGAATCATCAGGTTGGAAGAGACCCACCGGATCAAGTCCAGCTATTTCCACCAATCTCTAACCCATTCCCCTCAGCACCTCATCCACCTGCACTTTAAACACCCCCAGCGAAGGCGAGTCAGCCGCCATCCTGGGCAGCCTGTTCCAGTGTCTAATGACCCTTTTGGTGAAGAATTATTTTCCTTATGTCCTTATATCTTCAACTAGACCAGGTTACTGAGAGTCCCATTCAGCCTGACCTTGGACACTGGGCTGGCTCTGCAATCTTGGTCTGTTATTTCCTCTGCAGTTCTAATATCTCCCTTGATCCACATTTACACTAAGAGAAAGCACAAATATAATTGCTTTTTCCTTGTAACTTACCTGATGTCTGTTTCATTATTAATAAATTTTATTTGTACAAGAGGTCACTTCTGTTATCTGACTACTGAATGTTATAAAGAATACAATTCACAATTCCTTCCTGTATATCTAAAAAAAATTATCATTACAAATTACAAAAGTGTTAATCTTTCCCTTTTGCTGTTTAACTAATACAAATAGCTGAGTGCTGGTTTTGCTTCTTCTGTAAGGAGGTATCCGGAGTGTCCTCAGACCTCTAAAAGGGACTGTTTTTTATCCATGCTCATGCAAACTTATTAAATGCTCTGACTTGGTTGTGTTTTTCAGACTTTTACTTATTTTTTATGAAGAACTGAAATTTAGTAGATTGGATATAGACGTGTATGACAATTATTTCACTCCTGTTGCATTTTGTTCTTATTTTCACCCTTCTTCACCCTCCATCTAGCTCATTGATAATGGTCTGCTCAGTGGAAATTATTTTCTCAGGTAAACAACCCTATATGGGTGGTTTGTTACTTGCTGGTTTTTTTCCCAGTCTTATTTTGTTTTGTTTTAAATTTTTATTTGCCTTTTTTGCTGGGGTCAGATGATTTTATCAGGAACATATTCTCGTGTGTGGCAATTCTTACATCCCATCTTCTCCATCCACATTAATGAACATCTCTGCATAGAAGCCAAGACATTGTATTGCTGTTGTAATGATAATCTAAAGGACAAAAAAAAAAAATCCACACTAATGGTGCTAGTTGTCAGCTAGGGATGCATTGTGATGAGGTATGTGTTCCCTGCTTCATTCCTTTCGGTCCTTGATTCTGACACAACTTGCTGCATATGTTCCCTGTAGGTTTCACTTTTGAGGTTCTTGTTCCACATTTGAAATGTATCCTCACACATGTACTGCTGTAAAGCTTTATTTGGACTCAGAGATTTTATAGTCATAATTGTTAGTAATATTTTCTTGTACTTCATAAGGCAACTATTCAACTGGTATCAATTAGTATCGTGTCTCTGACTCCAACAGATCTATATCGAGTTGCCACAACCACAGATTTGGCCTAATGCTTCTTTGGCTTTGGGATATGTTCCTCTGAGAATCCTTTAATTAACACCAAATTTTCATCAATCCTTTCTCCCCTGCTCCAGCTAATTGCTACTACTGAAGTGCATGCAGAGACTGAGCATATCTGTGAATTGCATCTTGTTCTGGATGACCGCTAACGTATGTTTGCCTTTTCACTGGGGACAAGGTATTACAGGTGAAGAAAGATACTCAGTCACTTGAAACACATTTAATTTCTCATTGAAACCTAAGCTTCCAAATGACTCTTATTTTTATTTGCAGTTTCTTATAGTCAGATTCTCCACCCCAAGTCAAACATTATAGCATTGTTAAATGAAGACAATAGAAGTGACGGACAATATGAAAGCAATTAAGAGTAATCGAGAAGAGGATTGGTCCATTTGTCTTATGTCATTACATCGTCCTCCTTTATTGTATTTATTATTTTGAAATATTCTGAGTAAAATAATTTTAACCATTTCCTTCTCAGCTATTGCATGTGAAAGTGCTTAAATTATGCTGTTTAATCACTAAGAATTTTTTCTTTTTGAGATGCAGCTCTTTAGTTTGTAGTTTAAGTTTAAGAAGTTTATTAAATTTCTAAGTTATTAAATAAACATTTAATAATTTCTGTAAGCAAATATTACTTCTGCTTCTACTAACAAAATGTGTGTCATTGAAGAGCTAACATCTTGCACATTCACTATGTCTATCATGAACAAACATCCTCCTAAATTTTGTATCCCAATGGAGAGGAACACAATCAAAAATACCAGGAGACCTGCATGGGTGTACATGGAGATCCTGGAGAGACTTAAATACAAAAATGGAGCCTACAGATGGAGGAAGCAAGGGCAGTTCATCTGGGAGGAGTACAGAGGAATTGTCTGAGCAGCAAGGGATCGTTAGGAAAGCTAAAGCCCTGATAGAATTAAATCTGGCCAGGAATGTCAAGGACAAGAAAAGCTTCTGCAGGCACACCAGTGATAAAAGAAGGGAGAATGTGGACCCTCTCTGGAAGGAAACAGGAAATGGTTGGACTCAATGATCCAGCGAGTCTCTTCCAACCTGGTGATTCTACGATTCTATGATTTTATGATTCTATGATTCTATGATTTTATGATTCTATGATTCTATGATCTGGTTGTGCAGGATATGGAGAAGACTGAGGTACCCAATGATTTTTTTGCCTCAGTCTTCCTGGCAAGCGCTCAAGTCACACTGCCCAACTCACAGAAGGCAGAGACTGGGACTGGGAGATAGAAGAACCTCCCACCGTCCTGAAAGGATCAGGTTTGAAACCATCTAAGGAACCTGAAGGTGCTCAAGCCCATGGGACCTCATGAGATACATCCATGGGTCCTGAAGGGACTGGCAGACAGGGTTGCTAAGCTACTATCCACCACATTTGAGAAGTCACAGCAGTCTAGTGAAGTTCCCGCTGACTGGAAAAGGGGAAACATTGCTCCCTTAAAAAATGAAGCAAGGAAGACCTGGGAAACTACAGGCTGGTGGGCACCATCTCTGTGCCTGGATGGAGCAGATCCTCCTGGAAACTCTGCTGAGGCACTTGGGAAACAAGTAGGTGATTAATGACAACTAACACAGTTTCACTAACCATAGATTGTGCCTGATAGATCTGGTGGTCTTCTGCAACTTAGGTTACAGTTGATCAGGGAAAAATAAGTGACATCATGTACCTGGACTTGTGCAAAGCATTTGACACTGTCCTGCATGACATTCTTGTCTCTAAATTAGAGAGATATGGATGTGACAAATGAGCCAGTCAATGTATAAGGACTTGGTTGCATGGCTGAACTTAAAAGGTTGTCGTCAATGGCTCATTGTCCAAGTGGAGGCCAGTGGTGAGTGGTGTTCACACTCAGCAAGTGGAGTGTGACTAGCAGGTCAAGGAAGGTGATTCTCCCTCTCTACTCTGCTCTCATGAAACTTGACCTGGAATACTATGTTGAGTTCTGAGTACTGGAAGAACATGGATCTCTTAGAGGAAGTCCAGAGGAGGGGCACAAACACGATCAAAGCACCTCTCACAGTTGGGGTTGTTCAGCCTAGAGAAGAGAAGACTCTGGGGAGACTTTATAGCTGACTTCCCTTACTTAAGGCCTACAAGAAAACTGAGAGGGGGCTCTTTAACAAAGAGTGCAGTGATAGGATGAGGCTAATGGTTTTAAGCTGGAAGAGGCGATATTTAGACTAGATATTATGAAGAAATATTTCACTATGAGGTTGGTGAGGCACTGGAACAGGTTGCCCAGAGAAGTCACTGTTGCCTCATCCCTGGAGATGTTCAAGGCCAAGCTGGATGGGGCTGGTCCAACAGGAGGTGTCCCTGCCTATGGCAAAGGTGTTGAAACCAGATGATATTTGAGGATCAGTCTATGGCTTCATGATTTTAAATCACACTAATATATCTTTCACCATTGATCTTGGCTCATATGATCAATTTTTCATGTATGTCACATTCTTGAGTAAGTAATTTTCTTTCTTTTAAAAGATGCATGCGGTAGGTTGAGATGTCTGTGTTTTAAAGATAGATGATCATGAGCTGCATTAATTAAATTTGCTTTGTAGCACTTCTCCTTTAACTCAATATTACTTCAAAATTCCTTAATTATGCACTGAAAAAAAAAAACCCTTAAGAGGTAAACTGTTTTGGAATTTAAGGTGTTCAAGGCTTAGAAAATCTTGAGTAAGCAACCTAACATTTTTTATTTAGAAATGACTCAACACTTACATGGAAACAGCAATATCTTAGGTCAGTTCAATGTACTTTTGGTTACCCTTTGTCGATTCGGATTTATTAATGAGATCTGGTTTTACTGGGGGAATCACCATGTACACTGCACTGTAGGAAATAGTGTTTTCCGTGGATACACCCTTGCTGTTAGATTCTTTGATCACAACTACTTCCATTACAATTTATTTTCAACTTCAGGTATGAAGCAAGTGACAGAAATTAGAGACGGAAACGTCCATTAGGTCTTTCTCTTCCTTCAGTGTTGTCAGATTTTGATTGTTTTCTGAGGTGCATAGGAGAGTCTATTTTGCCTTGTGGTGAAAAAAATAAAGCAACCTCTTCCTGGTGCTTCTTAATGATACAGGAAGGGCAGCATCTATAAAAAGCCTGTGGCCCCTGAGGAACTGCACGCCAGAATTGCAGGTAAGCAGCAAGCTCTGCACTGCAAAAAGCAGACAGAAAACTGCCAGAAACTGAGAGAAAGAAACTTCAGTAAGATGTAAGTGCTAAAAACATGCTATCCAATGGATCAAAACCCTGTTTTGTTTGGCTTTTTATAAGCCCCAATATTTTTCAGCTAAAACTACCTTTACTGAAAAACGCAGATTCAATTTCATGGAAAAATTAAATGCGTGTTGCTTTTTCCAAGTTACGTCAGTAAGAGAAGAAATCCTAAAAAAACCACCCCTCCTGCTTCTTTTTATTCTTTTCAAAACAACATGGTATCATCCCAGTTGGAAAACAAAGCTTCTTTTTATAACTCATCTGTTTTAAGTAAATTTGAAATAGAAGTTTAAAAAATAAGAACTTGCAACAAAGTGAAGTTTTCATTTTAACCCAAAACGTATTTTCAGCTGCTGTCTGTAGAACTGTGATAAAGGAGAATGACCAGCTGTTCACATATCTCTGAAAAAAACCTGCTTCAGCAAAGGGTCAGGTTGCAGAAACCATTATGCAAGGTCTCTCTGCTCCCCATCCACTCAGTCACAACATACTCAATTTATTCCACAGTTTCGTTTCACTTATGGGTTGTATATGCTTCACTCTAGAGATTTGCAGCCATCCTCACTTGTCCTCTAGTAAAACCATGCATAATACTGACAAAAACACATCAAATGACTAAGCCTTACTGAAAAAAAGGTGTTCATATTTACCCAATAAATTTTATTTATTTATTTCCTCTGTTCCTCCAATCTCAACTATTCTGCGGCTGAGAGAGCTGGGGTTGTTTAGCCTGGAGAAGAGGAGGCTGAGAGGAGACCTCATTGCTCTCTACAAATACCTGAAGGGAGGTTGTGGAGAGGAGGGAGCTGGGCTCTTCTTCCAGGTGTCAGGGGACAGGACAAGGGGGAATGGCCTCAAGCTCTGCCAGGGGAGGTTTAGGTTAGAGATTAGGAGGAAGTTTTTTACAGAAAGGGTCATTAGGCACTGGAATATGCTGCCCAGGGAGGTGGTTGATTCGCCTTCCCTGGAGGTGTTTAAGTTACGAGTGGATGAGGTCCTGAGGGACATGGTTTAGTGTTTTGTGGGAGTGGTTGGACTCGATGATCCAGTGGGTCTCTTCCAACCCGGTGATTCTGTGATTCTGTGATTTTGTTTAAGTAGTACTGATCAAATATTTGACATGAGTATTATGGTCTCTCTAGCTAATCATTAGGCAAGGTAGACATTTTAATTTTGTTAACCTTTCCTCCCAGGTAATTCCTCTGTCTTGATTATCGTTATTTGCTTTGTTTTTCAGTTTCTTTTTTTGTTTGAATCAGTATCACTGATACCTTCATTGGTTTTAGGTTCATCTTCACCTAGTAAGCTTATGTAAGTTCACCATGGCAATGATGATCAAGCAAGATCATAATGGCAGTGAACATCTCTTGCTAATGAACCTCAGACTTGTGCATAAAAGTTACAGATTAGTAGTGTTACTTTTTTCCTCCATCTGCTGAAAGCAGAGGGATGCTGCCAGTTTTTCTGTGGCTGTTAAGTCAAGACTCTTAGCAGCTCTTTTTAAAACTGATCTAATGAGCTGTTGCACTGAGCTTTGAAATACTTTCTCTCCTTTTTTCCAACCTCATTATCTGTTCTTCTTTGAAGAGCCTCTGGAAGTTCTTCCCATCCTTTTCTAGCACAATAGGATATTCCTTTTTGAGATGAACTCACCATGTTAATCCTAGTGGGTTTTGGGGAGCTCAGTACACTCTCCTGCAGCATTAACATCTCTGAGCATGTGCATCTAAAGGAGGAAATAGAAGGTCAAATTGCCACTTTTGAAAGAAGTAAAATTAACTTCATTTAATTATTTTAAAAAATTTATTTTGAAGAAAGTGAAATGAACTTCATAAAACAACAGAAGCAAACTGAAATTTAGAAGCTCTGGCTTTGGCAAAATTCACTGGAGATATTTTGTCTTCTTTCCTCAGCTCTAATTTCTTGAAAAAGCTTAAGAATACTTTTAATGATTGCTAAAAACTGAAGAAAGTATCAAAATCTTTTTGAAGATATGGTGTTTGTAACTTTAGTCTAAGTCAAGAGTAGTCCTTTACCTGATGAAATAAACAGAGATTGAGAGCCAAAATGAGATCTAAAGGGACTTCTGTCATGACTTAGCATGGGAACCCTGTTTGGGACTTGTCATGCCTTCAATATATACACCAAAGCACAAATCATGGAATCATAAAATCACCAGGTTGGAAAAGACCCACCAGATCATCGAGTCCAACCATTAAATATCAAAGCCCAGTTTCTACTGCATCTCGCATAGAGAAAAGAACTGGTTTTGTGACCAGACACAAGGATGTAAATACCATTTTTTTCACTCTGCAAATCCATTGTTTAAGCAGATGCAAAGGCTCACGGTTCATATGCTTCCAAATGTTACATTACGAAAAAAGATCAATTATATTTTGAGAAGCAAAAACTGCAAAAGCAAAGTTAAGCTGGAAAGACTATTATAGTTAAGGCATCCAAAGAAGAAATCAGTGACTGATTAAATCGAGGACATCGGTATCTCCCTCTGAACAGCGTTAGACACTTACTGCTTTGGCATGTACTGTGGCTCAGGGAGGGGAATTTTTAGTTGTTACAAGGATGGTAGCAACATTGATCATACTATACACCAGATTGTCTGGCTGTGACCTATTTCATTTGAAACTGTCGTGTGTGTTGTGCCAATCCTCTGAAGTAAGAAAAAAAATCACAATGAGTTGCTGGCTACTGCCTTCAAGCTCTGTCCAAGTCTAATTGATCTGTGATCATGATGTATGCTGACTGTTGAGAACAATCCATAATAACATACTTGCTGAGGAATGTTGCCTTCCCTTCAGCTGTCCAATCTCATGACACACTGTAGCTGATCCAGCACAGGGCTCTGTTCCTCTTAAGGAGTTGTCAGGAACCTTAAAGAAATGCAACTGGGATCCCAGCCTCTTCCCTGTGACAACCACAGTAGCATAAGGTCATGGTCACAACGTAATTGATGTTTACTAACTCAGCCAGATCAAAAAGACTTAGCCCACTTTGGCTAGGACTTCTGGGGAAAATGTTTTGAAACCATTCCATCTGAAGAGATAGCATGATTCAGATCTGATTAAATGTTCTTTACAGTGAGTAGGGCTTGTACAGGAAGGATCAGCAGGGAGACTGGCTGCAGAAAAAGGATCATAGAATCATAGAGTCATAGAATCACCAGGGTGGAAGAGACCCACCTGATCATTGAGTCCAACCATTCCCACCAATGTATAAACCATGCCCCTCAGCACCTCATCCACCCTCACCTTAAACACCTCCAGGGAAGGTGAATCAACGCGCTCCCTAGGCAGACTAATGACACTTTCTGTGAAGAATTTTTTCCTTAGGTCGAGCCTGAACCTCTCCTGGTGGAACTTGAGGTCATTCCCTCTTGTCCTGTCCCCTGTCACTTGGGAGAAGAACCCAGCTCCCTCCTCTCCACAACCTCCCTTCAGGTAGTTGTAGAGAGCAATAAAGTCTCCCCTCAACCTTCTCTTCTCCCTACTAAACACCCCCAGCTCTTGTAGACTTCTTCTCCAGCCCCTTCCCCAGCTTTGTCCCTCTTCTCTGGACATGCTCCAGAACCTCAACATGAGATGAAGTAGCTCCATCTCCATCTACCTATAGCTGTCATCATAGGCATCTGAATGCACATCACTTCCTTCTGGAATGGGTGCAAAGCAATTAAAAGCCGAACACTCCTGTGTGCTAAGGCAGTAACCTTCTGTTGGGTTCAATTTCTTGGAACCCTGAATATGAACAAGATTTAAAAAGAAATGTCAGGGAACTCCTGTTATTTTATTAATATTTAATTTACTATTTACAACATATTGAACCATGAATGGGTGTCACTCTGTGATCTCCTGTTACTGAAGACTGTGGTTTCTGCTGTCATTTTGCCTTGGGTAGAAATAGCACACGTGCTAAATCTCATAGCAGGAACTTGTTGCAACTATTTTGTCCATGCTACATGCATGGCCAGTCTATGTGTGATTAATTGAATCATTGCACGTGTATGAGATCCAGCAGGCCTCAGATTCCCTGAATTCATCAACTAAGCACATATTACCTCACTGTTTCTCTGGAACTTCTCAATACTGCCACTTCTTTCTTTCCAAGAGGTTTCAAAATATATATGGGTCCTTTGCAACTGCACAGCAGCAAAAAAAAAAAAAAGGATTTAGGATGACAGAAGAATCATCACTATAGTTATATGTATCAAAACACAGTGGTTTTTTAAGTTTAGAAAACTGCATTTCTAGTTTTTTGAAATGGAAACACTCAATGCATAAGATCTGTATTTCCAGTCCCATTGAGCCATTGTGTAGTTCTTTTTTTTTTGCATATGGAACACAGAAGATGTATTCTCAACTATGAATAATGCTTCTAGGATAAATGGTTTCCAGAGACAGCTCATTCCAATGTTGCAGACTTGAACGACTGCTAACATCAGAAACACATTCAGAAGTAGTCAGCCAGCCACAGATCTAATTGCCATAGCTGAAAATAAATGTAATTTAAAATGTGACACAGATGTATTCAGACCATAGATGCTAGAACATATTTCCATAGTTGTTCCAGCAATTTAGCAGTCATGCACTAACTGTTGGAATTAGTGAGATAAACTCATTGCAGCAGGGTAAGACACATGTAGGTTTCCTGAATTGCAGTCACAATTTCTGCAAACTAGAGTGCAGGAAAGGAAAACATTTTAGTTCGTTCCCTGCTATGCAGTAACAAAGATCCAAGAGAAAACAAGTGTAGAGAAAGTATTGTAAACAGCCACCTTCTGTTGGCCTAGAAATGTTTCCTGTCTTTCAGCAAGAGTAAGAAACTTATATTTAAGTCAGAAGAGAACTTCAAGAGCTGATACAGCCTGCCTTTCTGCTCTGAGGTAGGATTAGTACACATGAACAGGTTCTCATCTAATCTGTTTTTGAAAACATTTAATGTGTGTTTTCACTTAGCTGCCTTAGGTAGTCTTTTGTGGCATTAATTATCCTTACAGTTATAAAGCTTTTCTCATATCTAGCCTCAATCTTCTTTGCTACTAATTAAGCTGATTAGTAGTTGTCCTACCTCCATAATATATCACTCTAAATATAGCTTTAAACATAACCCTCTTTAAAGTTGTAGATGAAGCAAGTATTATAGGCAGAACCATTTTCCTAACACATTCCTCAAGCTAATCAGTGACTGAGATAAAAATTATTCAGATATAATATGTTGCTTGACACAAAAATACAATTAAGGAAATAATGTTTTGTAATGCATTATTTTTTGGCTTTTAATTTGTACCAGGCAAATATTTCTCTTAGCTCTCTTTTTCTTCAGAAAATACAATGAACTGACTTAAAGAATATCTAGTTTTTGTTCCATTGTATTTAATTTTTGGAAGAAAACAATGTAAATATCCTCAGTTTTCATGCAGCCTTCAAAATTAATGGATAGATTGTGTTAAAAATTATCCAGAGAACAAACTTAAAAAGAAAACTAATGTCCTCAACATGGAAGCAGAATATAGATATTAGCATTACCCAGCTTAAACCAAAACTCAGTACTAAAACAACGTAGTATTAAACCAATGTAATATTAAACAACATTGGAATGCTGGAGTGACTTTTCACCAAATGAAACCTATGGTACAGGCAGTCAAATTCACCTTCCTATATTATTCTGAAGATTAACCTTTCTATACAGGTGTTCCTGTCTTGAGACATATAGGTTTGTAAGTATATTGTCCTCCCAACTGAGAAAGGTAAGTATGTCTACATTGCCCTGTTTCAGACAAACTTGAGGTGACACAGCAGCTGTTCCACAGGACACAACGTTTTTATATATGCAACTGTGGCTTTTTGAGTAATATGCTAGTAATGTCTTCTTGGTGGGATTTACTGGTGACATGACAGATTTACAGCCAGGAACAGATGTCCCTTGTTCCTTAATAGCTGTAGAAGAGTTATGTTTACTGGTGAAATTACAAAATTATCTACACATAGCGTGGAAATAGATCCATTATTATTACAAGTGTACATTGGTTCTGCGATGTTTGTGCTTTGTAAATGCTGGGTCAACTGAAAAACAATATCAGTTTGGAAACATTCATTTAAAAATGTTTTCAGAAAAAAATATACAACCAAAGTCCAAGTTAATTTTTTCCTTACTCTATATTTCCTAGCTACTAGTTTTTAATCCCTCCAGAAAAAGACAGGGGTGAAATAATTCCTACACCAAAACCCGAGCTATTTCTTCCTCCATTTCATCATGAAAATATAATGACATGTAAAAAAAAAATATTTTTTATTTCATGGATGGAATCAACACCTCTCTGAAGCTAAACTTTTCACAAAACAAATTGAAAGAAACTAAGAATATTACAGGCTTAGGGAAAAACATGATGGTAACATAGCTAACAGAGTGAGCATTGCTGCTGCTGTAATAGGCTGCACTTAGTCAACAGCCATTTCAGTATTCCAATGTTGTTTAACACTATGTTGTTTTAATATTGGGGTTTGGAAAGAAAGCTTTCAGGAAGTTTCTCAGAGCTCAGTCTTTTATTTTGAGTCAGTTCTTGCCCTTTTAGCCCTGGGACTGTTAACGAATCTGTCTGACTGTTTTGTACAGACCTCTTACCCTTCCATCCAGGTTAGGTAAGTATTTTCCATTTTAATAATTGTGTTTATTAGACTTCTTGATGGAAGAAAACTGAAGCTTGCTTGTACTATGACCCTGAGACTGCATGACAGGATAATGCTTAGCTAACTGTAGAACTGGCCTAAATTCAAATCCAAATCTTTCAAGGAAGTGAACAAGAACTGTCTGATATTCTGTACTAGCTACATGTGCAGGCACAAGTGTATGCACATATACATATGTATACTTGCACAGACACTTCCTATTCATGAAGATACGTATCTGATTTAAGCTCTTTACTAGATATTTCATTCTCTCCACTCTTTCATCCTTGCCATCTTAGGTGTTACTTATACTGCATTTCTTAATTTTATTTTTTCATTTATACCAATTCTCAGAAATTCCATCAGGATTATGGAGTTAATAAATGTCTTGATTATTAATTTATGTTGTTTGCTCAGATATCCATGTGCAACTCTTCATGATATAATTATCCACAGTCTCTTAAATTAAGTATATTATAAATTACTGTGGCTGTAATTTTATCCAATATTTTCTGAGATTTTGGGAGAATTAAGGGGTTGAGTGCTTTTTTCACTTTGTTTGAGTTGGGGTTTTTTTATGTAGACTTGGCTAATATCTTACCTTTTGCCTAAAAGTAGCCCCTGTAAACACCAATGGAATAATTTTGTCTAAAGAAGAAGTTCTATTTCCTTTATCTGGAAAGATAAAGAGTGGCTGAACAAGATTATTGTAGAATTAAAGTAAAGCTAACCTGGAGAAATGAATCAGAAACTTGCTGACCGGATGCAAATTGGGAACTTGATAACACTGCATTGAAAAGACTCTGCCAATTTGTCATGCTGTAAGTCCACAGATACTGTGGTCAGCAACATCTCTTGCCTGTGGAGATCAGAAAAGGTCTTTTTAAAAGTGTGGACAGCAAAGTATCCTGTGTAAATGGCAGGGAGCATGAGAGGTAGGTCTGCCATCCGCACCAGTTCAGCCTGTGCCTCACAGAGCAGAATATTCGGAGACCTGTTTTCAAACCCATGACTGTCAGATAGTCTTCAAACCTAGCTTTCACGTACCCTTTTCCACTGAAATGACCATAAGCTATTGGAAATGTAGCTGCAGGGAACTCACTGGCCAGATTCCCAGTTGCCTCTGCCATCTGTCTGAAATTCAACCCAATGGAAACAGGAGGCTAGCTAGAAAAGACGTTAGAGATGTATTAGAAGATGTTTGTCATATTATTAACCAACAGATCTGTGAATGGTAGAAAGGGTCCAAAGGAGAAAAATCCACTGCCATATTATGCTTTAGATCTAAACTTAGACCTTAAACTTTAATTTACCAGTGTTCCAGTCTCTGGTTTTGATTTGTAACTAGATGAATTTAACATATGATTAATAATAATAATCATCAAGGCTAACTGAAGATGCATTTGTGCTAGTAAAAACAAACCTTTCCTAAAGCTGTTCAAGCACTGAAATTAATTAGTTGTTATACACAAGGCAGTGTGATTTGCTATATTATGTGATGTTACATCGTTCATTAGTTATGAAGCCCCTACCAGCAACCAAGTGCCAATTTTCCAGGCTTTGTGATGACAGTAACACTAGGTAGTTACTGACTGATAAAAATTCAAACCAGAAATGATAGATTGCTTTTCAGAATATATAGAATTTGAGAGAGTAAATAGTAGAATGTGACTTACATTTGGAAATCAGAGCATCACGAGAACTTATTTCTCAAAAATTTGCTGAATATTTTCAAATTAAATCAATTGTAAGGTCATAATGGTTGGCTAGGATGTGAGTCACCAACTTTAAAGAGGGCATCCTGTCTAGCAGATATAAATTCTCTTAAAGAGGTTAATGTATTGCTTTGCTGCATTGCCACAACTATTCAAATTAAATTGTTTACAATTTTCGTTGGTTTTCTTCTCTAAAATGTTGAAAAGCAATCTTAATGAGAAATGCTAGAACTAGGCTAACCTGTTCATAAAACATGTTTTAAAATCTAAGAAATGAGGCAATACAGTATCAGAATAACTTCTGGAGAGATGACACTTTGAAACTTTCCATCAGAAAAAAAGGAAGCTGTTTTCCAAAGTACTGACAAGCACTACTCTTCCTGAGACCGCTTCACTGCAACAAGAGTAGGAAGGCAGATAAAACTTATTATTTCTCGTGAATTTTCAATATAGCTGCCAAAGAAAGAAAGGGTAATATTTTACACTATTTATGTATAACATTATAGAAAGAACAAGATCAGTGTAAAAAAGCAGATGTAAACTTTCACTACCAACTGAAGAGTTTCAAATCCAGACACACTTTTCATATAAAAAATGAAACTGGTTCAATACTGGATTACAAATTCTTTGAAGAGAAAAGATACCTTCAGTCTTACTGCAAAGGACTTAAATACCATGATTTTTCAAGATAGGGAGGTTTATCTTTATTTTTCATGCCTTCAAATTTGTCACCTAAACACCTCTCTAGGATTTATCCTCCAATTCTCATAATTTAACGTCAAAACTACCACAGACCAGCTGAAGAACTTTGTTGTTCATCTGTTTTTTCTGCTTTAATGTAAGCTGCTCTTATGTGCTGCTTTAAGATAGTGTTTTTCTCTGTCTCTCTGAAAATGATGTTCCAATGGTGCAACTGCAGTAATAATTTTGGCTATACGGATTCCCCTCTCAAAATGTTTGATTTACTTGGTTTTATATTTCTTGGAACTGCTTTTATTCTTTTTAACTGTGCAGTTAACATTAACATGCACTGCACCAAAATAAACTATTTTAACTGTGTGTGAACTCTTATAGATGCAGAGATGTAAACATAATGCAGTCATCTTTTTCCACAGAACTTGTCAAAGAGTTGATAAATTGATATTGTGGACAAGACCATGACTTAAGGTTTTTGTGCCAATTAGTCCTTGAATTTCATTGATCTCACAACTGTAAAAATTCATCTGGTATTGTGTATGTTGTTGCATGTAAGCAACATTTACTATTTTGTTAACTAGTGGATCTTGAGAAAAGTTCATTGAAAAATACAGATATTTTAAGAAATATTACTGACTAAATAGTTACCCTCTTTCAAAGTAAAATAGAACTGAATTTTCTGAACAAAATAGAACAAAAACATTTATTTTCAATTTGTATGAAAGTAAAATTTTAAGAGGATTTTTGTGCTTTTCTTGATTGAAGTGTGTCAATTGTGGGGTAAATTATTTTAGTTGAATGGTGCTATTTAATTCTTATTTATATCTCATTTTAACTGATGTGTGGCATCTGACCCACCCTCATCTCTCTGGGGCTAGGCGGTACGCCATTACTCAGGGACTGATGTCCTTCTGATTCACTGACAACGATTACATACATTGGGAAAAATGACTGGGGAAAGAGAGAGAATTTTTTTTCGACTCTAAATTTTATGGGAATACATTGTGTCCATGCTGCTCTTTCCCAAACCGTGTCCCATATCTGTGCATTTGCAAGTTTTTCAGTATGTTGAAGCGAGATAAATGCAAAGAGGATCATAAACCAGACAAAACATTGAAAAGCTAGAAAAGTGCCATAATTAGAGAGTCTAGTAACTGTAGTGGAAGATTGGCATATCAATTGTAGACAACTTCCAAACCAAGAGGAGCATAATGGCAGTTCCAACAACTGTGAAGATCAGGTGATAATATTCTGGTGTGTTAGGACCCTTCAAAGGGTTACCACAAAACTTATCATAAAATCATAGAATCATAGAACAACCAGGTTGGAAGAGACCCACCAGATCATCGGGTCCAACCATTCCTATCAAACACTAAACCATGCCCCTCAGCACCTCATCCAAGCGTGCCTTAAACACCTCCAGGGAAGGTGAATCAACCACCTCCCTGGGCAACCTCTGACAGTGCCCAATGACCCTTTCTGGGAAAAACTTTTTCCTAATCTCTAGCCTAAATCTTCCCTGGCGGAGCTTGAGGCCATTCCCTCTTGTCCCTGTCACTTGGGAGAAGAGCCCAGTTCCCTCCTCTCCACAACGTCCCCTCAGGTAGTTGCAGAGNTTGGCCTTGTTGACCACCTGGCCACACTGCTGGCTCATGTTCAGTCGCTGTCAACCAACACCCCCAGGTCCCTCTCCTACAGGCAGTTTCCAGCCAGACTTCTAGTCTGTATCTCTGTATAGGGTTGTTGTGCACCAAGTGCAGGACCCACCATCTGGCCTTGTTAAACCTCATCCCATTGGACTCAGCCCAGCAGTTATGCTAAAGTACTGACGGAAAGTTGCCTCCAAAGTAAGAGTATTTAAGAATTTATTTCTGCAAAGGACCACTAAGGATGTTTTATGCAGGCTGATGTCTCTCTTTCCATAGAGATACCTGATGTTGGTAGTACAGATTTGTTTACAAAACACTCAGAAGCCTCTAGAAATTATATAGTACCTGCCACCTGCTAGGAGATGCTAGATTCCAAAGAACACCAAGGATATTCCAGCTTCATATGGTGTTGCAGGGCAGTGGTTTCGTCAACCACAAATAGAAGATGTCCAGCTTCAATCTGACTCAGATATGCAGCTCCCCGTGTTTGGTACGAGGAAGCCTAAAATGTACGGCTTCCCATTTTTAACACACTGAGATAAATACTGAGGTAATAAAACACAATTCAAATAAAGAAAATGTAAAAGGCTCCATGAAAACATTGACTCTAAGCAATCTAATTATCAATTTTATTAACGCATATGAAATAATGCAGTAATTGCATGCTAAACACCAGGAGAATCTAGGAAAGCAGAGTAGCTATGACGGAGAAGCAAGAAAATGTGAAACACAGATGTGAATATAAAGCTGTTCTACGTATGTGAAGGACTTGTCTATCTTCAGTGTCAGACTGTTGCAGTTGTGACAGTCTAGGACTAGAAATATATTAGTATGAGAATCATAGATTCATAGAATAACCAGGTTGGAAGAGACCCACCAGATCATTGAGTCCAAAGAAGAAGATAATAGATAATAGCTTTTGTTAAAGGGAAGATAATAACTTTTGTTAAAACACAAACAATTTATCAAAAATTTAGGTGACTGAAAAAGAACAATGTTCTGTGTGCATCTTTCAAGCGCCTTGAGACTGAAAATATAGTAAGACCTTGCTCTGTTTTATTCAATGCATTGTGTGCATATCAACCCTCTAGAGTTTTAATGTAGCCATATATATTTGCTAGACATACATTGAATTAGAAAAAATAAATGCAAAAGTGATTAGTTAGAATCAAGAAATTTCTCATAAAGAAAGGAAAATAATACAAAAATATAAAGACTTCAGGCTGTATGGAAACTACTTGGGCAGTAGAGATGCAGTGTTGGATTTTGTGCAAAGTATGAATCGCTTTCAGGAAGATGGAAGTAATGGCCTCACGTAGCTCGGGGAGAGGGTCCATGACTGAAGACATCATCCCTGATAATAGATGAAATTATTTTCATATCAATACAGTTGCTAACTAACTAGGCATTTCTTGCTGTGTACTTAAATTATTAAATGTACGTTATGGTTGTCACGCTACTCAAGGTCCAGTCTGGACACCGGAGGAAGCAAGCATCATTTTGTTGAGCTGGGGCAATGGTAGGCAAATAATTTTGATCAATTCAGAAGCAAATTAGCCTCCTTTTTTTCAACTGGAAATATCCTGTTTTGTTCACTTACTTTGCAACTCCTATCCTTGGGTAAATCAGAATTTTTCCACTGATGATTAAATAGATGGAACTTAACTAAGTGAAAAAATTCATTCATATATATCCTGTTCTCACTATCCCTTTGAAGCTTTTCCTTACTACTTAAGGAAAACTTAAGTTAAGTTAACTTATTACTTACTACTACTTACTTTTAAGATACTTAAAATTCACTTATTATGTCTTGGTATTCAGAGATTTCAACATCAGATTTTAATACTTACGTATTGACAGACTTAATAATTTTATTTTTTCCTGTAATTAACCTAGGGATGTTCAAATTTGAAATGTAGGCTTGTCTCACTCATTACTGACATTAGTCTTCAATTGTTTTATTGGTCATATTGATATACCTGTGTAAATATGTTTCCCTATGCTGCAGCACATTTTCTATGATTTTTTTTATCATATATTTAATCTGGTTATCTTTTAAACTAGCAAATGTATAATAACGCTATAGGCTTCTCTGGGTAATTTAATGGATCATGTTGGTATTTTCTGTCTTCTGAAGTCTTAATACACATGAAAGGATCATTTGAGTTTTTACATTGAGAAGCAGAACATGAGAACATGATTAAATAACATTTTATGAAATTTATGGTGATAGCACACAAAATAAAGGATCTGATTTTAGCTGAAATGACTATAATATATTCATATATTCTGTGTGCTATAATTTGGTGGATCACAGGTTAAGGACACACTGATTGTACCTTGTCAGCCCACCTAGAAATTACAATTGTCTGTGGACATAATGTGAAGAATATTTTCCTTTGGAACTATTTTCTTATAGCAGCTAGGAGAGAAGATGAATACCTGAACATAATTTACTAGAGAGAAGTATTGTGTATGGACAAAATCACAGATTTAGTTGGAGTCTCAGAAGTCTGATTCTAAACATAGAATCATAGAATCATTAGGTTAGAAAATACCTTTGAGAACATTAAGTCCAACCATACCTTCCCACTACTAAATCATATTTCTAAGCACTTCACTTATCCATCTTTTAAACACCTCCAGGGACAGTCACAAAACCATGTCCCTGGGCAGCCTATTCCACCAGTTGAGAACTCTTTTTTTTTNTAGTTGTCCTTCTTGTAGATGGGGGTAACATTTACCAGCCACCGATCAAGTGGAACTTCCCCAGTCAGCCACAGCTACTGGTAGATGATGGAAAGAGGGTTGGCAAGAATCTCCACCAGCAACCTTAATACTCAGGTGAATTCCAACTGGCTGCATAGAATTGTGAGTGTCTAATTGGCTGAGAAGGTCTGTAATAATTCCTCTTGAATCATGAGAGCTTTGTTCTGCTCTCCCTCCTTCATCTCCACCAGGGGATATTTAGGCTAGACATTAGGAGGAGGTTTTTACCAGAAAGGGTCATTGGGCATTGGTAGAAGCTGCCCAGGGAGGGGGTTGATTCACCTTCCCTGGAGGTGTTTAAGGGATGGGTGGACAAGGTGCTGAGGGGCATGGTTTAGTGTTTGATAGGAAAGGTTGGACTCCATGATCTGGTGCGTCTCTTCCAGTCTGATGATTCTATGATTCTATGAAAAGAATATCTGATTTTGAAAGGCTAGTCTTCTGTAGAGGCTTGAGAATGGATAGGCATCAGAAGCTACATGCACATTGCACAGCATCAATAATGTATCATTCTCTGAATTTGTAAGAAAATAGAATTTTCTTCATGTTCAGATTATGCAGTATGTGCTGCTTAGTCAAAAGTGTCAATTGCAGTAGAAAAATATTTCTCTTAAATAGCCCCTCCAGAATCAACCTCAGCATCTGACATACAATTTACCTTAAATTCACTGATATAATAGGAAAATATTTCTGACTGGTCTTATTCATGATGCATTCTCTTAGTTAAATCTGCTTTCATTTTACTGAAATTATACATTATCCTTTATCAAAATTGACTGAAAACTTCCAGAAAGAGATTTTTTTTTCCTTGACATTCGACTGATATTTTATAGGTTATAAAATATCTTGGAAAATGTCTGGATTTGGTAAATCGGTTTCTCTTGTTAACTTTCATATTGCACTTTGATCATTATTGAGTGGGGTCAAAACATTTACTGTCAATTTACTGTCAGATATGAGGAGTGGACATCCAGGGCAGTTTGCCTTTTTTTTACTAAAACTAGATGAGACGACGTTTGCCAGCAAGTGACTGAAATGACACGGCTATTGACTTGCCTTTTGTATGAGGACATATTTGTTTCTTTGTAAAGTAGGAGACTAACCTCAAAGCACTCTGGACTTCTTTTGACTCCTTTGGACTTTCTATATCACCAGGTTATCCGAAGACTTGATTCAGTCTTCCAGGTCTAATAAGAGAGATTTGATTTAATCCCTTCCAGAGCAGTTAGTTAAAAAACTCTCCAACTATTAGCGCTCTAGAATTGCTAGAAACTCTTAAGGATTCAAAGCTAGGGCAGACTAAAGAGACTATTTTTCTTGTGCCCAATTCTCTAGTTGCTTCTAAGTCATTTTGGGATTTAATGCAAGTTTCTCATCTGCACCCCTACAGCTCTTTCTGGTAATACCTCTCTCTTTCCATTGAAAGAGGATTTGGCTTTCAGTTCAGTGGGCAGAATTAGCAGGGACAAGATGCATTCTGTTGAGGGAGCCCTTGAACCTGAGACTCATTGCAGCTGATCCATCTGAGCCAGTATCGGCTCCTGCAGGGTAGGATAAAAGGCACATCTCTTTGTTCTGCGTTTCCCCATCTTGAATTGCAGACCGCTCCTAGCAACACTGTTCTGGACACTGCCTTGTTTTGGGCTTTTTATTTTCTTTTCATTTTTAAGATGAGCTGCTGCACTACAGGGGCTCATCCTGAACTTCACTTTTGTGCATAATATGAAACTGATGACAGGCATCACAGAAAAGAACAGGAAGAGAAGAAACACTTTGAAGGATTTCTGTTTAGTTATGTTGCATTTAGAGACCTACTTCTAACATTGGTAAAGGCGTGATGGATTCATATACCAGCAATCATTAAGAATTAGTCACTTATGACTTATGAACAGTCGATACTTAAAACCAGACTAAATTCTTCAAGTGTAAATAATAATCAGTGCCCTCATTTTGACAGCTATTCTATTGATCACACTTGTTAAGTGTGTATTTGTAACTGCGTCAAGATATTACAAGGAGATTCAGTTGGTCTTTGCAAGATTGTTACAGAAAAGTTTTTTAGTCTATCTGCATATCAGAGAATGATGAAGTTTAGAGTGAAGGCATGATGGAAAGAGAATGATGAGGAAAGGAAAGATTGAAACAATCAGTCAAAGAGAGGATGTAATTAAGGAGAGTAGCATTTAAAAAGAAGGATAGGAAATGTTAGATAAAGACAGACGGAAAGTAGGGAAAAAGAAAAATTATTAGATGAAGAGGAAAGATTACATAGATTATGCAAAAGGCCCTGGCTTTTTCTTGTGTTCATAGGTCCAAAATTCTCTTGCCAGCTTTGATTGTCATCAATAAAACTGCTTCCTCACAATTGCCATATGTATCTGGAAGCTAGCCACACTCTTGTTTAACCACAGTACATGCCTTAGAAATTTCATTTAAATGTCAAAACTGTCTGTTTGAATTGAATCGGATTCTATTTAACTGTTTGCTTTTATCTAAGTCAACTTACAGCACCAAAATAGCTGCTGATTTTCCTGACTTCTAACATCTTCCTCTCCATTTCTTACTTTCGCTAGTGTCAAAACGCATTCTGGTTTTATTATGTGATTGTCTTACATGCACTTAGATGCACACATGAATGAAAAAGAGGAAAAGAGAGTCTGGAAATGTGCGGAGTGCTCCAACTGGCCTGAAGTCTTTATTTAGAGTTAGCTGATAACACAGCTTTGAACTATCACATGGACAGTGATCCATAAAATGCTTTTTCCATTCCTCCCTTTGGATCATCGAACTTTGCTGTTCATGATTACTAAAGATGTCCCAGTGCATAGTCAGCACCACCTCTTTCATCCTTTTGTCTTATACCCTTTCTAGTCTTCTTAGAGTCTCATGGAGAGTAGACACAAGTGAGTTGCTTACGTCTTTGCACACCTAACAATAATATTCAACAATTTTCTAAAAATGAACTCTTTATAGGATATTTTCATACTCATCCAAATATTTCAGAACTATATCAAATTTTGAATTATTTTCTTAGCCCTTCTTCAGAGGCATTCAATCATCTGTATGCATCTTACTGGAAGATTTTTCAGATCCTTATCTAATAATAACTAGAAAAACTGCTGGTGCCAAAGCTAGACCATATGGTAGATCCTCATAGTGACACAAGTGCTTATAGTGGCATAACAATGCATGAAAAATGAAAAGATTGTCTGTGATATGTAGCATAGCAGAGTCTTTAAAAGATCGCCATTCGTTTGGATCACACAAACTGTTCTGACTTGGCTGCTCAGTACAAGGTCAAGGTCTTTAATTTTTACGGTTATCATTACAACTGACCACAGTTTGGAGTAGTACACTCCCTGATTAATTTCTTTTTTCCAGAATAACCTGGATTCCATTGTTCCACTTTGGTTTTGCATACTACATTGTTCTGTACAACTCAGGAATATATAGTCATGTAACCTTTAGACCTTATTGTACTTATATTCCATTCTTACCAATTTCTTGCTAAAGATTTCTTACTTCTAGCTACTCCTTTCCTGTTTTAGCATTTAACACTCTCTTCTACTTGTTCCATTATCTATCACAAGCACTGGCTTTATTGATTCATCTCTCCTTTGGTGTTTCCTTCAGCTTTTTGCTCTGTATCTTCCAAATCACAGTATAAAATGTACTACAGATGTTCAATATTAAGCATCTGTAAAAAACTTGCAAGATATAGGTGCATTTATCCTTCTTGTCTCTGGACACCTATCCTTTCTAGTACTTTTCTCATTTGCAACATATTATTTTTAACCAATTTTTGGCAATTTAAATCCCAGAAGCAATGTTTTTCTCTTCTTTGTTTGCATGTTAATTGTTTGCCAGTACTGCTCTTCGCTCCTTTTTTCCCCTCTCTGTGTTTGTGCACTTTTGTAGCATGAATTCAATGAGTCTTTTACTTGTCTCCATCATTACTTTCTTCTTCTTCCACAGAAGTCTTCCCTGCTACTCGTTAGTTGTCTTTCCTCATCTTACCTGACTCACGAACTAAGGCACCACCTCTGTGCCTCCTGCCCTCTCCCTCTGCTCACAGCCTGTGTCTTCGCCTTCAAACCAAAATCTCAGGTAGTCATTTCGATGTTTCCACAATGGTAACTTGCACTCACCTCAGGCTCAGCATGATGTAAACAGAACTCACATTCACTCCTGCAGCCTAGCTTTTCTTCTTGCTTCTAAAAAGCAATTTATCACTCAGGAACATTTTTTCAAATAATTATTTTCTTCTTAGAAATATTGCTGAGTTCTCACATCCACGGCGTATGTGAATGTGAAAATCTCAGGCTCTTTGCAGCCCTGGATCAATTATTCCAGCTTCCTTTTCATTACTCTTGACAAATGCTGTCTTTCCCTGTAAGGGCCCTTCTTGAATGCAGCTACAGGGGATGTTTTCCTGCTTATTATTTTCTGCTTTCCTCTTTGTCCAACATGAGGGGTTTGGTCTCTGGTTTCAAATGTTTTCATAGGAAACCACCAGTTATCCTTCAATCATTCTTTTTCATACTTTCACCAGCAGCTGGTAGTTACACAGAAGCAAGCACCTCTGTGCTTTTTCTCCTGTGATAGGTTTCTTAATTATCCACTGTAAAATTCTTTTGATGTACTTCTTGCACGTCACTTGCTATCTGTGCCAATCATCTCTATATCCTGAAATCATGTTATAACAACATACTACTTTTGTGTTTATCTGTTTCATATTATTTAGATGGTGTGCACCTGTGAACTCTCCTCTTTTCAGAGGTCAACATTATGATTATTTCTTTCCCAAAGCCCTGTGTAAGGTTTTGAAACCTCTGAGAAAAGAACTTAATGTAAAAGTAGCATGATTCCTTTTCTACAGATTTAGTGTTCTCCTAATGGAACTTAACAAGACAAAAAATATCTTTAAGTGGATAATGAGGGAGTCAAGTCTACATGACACTATAATATTGGTACAAATTTACATAGTTTGGTACCAATCTCAGACACTTTTAGACATACTAGCATTTTCACTTTTTCAAAACATGACACTGATTGATTTTTAAAGTTCCTTTATGTAGATTTTGGGGTTTTTTTTCCAGGCAGAATGGTCTTCATTTGTTTGTGTTCAGTTCCATAAGTAGGAGCTCATCCTTTGCTGCCTTTTCAAGAAAAACTGCTAGTACTGTTTGATAGTATAGCCTTTGGAATAGAAATAGACTATTCTTTATTTTCTTCCCAATTCCCTTTCCTGGCAATTTTAGCTTTTTTTTAATTTATTTTCTAGCATAAACTTTACTTTTTCCATAAATTCATTTTTGAATCTTTAATAAGGGGTTTTTTTCTTTCTATTTTTTTTCTTTTTCATTCAAGTTAGCACATCCAGTCCTATGGTATCCTATCATATAGCTATTCATTACACTTTGAGGGTAAAATGTTTCCCATATGTTGAGATTATCTTCTGAACGATGCATTACTCATTTCAATGTTTTTGTCTAACTGCCTATAGTAATACTGCCTTTTGCCTGAACATTTTGTTTTACAGACACACGCTTCTGTTAATAAGTCAGTGGAAGTAGCTTTTGTGTTTTCTGTAAAAGGAAATGTCCCTTAAAATCATCAATGCATATGGTTTCTCCATTTCTAAGTGCCAGATCTCCATTATTTGCTAAATATATATTGAAAATATCTCTAGTGAAATCTGCATCTTTATGACATGACTGCATGTTTAACTATCTTACATCAGTGTTCTTTGGACTGAAAACCAGTCAGTCTATCCCCACTCCAAGCACTGTCTCTGACCTCTGCTTCAGAAGGCAGAGGTAACTCCATATGAGTGCTTTTTTACTTTTGAACTTATTTCTCCACTTTTTAGCTTTTTAGCCTCCTAAAATAAAAAGTGCTGAACAGACAACACCCAGGAGAGTTGAAAAGATGGTGAATTCTCTTGGCTACCTAGAGCAGCTCCCCAGGACACTCAAAGGTATCTTTGTACTCCTTCTGCCCGTTCATGTCCATCCAACATCCCTTTCATACCTCCCTATAAGAGAGAGAGAACGCTCAGCTAGTAGTTCCCTGCTGTTAAAAGTGATGTGGAAGATTTTTGTCCATTTAAACCCTCAATATTACCATATGACATGAGTGTACAGACTTCCTCCACACCCCACGAGAAGCTACCTTCCACAGTGCTTGTACAATCTGGTCTTTTTCCTTTATGTCTTCATGAAAATACCAAGCACTTTATTTTCTTTCCTTTTCCTCTTTTTCAACTGTGCAGTAGAGTGCAGCTGAACTTCAGGTATGTCTTTTAGTATTTTTGAATACTCTCCTCATAATTCAAGACAGTTTTTGTACAACTCCACAGCATTTTTATAGAGCTTCACTAAGACCTCACTAAGAGCACTCAGAACAATAGAGTTGCTCATTTCTCTCACTGTATTTATGTATGGTTTTGTACCTTTATTTTGTCATATCAGTAACTTCCTCCCTGATTTACTTAATTTTTTTTAACATTTTCGGAGTTTTTACAGTTTAAGGGGGAAGTAGATGAGCTTATATCAAGAATAACACGCACTGTTTCTCTTTGCTAGGGGTGACACATTTCAAAATGGAAAAAGCTCTTTGGAAACATTCTACTTTCCAGTTACTTATAAAGTCATTCACATGCCTACGCTAAATGTTTAGATGCCTAAAGGTGTCTAAAACATCTGAATAGTAACGTAGTATGGCACAGAACTACCAGGACTACTACGTCTGTTTGGAGCAGCAGCACAAGTCCAAATTGAGCACAGTAGCTATTTTTAAATCGTACTAGAAAGCATGTGTAGGCAGCTGGATGCCTCTCCCTTACAATATACATCAATTCCAACACAAGATGCTCTGGCTTATGTGTAGTTCTTTTTGAGCCCGTCTTACGAAGTTGCAGAGTCTAGCAAAAATAGATTTTTCATGGTAAATGCTACGAATAGAGATTGACTGGAAGTATCAAGTTTCCTGCATATCAGATTGAAGTTGCATGCAGAGTACCAGGGAGGGGCATGTCCTGCTCTTGGGAGTAAGTAAGCATTTTATGGGTGTGTTGTCTTAACTGTGAAATGTACAAGTATTCATTGATTCAAATAAAATCTTTTTTTTAAGACATTTCACTACTGTTTTGTCTCTAAATTTTTGATAATTTTTAAAAATTTTTTTATTTTNAATGTGTTTTCCATAGGTTATTTTTCATTATCATGAATCTTTATAGTCTACCAGACTCTGCAAATTGCCATAACATCTAGAGTAAGTTATACATTTGTTTGTGGTTAGATACAGTGAAACAAATAAATTGTGACAACTCAACATAAATGCATTGTCTGCACAGCTACCACAGATAAGTAAGTGTGCATGTGTTTGTGAGTTGGTACAGGATCACCGACAATCACTAAATACCCATCATAATCACGAGACTGTTTACATCTACAGTTAAATTTGAGAATGTTGATAGGGTGCCTGGTTTATCTCTGATGAAAACCTGGTTATGTACGGAATGCTTTGTTGGCTGTTCCTTTTATTATCAGACTAGTCTACTGTTTCTGAAAAGCATCCAAAAACATTACCATTTCTAGCAGAGGTTTACAAGAATATAAGTCATCCCCTATTTTGAGCTAAAAAGTATCTCATGCAGTCAAAAATAGTTGTCTTCTTTTTTTTTTAGGACTTTTTGTCACATGCCTGCATAGCCAGTTGTCACTGAACTTTAGTTCATATGTCCTTTCATGTCCCACAAAGCTTGTCCATCTGCACTAAAAGTACAGTTAAAGGGGGAAAAAAAGAGTAGTTGAGCTTTGACCCATCTTTATCACATCTTTATTGCAATTATTTTTTTATCAGGACCTAATGCGAGACTTAAGACAAGAGTCATGTTATTTCCTTCTGTCGGAACGCAGAATAGTAGGAAGCTCTCATTCCAACATGTTGACAAGGTACAACTTAGTGCCTTTCAGTGCTGCATGCAGATGTAAGTGGAGGATTAGGCTGCTAATGCTAGAAGTAAACATAAACAGAATTAATGCAGAGACTAAGCAAGGTCAAAAAAAAAATCTTAAAACAAGATTAGATAACTTGAAATTTCTCCTGTGGTAGTTAGGCATTAGGTCCCTCCAATCGCGTGCAGCAACCTCTCTCTTTTCCCCCCTCCCCTCTTTTCCTAACTGTAAGGGATATATTATTTTCTTCTGAAAAGAAACTAGAAGTAACTTAGGAGTAGGATAAATATAAGACCATTTTATGCCTTTTGTATTTGAAAATGCCAGTACACATTTCTTAAGACCTTGCTTTTAGATCAAATATTTTAATTAACAAAAGTCTGTATCACTAACTATTCCATTTTCACATTTAGTCTAATATTCTTCAAGTTACATGGGTTAGAGAAACATGTAATGAGCGACATGCAACCTGCAGGCTTTTTTTTAATGACAGAATTAGCAAATGGAAAACAGTGCTGAACAGTCCTGTGTATATTTTCATGATATACAGGGAGCTGTGCTGAAATGTTCTGTGCACAGGTACTTATTTGATCACTTTTCAAGAAGCAGGAGTGTTAGGAAAACTAATTATTTGTTATTGTGGTGTATTTCCCACTTTGTTGCCAAAATCTAGAGCTCTTGAAAGGTACTTTCAGTCATTCAAGTCCAATTGCAGGATGCTTGCATAGTGGTAATATGAGAGGCCAGGCAGAGCAGAATCCTGTTCTACAAGTAAACATTGTATAAAGTTAATGCCCTACTGTATGAAAAGTAATGGGCATTAAAGTCTTTACAGAAATACAGCCTATATAAGTAGCTTATCATCATGAAAAATACTATAAGATATAGGGATAACACAACCCTGGTCAAGTCCCCCTGCCTCCAGCTCTTGGTTGCCTGCCAAGCTCCCATGCTGAACTTGAATGTCTTCACAGTTTCTGGAGTTCAGACAAAGCCTGCACGTTCCCCATGTCGCTGGCTTTCCAGGATTCCTCTCATTACTTGGATTTCTCTTTTTGGCACTGAAAGAATTGAGAACATTTGATAGATTTTGCAAACAGCACCAGATTTTCATAGGCTGTTCTGAGCATGGGGGGCATGGTTTAGCGTTTGATAGGAAAGGTTGGACTCAACGATTCGGTGGGTCTCTTCCAGCCTGGTTATTCTATGATTCTATATGCACACCTTTTTTCTGCAGTGCTGGCCTTGAAACTACTTTAGTTCAAATTTCATCCCTTTAGAGAACGTGGCACTTTTAAACCCATGATTTATGGACCTCATATTTGTGTTATGATTGTACAGTTTATGATGTCAGTTGGTTTTGTATTATTCTAGCTACAGTAGTAACTCTGGGTCATTCAGGTTAACATGCAGTGTGTGCTAAGCCTGAATGATTACTTCCACTACCATGCAGAAACAAATAAAAATATATCAAATTGCATTATTCTTCATCAGTTTTACTAACCATTTCATCCAGTTCATCCTCAAAATTGCTCTCTATAACTACCTGAAAGGAGGTTATATAGAGGAGGGTAATGGCCTCTTCTCCCAGGTGACAGGGGACAGGACGAGAGGGAATGGCCTCAAGCTCCACCAGGGGATGTTCAGGCTAGGTATTAGGAAAAAGTTTTTCACAGAAAGGGTCATTGGGCATTGGAACAGGCTGCCCAGGGAGGTGGTTGATTCACCTTCCCTGGAGGTGTTTAAGAGACAGGTGGACGAGGTGCTGAGGGACACGGTTTAGTGTTTGGTTGGAATGGTTGGACTCGATGATCTGGTGGGTCTCTTCCAACCTGTTTGTTCTATGATTCTATGATTCTATGAAAATATATGAAAGACTAATGTTCTCCTTTTTGCCCAGATATTCTTCACACTATGTACTCAGAGAGCGCTGGCGACATTAAAGTATTGAAGTATCTCTATGCTTCCCTCCATGGGTGCAGTGGTCACCCTGTTTTTACAGTCCTTTCCATTAATCTTTTCCGTTGGAGCAATAAGTTGCTGTTCCTCACCTAAACCTTGGCTGTTCTTTGTTGGAAAATTTAGAAAGGAGGAGTAATCTGTGGGGCTTTTTTCCTTCTTTTTGAGTATGTGATAGAAGCAGTCTAGAGCAAGTGGGAAATGAAAGGTAGGTATGAGAAGGAGCTTGGAAAAGAAATGGGAAAAACTGAAGTGAAGTTGGAAGCTTGATCTGGGCAAGTTGCGGCTGAGAAGCATGAAGCAAAGAAGAGGGACACATTTGTGTAATTTTGAGGGCATGTCACTTTCCAGAAAAGACAGTGATCAGAAAGAGAATTCAGTTCACAATGTCACTCCTGACTAGACTGCATGGTTTTCCAGAGGGGGGGAAAAAAAAAAAGCAAAGTCTGGAATGGAAAAATAATACCTCTTTTCTTTTTGATCATTTATTTTCAAAAGGCAGAAGTCACATAGGAATTTAATCTCTATTACTGTAACATATAAAAATATTTTTAAAGATTTGTGGGAGTTTTGGTAAGTTGCAGAATTGGCTACAAAATAACAGAAGTTGAATGAAGTAATTTCAGCATAATTTTTTCTGTTGTGTAGCTCTTTCTTCATATAACATAAATTTTAACAATAATGCATGTGAAGATGAAAAATTTGTCCTATTAAAATATTAGTAGCTGACTAAGGCCTTGTCTGATCTTGCACAATGGATAAGCAGCAACAAGAAAATTTTTACATTTAAAAAATATTTTCTAGATTATGTGGTGTCATCTTCATACTATCTAGTTTTGGCAGTGAGTTTATTCCCCAGGTTCAGTATAAAAGCCATCTGAAATCATTGTAAACATTTTCACATATATGTCTGCAAAGTAATCAAGCCAGTGAAAATCCTGCAGTAATTTTCTTCTGACACAGACACCTTGCAATTCGACTTCTTGAAATTCAAATGCATAAGAATGATGCTAAATAATAATATATGATATACATGCAAAACCATAAAACGCTTTGTAATTCTCTCCATTTGTATGCCCCACATCATCCTCTGTACTAATGAAGTATATTTATCAGGACTTCCTTTCTTGTGCATTTGATCTGTGCCAATGTGAAATCAGAACACAGTTGAAATACATGGCTGGAAGCAGTAGCTGGAAAGCACTTTCAATTTATTGAATCTCATAACTTGGCAGATACAAAGATTAAGAACTGTATGATACCAATGAATTTGCAATGATATTTTTTTAAAAATAAAATTTTTACTATTTTTCTTTCCCTTCTTTTCCATAAACAAGTGATTATCCTACCTCCAAACCACCAATGCACGTTAACTGTCTTGATTTAAGATCCTAGGAGAGACAAGGAAAGAGTAATATTTTTTTACTACCACCATGTAACTAGGTGAGTTTAACAATACAGCCTGACCTCACCAACTTAGATCATGGCTAAACTTCATTTCCATTAGGATTAGGCACAAAGCTAGCTAATGCATCCAGTAATCTCATTTAAAAAAAAAAAAAAAAAGACTTTTTTTTGACAATGAAGACATAGCCTAAATGTACACAGTAAGACAGATGGGGCTAGCTGAGCGAACGAACAGGATTTGGTTCCGTATGGCTCTCAATCAGAGAAGCAATAAGCAGAAAGAAGCAAAATAGCAGGAGGTAGCTGAAAAATATGAGAGGGACATTTGGAACAGAACGAATGAGAATTAGTAAAAGAGCAGGTTTATATGCTAATATTAATTTTGGAAAAAATTCTGCCAGCAGATGCATCTTACTAAAGAACTATTTCCTTTATTGCAATAACAGATGTATATAATAGTACTCTGAGAAAATGGCATTGGCTAACATCAATCCCATATGGTTTTTGTTTTAAGGTAAAAAAAAAAAAAACAGGTGGTTATGGTCCAACCATTCTGCCAACGTAAGTTCATTTACAAAGCCAAGCTGTTTCTTTTTAATCTAAAAGTTATAACCTGAAATGTTACCTGATTTAAATTTCAGATTCACAGGTCACTATAAACTTTTATAGTGGTGAACAGATGTTCATATGAGCTTAACTTAGCTGTAGAGCACCTTAAAAGAAAAATATGTCAGTGGAATGTCAAAATTAAATCTCCATAGGAAATGCTATGGGTCTAAGTCTTTCAAAAATCTTCAGATTTGCTGTTAGTTTTGCTGTAACCCCTGTTATTTGCTCTCTGGCTTTAAACAAACCACAGACTACTACTGATTGCCTTAGCAATTAATTCGCTCAGAAGTAAAGCTATTGTAACACGTATGTGACTTTACTCATGCTTCTGTGTTTCTGCACATCTGCATAGGTAGTGCCTTGCGCCAATGTAAAAAGAGTTGTAGCTGTTGCAATGTCACTACTACCCTATTTGTACTTGATTAAACAGCTCATGACAGTTAGCAGTGATTGTAACTATTCCAAAGAAAAGAAACAAGAAAATTGTCAGTATCGCATTTTTCAGAGACACATGCAGCTGTTCCTTAGCTTGTCAAATGAGGAGGAAAAAAATAGAAAAATGTGAGAGACTTAATCAAGAAGGTCAGATTTAACTTTGTAATTTAATTAGCTACAATTATTTGTGTCCAACTTCTTCCCTCAAGTTTACTATATTCCTAAGTAACTCCATAAAGAAATTAGGGTTTGTAGAGGTGAGCAGCCCATCATACTTAGGTTCTCAGAGTTTGGTTCATTCACCTAGCTACAGGTATTACAAGTCTCAAAGCTATGCATAATTTGATAGCTTGAGTTGGAGTATTATAATTTGTATGATATGAAGTATTAAGATTTGTTCTGATCTCTCTCTGAAACATATAGGTTCAGGATAACAGTTTGTTCCAAAGTCGTTATACACAATCTAGTGGGTTATAAAGTCAGTTTGATCAATATTTTTGAATGCTGAGAACGACTCGGGGTCTCTATATTCTTCATATGAGGAGAAAACTCTGTCTTTGGCACAGTCTTAGAGTGTGGATTCATTACTCACTACTTCACACCACAGCGGATAGCAGGACAACACTGAAGTCAACAGCATTATCATCCCTCTCCACCCTTATCCTTTCACGTAAGTTAGGAAAACAACACAAGGAACATAGACTGCTTTGTGAAAAATAACAGAAGGAATAGAGAGGATATTTCTTGTGCCCAGTGATGTGCATGCACAGTGCAGAACTGCCTGAGCATTACACTCTCACTCCATCTGGAAATTTTCCTGGAACACTTGGATTTTGTTTGGAACAAGAATATTCCAGCATATGAAGCATCTTTGCAATGCTTTCCTCCTAATGGATAACATTCAAGTATTTTCAAGTAAACATTCCCCTTAAAGCCTGCTCAGTCCAAATCAACATACTTTTGGGTGGCCACACCCCGATGAAGGTCACTGGTCAAGAGGGCCTGTCCATGTTCCCATTTCTGTGAAAGCAGAGTTCAGGCTCTGACATAGCAGAACATGCAATGCCAACTTTCAGTGTCTCCTCTGGATCAAAACTGTTCCTTCTGTATTCTGGGTTGAAAAATTTTTATTTCTTATCTCAGCACATTTTCATGTGGTTTTTATACAAGTGTAAACCTTATTTTCATATCCAGAAGTTTTCTTAACTTTACTGTTAGAATAAAGATAGTAGACTACTATTAATATTAGGAGGCATTGCATCACAGAACCACTAGATTGGAAGACACCCACTGGAT
>WAAB01013220.1:0-22005 GCA_013389865.1 Piaya cayana
TCTCCTAGTCTGTAGCACTGATGCACCTTATCTGTGTATCGGTCGAGATTGGCAGTGCTGGAAGGGAAGGGGAGAAGCCCACTAGATGATTCCAGGCTGAATGCAGCCATCGATGTGTGTCCCTTTCCTCACGCTGCTGTCAGTGGGCTTTGCAGTGGGACAGGTGAGTGGAGGTCTTGGAGAGGGGAAAGATGTACTGTCAGGGCTGGTTCAGATCCTTCTGATGTTACTGCCGCAGCCTAACACCTGCGAGATGTGGTTGCTTACATTCAGCACAGGGCTACACCACAGAATAAAAAAGAGGGAGTACAGATAAAAATCTTATCTCCTAGGAACCAAAGATTACAAATTCATTTTGCATACACCACCAGACATCCGTTAACTCAAATGGGTTTTGATTAAGAAGATGGGCTGTGTTTGAATCTACAGTGGGAAGATGAAAAGCGGCACAGTCCTTTCATGTTTTATTTTTGTTTTAGCCTATTTCTTCCCAACATTACAGTCTTCAGGAGAAAAAGTGAGGATGCATCCCAGACCCACTTCAGAAAAGAGATAAAATAATCAGCTTATGTCTTTCATTACTCCTGGGTCTGCAGAAACTTGTAAGCAGCGGATTACCTCTTATGATCTTAGAGGTGGTTTTTGATTCACCTGCCTGTAGTGGCTATACAGGATTACTTAGGATAATCTGCAAAAGCGCAACTAAGAAAGTCACACTGAAATAAATCAGTTTATGAAACACCTTCTGCTTTCATGGCTATTAGCTCTCTTTTTTTTCAACTCTGTTTATAAGATGGCAGTAACTCTCTGCTTCCAGATCTTGAGAGAGGTGTGAATATATAGTTGCTAGCATGGTTCTCTCATTTTCTCTGTACTTTTACTGATAGCGGATACCTCAGACATTTACCCAACTAATTCACATTCTCTGCGCCCCTCTCCTTGGCTGTGGAAGAACCTCTTTAAACAGGATGGCTTAAAACTATTGTTTAATACCAGAGTGCGTTTCTGTGTACTGCTCTGACATTACTACTAAGCTGCCTTGGTTGCATTGCATGCAGAAAGAGATCGTTAGATCCTGAACCTCATCCTTCCATCTGCAGTTTCTGTTGAAATAAAATGCAAGAGGCTTTGCTTCTGCTTTTCTCTCTGGTTTTAGATGTGCTGGTAGGACATTGCCTGGAGAAATCAAGCTTTCGTCATCATCATCGTCATTGACACTAAGCTGCAGCAGCACCTAGCTGGTAAGAACGGGATGGAAATCCCACCTTGCAGAGCACCAGGGTGCTTTGATCATTTTCCTTTGGGCACTGGGAAGTTGTGACAGAACAACAAAAATTGCAGTTGTTTGTGTCCCTCAGTGGGATCACAGATATCCCGGCTGGGACTCCGAGTCAGAATATTTAATCCAACAAAGTTTTACCGAGTTGGATTAAATATTCTGACTCAGAGTCCCAGCTGGGATGGCATCTCTTAAAGCTTAGCTTTTATCTTCATAAAAAGAAACGGTTCAGAGCGGCTTTCTCTGTTACCCAGTGCGCTACTGGAGGTTGCAGCGTGGGATTTTTTCACATCCAACTGTAAAAGCATCTGAATTTTGACCCTTTTGCACAGAGTCTTTGGTGAATCTGCTGACTCACTTGTTTTCTTTTAAGTGTTTTTGGTTATTTGTTGCTGGGGAAGTGGATGTCTGCTGCGATTACTGTTGTTTTCATTGCATTCACTGAGGAAAGCAGTGGGGTACCAGAGAAGCCCCTGCCTGGTGGGAGGCAGGGCAGAAAACTGCTGAGAATTTCATAGAATAGTTTGGGTTGTAAGGGACCTTAAAGATCATCCAGCTCCAACCCCAAGGTCTTTCTAGAAGAGGTCTCTTTGGGGGCTGATAGTGCTAACCTCTGGTCTCCCCAAAGCTCGCAGAATTTCCTTTTATACAGGCTGCTTCCTCTCAGGTTTTTATATTGCTTTCCTTTTTGGTATTTGTCCCTCTTGTTCTTACTCTCTTCCCCACTTTCTCTCACTAATTTAATCTGATCCGCATACTTTAACGAAGAATTGAAGTAATAACATGTTGATGTTTACAGCTGACTTTAGAAATAATCTGTAAGTTCTTCCCTGACTGCCTTTTTATCAAATAGGAAGCATTTCGTGTCCTTGTGCTCAGTGCAGTTCAGGGTAATAAGTGCCTGAAGACTTGCTCATGCTTTTGAAGCAGCAGCAATGTCATTTTTTCACCGTTTCATTGTGCCCACACTCTCTGAGCCCAGTACAGTTGCAAACCTTAGCCACAAATATTATTCTTTTTTTACAGGTGGTTAACTGAAACTTTCATCATCGTTTGCCCATCCTGTCTATCAAACAGCCCTTCCTTCCTTTCAGGCCACTCCTGGCGAGATGGGTGACTCACTTTGCTTCAAGGGATTTTCCAGTTGTAAGAATTTATTGACCACATGGTATTTTTACTGTTTTTCACCCCTCTAAGCACAGCAAAGGTAAAGAAGTTACCTGGGTTCTGTGCTTTTAAGACATGGTTACTTTACATGAGGGTGACTTTTGCTGCATTAGAAGGAAAATGAGGTTTTGGGGAACATGCTGCAATTCTTGGATAGAGTGTGTCAGCAGGTAAAGCGTTGAAAGGAAAGCACAGGTCATATATTAGTAAGGATACGAGATTTTATTCTGCTTTCAGTCATACAAGTGCAGGTTTAATACGTGGAATATTGCGTCAATCCATTTGTCCTAGTGCTTTAAATATGTACGGCAAAGATGCAATTGCAGTTATGAGTCTGAAGTGGGTTTTGACAGCAAATATCAGCAGATACGTATAGAATGGTTTGAGTTTGTTAGAATCAGTAACCTGCAAGTGACAGAAGGGCTTCATATAGACTGCTGGGAAACGTCCCACAAACATACTATAAGAAGCTGGAAAATGATTAGTTAAAAAAAATTCAGGTGAATCATTGGTTTTAGGTAGTAAAGATGAATATCTTTAAACACAAAAATTTTGCAATAAGCTGATTTTTTTTTTCATTATCCATGGGACCCTCCCACGCCTGGATGGATGATGTCATTGCTCCACTGGGTGGGATTTGTGGCAGATACCCTCTGATCCTCCTTGGAGTCCTTGCCCCCTTCTCCCAGCTGCCCCAATCCTTGCCCCCCTCCCATCAATCTGCTCCCTAAGCCTCCCTGGTCTCTTTCTCCTTGCAGGCTGATCATGAGCAGCTAGCACCTCGATGGCATCAGCTCAGCAGCTCCTTGTTTTTAGAAACTGGGGAAAGAAAGGCAGAAGGGAAGCAGTGGAAATCAACCTTTCCACTGGAAATGACTTTGTAAGGCAACCACATCCCTTCTGCTGGTGCTGGGAGTGTTCGGGGGTTGCTGTCTCATCGCTGCCAGGGTAAATGCTCCGTGGGGAGGCAAAAAGAGGAGTCACTGCACTGATGTGTGCCCCAAATGTAATCACAGCATCTACCGGGAGCAGGACAGTGGCCAGGCTTGCTTACGATCTGTGCTGTGTGGACCTTGTGAGCAGCCTCGCGCGTTCTCCGAATGTACAGAGCGAAGGGTTGGCTCCTGTATCGTGTGTGTGTAATCTGAAACAAGAAACTGCATCTTTTTCACAGAACGGACGGTGGTTTTTTCTGCTCTTTTGGTCACCATCTGCATTCAGGCATTCCCAGAACACCAGTAACACTGAGTTTACAAAGTCTTCCCTTGAATCTTCCATCAGCTTCTATCTTACAGAGTTGTTTCCCATCTCCCATCATCTTCTGTCTCACCGAGTCATTTCCTGCTTTCTGAGCAGACTTCTGGAAGCACGTTGTCCCATTAAAAAAAAGCAGTTTTGGCTTATATGACTCCAAGGTTTTACACAAATCTTGATGTGGTTCCTGAACCTGAAAGATCACAAGGAGGTCTTATGGTGGTAGCTAAAAAACATAACCCTGTCTCTGCCAGAGCCGATGCCCCGGAGCAGCGCAGAGATCTGGATTTAGAAATTAAAATGGCTTGGAATTCATTAAAATTTATGGAAGCTGGGGTGATCCATTTGCTCACATTTCTTGTAAAGCTTTGGGTTGTTTTTTTTTTATAGAATGGTTTGAGTCAGAAGGGACTTCAAAGCCCATCCAGTTCCACCCCCTGCCATGGACAGGGACAATCTCAGTGGGATCAGGGGCTCCAAGGCCCATCCAACCCAGCCTTGAACACCTCCAGGGACGGTGCAGCCACAGCTTCCCTGGGCAACCTGGGCCAGGACCTCATCGCTTTCATCGTGAAGAAATTCTTCTGAAAGTCTAATTTAAGTCTTCCCTCTCACTCCATTTTCAGCCATCCTGTAACTGTGCTTGGGATTACAGTTTATCAAAGGAGGGTCGCACTTGATCAATGGATCCAGGTGCGGGCCCTCGGCCTGTACAAAGCCTTTAACAGGAGGAGCCTTTCAAGCAGGTTCCCCTCTCCCTTGGGGCCAACTCCAACCTCCCCTCACGGCGGGTCCCCACCGCTGCCATCGCCGCTTTAAGGCTGAGCCCACGGCGCGCAATGAGGGCTCCCGGCGCGGGTGGGGAGGGCCGGTGGCGTGCACGGCCCCGCGCTCTTTAAGGGCTACGCGGAGCCGCCGTCGCCGCTTTAAGGGGCGCGGGTCGGGGCGTGTCCCAGCCGTTCCCGCGCGCGCGCCGGCGCGCTCCCGGCCTGCCCCGCGACCGCCCCGCCCCGCCCCGTCCCGCCCGGTCCCGCGGGCAGGCGGCGAGCCGAGCCCCCTCCGCCCGCGGCCGAGCCCCTCCGAGCGCCCTCCGAGCGCCATGGGGGGCGGTGGCGGTGGCGGCGGGCCCCGCGCGCTGTGCTTGGCCGTGCTATGGCTGTGGCTGCCCGGGCGCAGTGGCGGCGCCATGGACGAGTGCGCGGAGGAGCGGAGCGGGCGACCGCAGCGCTGCATGCCGGAGTTCGTCAACGCGGCGTTCAACGCTACCGTGCTGGCCACCCACACGTGCGGCGCGCCGGCCGAGGAGTACTGCGTGCAGACCGGCGTCACCGGCGTCACCCAGTCCTGCCACCTCTGCGACGCCGCCCAGCCCCACCTGAGCCACGGCGCCGCCTTCCTCACCGACTACAACAGCCCCGCCGACGCCACCTGGTGGCAGAGCCGCACCATGCTGGCCGGCGTGCAGCACCCCACCGCCGTCAACCTCACCCTGCACCTGGGTAAGCCGCTGCCCCCCCCGCCCGCCCGAGCCGCGCAGCGTGCTCCGCCTGCGCCGAGAAACAAGGGCTCCCGCCCGTATCGCCCCGATGGGTGGGAAACAAGCGTGACCGCCCGCACCGGTTTTGGGGTGGGTGGGTAATGATGCGCCCGCCCGCAGCGTTTTTTGGGGGGGTGGGCAAAATCCCGCCCGCCCGCGCCGCCTCGAGGGGGAGCAGCACCAAAGCCTTTGGTGGAGGGGGGCGGTGTGAGGGGTCCCTGCTTGACCTCGTGGTGTTTAAAGGGGGTGTCACTCAGCACTGGGGGCAGCACAGGGCCCGAGCGATGGGGTCTCAGCTGGGTTTGCTTTATCTCTCCTGCTTGGTGTCTCACCGGAGCCCCCCTGGTGTCTGTGGCGCGGGGGCCTCACCACTCTCATAGCTAAGAACTTCCTCGTGCGTCCGGTCTAAATCTGCCCCTCTCCAGTTTATCCCCACTGCCCCTCGTCTTATCACGCCAAGTCTTTATAAACGGTCCCTTCCCAGCTTTCTTGTAGCCCCTTCAGGTCATTAGACCATTTGCAGAGTTTCCTTTGGGATAGCGTTGTAACTCTCGCTTTATTTTGTGGGCGAACTTTTCCTCTCTTTATTTGAACTGCCTGGACACGGAGAAGGGTTGGTTGGTTTGGGAGGACAAGCTGGTCAGTGGGAAGCTAGACCCACGGTTTGCATCCTCACATCCTTAAATGAAAGTTAAAAGCCTCAGTGTAACCATCAGTTTCTGTTCAGTAGCCAGGGAACATCTTACTCTGCAATGACAGGCTGGGAGAGTCAGGGTGGTTCAGCCTGGAAAAGAGAAGGCTCCATGGGGACCTTAGAGCAGCTTCCAGGACTGAAATGGGCTCCAGGAAAGCTGGGAAGGGGCTCTTGATCAGGGAGGGCAGGGACAGGGCGAGGGGGAATGCCTTTAAATTGGAAGGGGAAAGATATAGATTAGATGTTAGGAAGAGTTTCTTCACCATGAGCATGGTGAGGCTCTGGCACAGGTTAGAAAGTGGCTGCCCCATCCCTGGAGGTGTTCAAGGCCGGGCTGGATGGGCCTTGGGCAGCCTGATCCCCAGTGGGAGGTGTCCCTGCTCGTGGCCGGAGGTGGAACTGGATGATCTTTAAGGTCCCTTCCAACCCAAACTATTCTGTGATTCTACAATCTTAGCGGTGGACTTGGCAGAGCTGGGTTTACAGTTCGATTCGATGAATCTAGAGGTTTTTTCTGACCTAGACAATTCTGTGATCTGTATTACTTGTGTTCTTGAGTCTGTGCATCTGTATGTTTAAGTGTTGGAAAAGTAAAGTTGCTGTCATATTTTGGGAAAAACCATTCCCGGGCTTTGAAGTTATGGGCATGTTTCTTTGAAGAGGAACGGCTGCATCTGTAAGATGCCGCAGCATTGAAATCTGGTCATTTTCAGTTGCTTGGGTTTCAGGTTTGTTTGCAGTCTCTTGTAGCTTTGTGAATTTGACTGGAATGCAACTTTTTAAGGAGAAGCTGCCTACCTGGCTTTTAGATATTTGAGTGTGTTTTTTGATCCTTTTTTTTTCCAGTTAGGTTTTTGGATGGAGTATTTGTAGTGTAAAGCCTTTCAGGAACTGAAAGCTTGTTACGGGAACGGTGGTGGTGAGTCTTAAGAAGACCTAACAGTACAAGCGTTAAGCTTTTTACAATACAATTAATTTGCTTAATACAAGCATTTACTGTGCAAGCAGTAAATATTCCTGCATGCCTTTGTATGCATCGCTGAGGTCGTTGTGTGTCCAAGAACCGTGGAGTACCAGAAAGTGCTATTTTAGCCTCAGATGACCCCAGCTCCTCCGCACCCTTGCTCTGCTTTACTCTTGTGAAGGCTTCAAGCCATCTGTGTGTCTGCTGTTGGATTCTGTGTGCCCGCTGAGCTGTTCCCTGCCATCCACGGGACACTCAGTTACTGACAGCAGTAAGGAAGTAGAGGCAAAAGCCTGACAAGTATTTGTGTACTCGGTAGTATGTGAACTCATTCTGGGACACAGAGCCCTTTTATGCAGTTACTTCTTTGAGGATTAGACTGTGTGCTCCAACCCATGTCCTTGTTTGATGCTGCAGTTGCCCTTTATTTGTAAAAGCACTGGGGTCCTAAATGGTCTGCACTGCTTTGCATCCATTCAGGAGCTTCCAGCATGCAAATGCTGCCTTGTGCTGAGTTTTTGGCAGTTCAGGATGTCCTGGGGAACGTCCAGCGGGTTTGGTCTGTGTAGATCAGTGCCGTGTTTTGGAGGAGCCTGCAAAAGGTCAATGAGAACCGCGGGTCTGTTGCCAGTGTGAGAGTGACCTGCAGGGGTTTCTTTGAATCTTCTTACAACTTGCAGCTTGAAACAACTTTTAAAGCCTTTAGTTTTGAGGGTAGATGCTATCAAAGGGCTTAGTATAGAAAAATACAGCATGGATCACTGAATTAAAGGCTCATATCCCTGGGGCATTTGGAAAGGAGTCCTGTGCCCAGAAGTCAGGGTGCTCCCTGGGGAGAGGTGAATTGGGGTAGTTACCCATCCCCGCACAAGGAACATCTGGAGTTATAAAAGCTGTTTCACTTTGTATGAGAGTGTATTGAGAGCCCCTTAGTAAGAGGCCTCCCCGGAGAGGCTTGGAGACATCAGTTTACAGCTGTAAATTGGGAGGAGCTGAGCCTGTTCACAGGGTGGTGTCTGGGTAACTGGGTTAGTGGGCGAGAGGAAGGGGAGCACCACCCTGTCCTTTCTTCCTCTTCTCTTCAAAGCTTCCCTTTGCTTCCCCCATTTTCCAGTTCCTCTGGTGAATTATTTCTAATTTAGACTTGACGCAACCAATCTTTTTTCCCCCAACGTTGCCTTCCTCCCGTGTTCCTGTATATTCCAAGAATAAGGGACTCGGAGGCAGCGGTGCCAGCTTTTAAATAGAAGATGGAAACCGAGGCATTATGGTATGTAGTTAGGTCTCTGCTTTTTTTTGAAGCTGGAGCGTCAATGTTATTTTTACAGTCCATACTGTTTGCTTCTGCTGGGAGCACTGGGATAGTCCTGTCATCTCCCTGGCGCTTTGTGTGCATACGTTTTAGCCCAGCTTTGCTATTCAGACCCCTAACGCACCAAAACAGAGCTGTGTGCTAAAGAGTCTCCTTTGAGCACCAGGAGAAGCAGAAAAGAAATAGCCTGGAGATCCATGGAGCGTATTTATGCTGGGTGGTGTCACTGGGTTTGCATTGTTGCAGATATTATACCATTTTTTTTAGAACACACTTCTTCCCTCTGTGGCTCTAATCTCTGTGTGTTTTCTGTTGTTTCCATTGCCGCTACACTTTTTTTTTACCCACTTTTATGTGTGCCTGCCTGTTCCCTTCCCAGCTGGCCCTGCTACAGCCACCTCTTATTTTTCCCTAACACTTCTGCACTTTGCCTGGGTCTTGCTTTCAGCTATCGTGATCCTGGTGTTTTGTTCCTCGGACAAAGAGGCAGCGTGCTGGTGGCTGTGGAGCGGTCCTGTCTCCACTTAGAGCAGCTACGCTTCTATCAACAAGCCTGCAGGCTAAGAGCAGGCCGGTCTGGCTTTCCCTCCCCACTGCATCTCAGCAGGGATGGTGCCAGGGGATGTGCTTGACTGACGATGCTGGTGAGTTCAGGACAACGTGATGGGCAGGAAAGACCAATTCTCACCTCTTTTCCCATTGCCTGGGAAGAAGAGCTGGTGTTTGGTGCTAGAATGCAGCCCTCTGCTAGCCGTCCATCCAAGAAGAAAAGTGATATTGCTGGTTGCCTTCCTTAAAAGCATGTTGGCTGTGTTTATGGGCTCAAAGTGTGGTTAGAGCTGAGTGTTCCTGCTCTTGAATTTTTCTGAAATCCCTACTGTAGACCAGCCTAGAAACCCATTTTGCCAAACCTGGTGGTGTCCTGAACATGTGAAATAGAGGAAAGCTTGTAAAAGAAAAAACGGATTTCCAGTCTCCTTCCCCTCCCCCTTTTCTAACCGCTCAGTCCTTTATTTGGCTTTGAGCAGAGCGATGCTCTTTGGTTATATATACTTTGTCTGCACAGCGTGGTTTGGGGTATGACTGCCATTTGAAGGCATTTACAAGGAAACCCAGGCGAGAGGCCAGTTCTTCTGTTTGACTTCAGTTTAAGGAGTGAGTTGTTTGTACCAGGCAAGATTTATTTCTTCAGCACAGAGAAGCGGCTTTCTTTTTTTGAAGGGAGGGCTATAAAATGTGCCTTGAATCAAGTACGTAGTTTGTGCAACCAGGGATGCAGTTGGTTGCTTTGTTTTATTTAGCACAGCGCAGTGACGCCCTCGGCTCTCCAGTTTATCCCATTAAGACTTTACGAGGCTGTGGTTTGTTGCCTTCACTGGGAACCACCACGGGACAAGCAGGACCTGCGCACGTGAAGTTTTGCACAGTGTAGCTGCAACGTAAAAGCTCTCAGAAATGGGAATTTAGGCGTTGGGAGAGAATGTTTCCGGCTCTTGGGCTGGTGCGACAGGCTGTGTCTTGAACCCAACCCTGCTGCAGTGGCTTCACCATGGTATTTGTGGAGCCCTGAGGGGACTCTATTTTCGTTGTTCTCACAAAGGCTTGATTTACATTTCGCAGGTTTCGACAGGAGCAGTGAAGAGATCAGGGCTTTTAATGGCCAGCAGTTGTTCAGTGCAGTTATATAAAGTCACTTTAAAGCTCCTTATCGCTTCCTGCATACCTTTTAAATTCCCCGGTTTTCTGTAGTACCTCCATTCTGTCTTCCCTGAGACGCTGATGCCCCCAGCGTGACGCCTTTGCACTTATTTTGGGGCACGGAGAGAGCGCTAGGATTTTGTCGCATTCTGCTGCAAAATCACCTGCTATTTGTGGTGCTTGCCCGGAGTTGAGTGGCTGGAAGGATTAACTGCCGGTTTTGACACACTCTTAATACTTCCTTTTGTAGATTTTAACCTTGGAAACTGTGGTTTGCTGCTCGGAATTGTTAGCTTGCTGAAAAGTTTTCTGGCTTATTCAGTAGCATTAAGTAGCATTTCTCTAATAGCTGGAGGCTTTGGGAAGCTCTCCTGGCCTCTCCGAGCGTGCAAGTGAAAATCCTAGGCTGCTTCTTCCCATGGAAATGAAAAATGGGATTTCTCTGCAGACAACATGTAGAGAAAATGATTACCAGCACAGACGCACAAGTTGGGAAAATTGGATCTCTAGTTCACTGTAATTCTTGAAAACAGGACCATGAGCATTGTCCTTAATCATATAGCCCTTGTCAGACAGAGACCTCCCACTTGCATCCTCGCGGCCCTAATTCATCACCGGCTGCCACCGGTGATGCTGTGCTGAGTGATTGCATGCAGACTCGCTGTCTGCTTCTATTTCTACCTGTGGGTTAGCTAGGATACGAGGTCTGGTGCGTTAAACTAAACTCATTGCATCTAAAGTTACCGTCTTTGGTTTGTAATAACTTCTGACAGCTCAGCCTGGGGCTGTAGCTCTCTCGCAAGCTCCTGCCCAAGAACAACTGCTTCAGCCTGCTTTTGCTGAATCTCTGAACTACTCTGTTTGGAAATTAAGATGAGTTTCAGAGTTTCCTGATACATTGCAGATGTCTTGCTGGATTTGTTGAGGGCTGCACATGTGTATCTTGTAGTTTTCCTCCCAGGTACAGAGTAGCCCTGTGTGTGTGTTACACCAGGCTTTACAGGCTCCAGGTGAGGGCTGGATGTGGATGCTTGTGTTGAGGACCTGTGTGTTTAAAACTTTGTAATATTAGGTCCTTTTCTTAAAGCTAAGCCCTCTGCAAAGAGCGTGCTTGGGATTGCTGTAGCATCCCTTGAGTAGCACAGGGGTTTTAGCGGCGCTGCTGGTAGGACTGCAGTGTTGGCTGTCAGTGTTTGCAAGAGCCTGGGGACAGCTGCTAACAAAGCAACTGTGCCCTGCGATTAGGGAGCTGCTCCCAGCAGACGTGCATGGTTGTCAAATGGGACCAGGAATATGGAGCCGCGAGGCTGCTTTTCATAGCGTGCCAGGCTGCAGGTGCAAGCTGCCGGTCGCCTTTGTGGGGCTGTTAGATACTTTGGAGGTCAACCAGGATAATTTATCAGATTTCCTGATGTAGAAGCTTGGGAAATGGTGAAAACTTGTCAACCGTAGAAAGGAACGGAAATGACAAAGTAACTTTATTTAAATCAAATCAGCCTTAGTCTTTAATCTCTCTTCTACCAGTCCAGCCCTATTTGAGAGATCACTTACCATAGCACCCACACACCCTTTTACAGTGACCAGCCCCTTTTACATTGTTCAATGATCTTTGGCATTTTGGTTTGAAACTGGGCGGTAAAACGCTCCTGGTTTCTGTGCTTCTACTTGTTTTAGATATTCCAGTGTGATAGTCATCAAAGAGCTGTTCCCAGTGGTAATCATGCCTGCAGTTCTGACACAACACAGCTGTGCTCAGCAATGGAGAATTTCAGAATTTCCTCTTTTAGAAATAGCATCCAAAAGCTATTATTGGATTTTTTTTCTGCAGGTAGGTAAACTAGTACCATCTTGCACATGGGAGGTAGGCTTCCATGTAGCCCAAGGGCTTGTTTGCACAGTTGGCTTGGGGATTTTTGTTCTGGAGGAGGAAAATGTAGATAATTTTAGGGTCTTACTAGAGCTGGTGTATTGAGATCTGGCAAAGACCCTGGTTTTATGGGGTCTTGGGTCAGGTTTCTGTAATGTTCTCATCTCTGTTGTAGACTTAGAACTGGCCTATGGCTGACCTGGCTGGGCTTTGTGGAGGGTTCTAGGTTTTACAGGTCACTAGTCCTGTAGCAGTGGGGTAATCCTCTGATTATCAGGGGCTTGAGGTGATGCTCATCTGGGAAGATCATAGAATCACAGAATGGTTTGGGTTGGGAGGGACCTCAAAGCCCATCCAGTTCCAACCCCCTGCCATGGGCAGGGACACCTCTCACTGGATCAGGGGCTCCAAGCCCCGTGCAACCTGGCCTGGAACACCTCCAGGGATGGGGCAGGTGCAGCTTCCCTGGGCAACCTGGGCCAGGACCTCTCCCCAACGGGAAAACATTCCCTCCTAAGATCTCATCTCAATCTCCCCTCTTTCAGCTGAAAGCTGTTCCCCGTTATCCTATCCCTGCCCTCCCTGATTGAGAGCCCCTCCCCAGCTTTCCTGAAGCCTTTTTCAGTGCTGGAAGCTGCTCTAAGGTCTCCCTGCAGCCTTCTCTTCTCCAGGCTGAACCCCAACTCTGTCAGCCTGTCGTTGTACAGGAGGTGCTCCAGCCCTTGGATCATCTTTGTAGTCTCCTCTGGACCAGCTTAAACAGATCCATGTCCTTCTTGTGCTGGAGCCCCCAGTGCTGAATGCAGGGCTCCAGGTGAGGTGTCACAAGAGATGAGGCTTCAGGACTGTTAAATGGCTTTGGATGTTGGCAGCCAGTCCCTCCCAATGGGCTGAGGTGGGAAGGAGGAAGGCTTGGCCCTTGCATTGCGCTTACCTTTGCAATGGAAAGATCAACTGTATCTGAGGGCTGTCATAAAAGAAAAAAACATCCCTAAACCCCTAAAACCTGCCAGACTTCATAATCTGGTTTAACGGGTGTTCTTCCCCAACATGTGTATGTTCACTTGGGCAGTGGCTGGCTTGCCCATCGTTTGCCCAAAACACTCATTTCTGTGGGTCCTCCAGGCCCAACAGAGCACTGTGGAGTCTGGGGTTAATATTTCTAACTGTCTTTATATTAAAAGATAATTAATGTCACAGTCTTTAAGCGAATGGTTGTGTTGAGGGATAAATCAGCAGTTTTTGTGGCACTTTCTTATACTGCACACCACGCAAGTACAGTGTGAGCTACATGCTCCGAAAGGCATGGTTTGGGTTGGGTTTACCTCCTCCTGATGTTACTGGAATGGAACATCAGTTCCTTCTGGAAAGCCTACCCTCTGATGCTTCTTGGTTACATGGGACTGCTTGACTGGGTAAAAAGAAAATGTTCTAGTCCTGGGTCTTCTGTGGCCCACTTCTGAAGAGGGGGGTTATTTATAGTTCTTTCATCTGCAGTTCTTTACATCCTGTGGGATTTTGCAGTGGGATTTTCTTCCCGGCAGCTTGTGGGGCTGGTCCCTGGGGAACCACTGTGAAGAGGCTGCCCTGCCTGCTGCCCCTGCCTCCCAGCTCCTGAAAAAAGGATTTGTTTGTGGGGATCCAGCGTGTCCCTCTCTGCCTCCTATGATCGAGGTCCAGAGGTTGGCGCCGCAGCCTCCTTTGGTTTTGGTACAGCAGCTGATGCCTTCCTTCTAGCCACTGCTTTCTCTGGCTGTCTCCATGGAGGCAGAGGCTGCCCAGGGAGCGGGTTGAGTCATCTTCCCTGGAGGTGTTTAAGACACGGGTGGATGAGGCGCTGAGGGGCATGGTTTAGTGTTTGATAGGAATGGTTGAACTTGATGATCTGGTGGGTCCCTTCCACCCTGATGATTCTATGATTCTAGAATTGCAGAACGCTTACTGTGGTTGTGTAGTTTCCCCTCCTTCACTCGTTGGGGCCTGGGGAAAGAAGCAGCCCCTCGTTTAAGGACAGTTGTAGGTTTTCCTGAGTTGAAGCCTTTACTTTGTCATTAAAAGCTAACGTTTTTTGCTGCTGATTCCCATCAGGGTTATGAAGAAAATGCACGAAGCATGGGGTAAAGACATTTGGGGCTGTGAGTATGGGGCAGCTGCTGTAGGGTGAGATGTGAACTCTGAATAAAGCACCATCCCACCATCATTGTGTGGTGGCTCTGGAGTGAAATCTGGTTTTCTCCTTGGTTTGCCTCCCTCTCTGCTCCCTCCCCTGTCCTCCGCCCCGCTGGGATTGCCAGCTGAGCTGGGAGTGGTGTGCAGGGCTAGGATTGCTCTTGGGTCCCTCCATCTGTGCTCTGCAGGCTTGAGTTAACTGATTAAATTACTGGCATTACACGAGTCACCACTCTTCTGCTTTCAGAGCAGGGTGGCTCTGCATACATCCCGCTGGGCACGCTGCCCCTTTCTCACACCCTCCCTTGTGGGGGGGCGAACCGGGCTATCCCTGCTGCCTCCACAGTCGGGACACCTAAACCCCAATTCCTTCTGGAACAAAGCGTGGGTTGTTTTGGAATTAATGATGGAAAGGCAAGCTTTTCCAAGAGCTTCATGGCACTTTAGGGAAATAAGGGCCTTTTTTAGATGTATCATAACTGTTACGAAAAAGCTGTCTGCTTCTTTTTGGCACTTAGTCTGAAAGCATTGCACGTAGGGAGCTGCAGTGCCAGAGTCCTGATTTCTGGTTAGGAAGGGAAGCTTGTGGTTTTTGTGAAGGGTTGATGTTTCAAACTGTGGAAACAACTAATTGCCTGACAGACCCACAGCTCTAAAACCACAGTTCTCCTGCAAGTGACCTTAGTTTCTCTTGTCTGTCAGTATCCCAAAAAAGCAGGAATAAAGCTTTATTCCTGTTTCAGAGCTAAATTTCTTTATATCAGAGAATTGAGGCCATTGGATGATTGTGTTGCTGGAAGTCACCAGTGTAGGTGGGTGGTGAGGGAACACCTGGGTGGAATTCTGCTGGATCAGAGCTCATCTGTTCCTGGCAAGTGGGCAGCAATAGCGCTTATGAGTTTGGTCAACATTAAGATGTATTGGTACCCAGTGGTTTATGTTTAGAAATCTGTTTGTAGTGTGAAGCCCTTGGAAGGACAGCAGAAGATTCCCCAAGTGGAATTTGTTCCCTTTCTGTGCTTTGATTCTCTGTTCAAGAAAAGCATGGCAGTAATCCTGGTTCTTTTTTTTAATGACAAATCGTGTTTTACTCCTAATTCATAGCACCTTCCTGTGGTGTCTGAAAGCGCCTGGAGCAGCTGGGATGCAGCTGCAGTGCTGGCTGGTCATCAGTGGAGGTGGAGAGCTCCTGTTTGTGTCAGGGAANCGGTCGTCAGTGGAGGTGGAGAGCTTTGGTTACAGCTCTTGCAGAGCTCCTGTTTGTGTCAGGGAAGAACTGGCCTGTTTTTCACGTGAAGCAGGCGTCTCTGGTCTCTTTGTACTTTCTAGCTAATTAACACTATTCCAGCAGTGCTGTTGTCTTGGCCACTGAGGCAGTGCTTTGCCTGGATGCTGTTGCTGGCTGTTAGATGGAGGGGGTTGTGAATGTTTATAGGAATCTCTATTTATCCTGTTGCGAAACCTCATACCCAACGTGTCTCCTTGTTGATTTGTCTGTGAATTAATCACCTTTGCATTCCATCCATTTGGTCCGTTTTGCCACTCCCGGGCTGTGGCATGGTCTTTTGTGAACTGCATGTTGGAAAATTAACATGCTGCTCTGGTGGCTGGGAGGGACCCTGTCTGCCAGCCTTTCTGTCCCCCAGGTCCTGCTTTTTTTGTAATTTTTATTGCTCCAGCTCTTAAAAAGTCGACATTCACTTGAAAACAGTGGGAGGGAGCGATACGTGTCTTGAGAGGGTGATCCCATCAGTGGGAGTGGTATTGAGTGCTACCATAGGCTATAGAGAAGAGATGTGGGAAGAGAGGTGGTTCAGCGAAAGGAATGGAGCTTGAAGTCGTTAATCTGCGTCATTAGTGCTGTGTACCAGAAAATTTATACTGTGCCTGGCTAAATTGTACGAGCCTTTGAAATTTGCGGCAGTGCTAGCAGCCCCGCTGGTTTTTGTCCTTCCTGCAAACACGCAGCTGCCTGGTCGGGGCATCCCCGCTGCGTCCTCTGCCCGGCTGAAGAAAACCCAGGGACCACAAGAGACTGGCTGGAAGAAGCCTCAAGAAAATGAGTCGGTATTTCCTTTGGACCCATGGAGGATGTGAAGGCGTGGAATGTTGGGTTCACATATCCATGAAACTCAGGAAAACTTCTATCAACCCCTTCTGAGGAGTGATGCGTGTCCAGACTTGATTAAGAAATTCGCTGGTAGTAGTCCAAGAGGCAGACGGAGCGTGTGCTCCCATAGCTGTATGTGGTCTGCAGAAAGGCTGGCTTTGTTCAGGTAGCTGGGCTTGCCTGCTCGAGGGAAGCTTATCTTAAATGTACAGAGTCTCTGAGCTTTTGCCTTTCTCCTTCTGATGTTGTAAAGCCACATTTCGGCACAGGCAACTCAGCAGAAAAGGTGATGGATTGCAAAAGGTTTTGGGTGGGAAGTAGGCGTGTGGATGAAGGTGTTTCATATGCTCAAATACTTGCCGTGTATCTCCATACAGTTTTTATCTTGCCCATCTGTTGCTTTTTCCTTTTCCCCCAGCCCCAAGGCTTTTATGCTGACAGTTGTGTTTTGGGTTCAGTTGCTGTGACAACAGATTACAAGGCAGAAGCGTTTTGTGTACCTGGATTGCATGGTGTCCTTGCAGAAGCTGTCTTGAAGCTATATGGGGTGCTTAAAATTTGCGAGGCCAGGAATGAAGGTGCGGCTTCACGGTATCTCAGGGTAGACTGGCTTCTCTCAGCCCTGCCCACTTCCCCACAGCTGGGGGCAAGCAGTCATACAACCCTTGTGTCAGCTTGCTTAATTAAGTCCCAGCAGCTAATTTGATGGAAAGATAACCTCTTGGTGGCCTTAATGATACTGGGATATGCCTGGGGGAGTCGGTACTGGTTGGTGGGAAGGAGGCACGAGGGATGCTCAGCCTGGGGATGGGGACGGACTGATACCAGTTACAACCAATTTTGAAAACACCCTAAAAGGGTTCTTTTTTTTTTTTTTTTCTACAAGGATCCTTGTGATAGGGAAAACTCAAAAGTAAAGAGTTGAGGTTAGGGGAAGCTGCCATGGGCTTTGAAAGCTCAGCCTTCTGTAAACAGAAGGAAACGAGCAATCTGAAATTTCCACTTTTGCGCCTTGTGCATGGGTGCAGCTCATTAGTTGAAGTAAGAAACCTGAGGAAAAAGATTGAGAGACTGGAGAGCGTTTCTGGGCAAGGATTTTCATAGAGAAGATATGACTCGCCTTCCCTGGAGGTGTTTAAGGCATGTGTGGATGAGGTACTGAGGGGCATGGTTTAGAGATTGGTGGGAATGGTTGGACTCGATGATCCGGTGGGTCTCTTCCAACCTGGTGATTATATGATTCTAAGACATTCATGTATGTATTTAAGTTAAAAGACTGAATTATTGTTGAGTTTTAGTTTATGCAAAAAGTCTTTGGAGATTCAGCTGTCCTAGCTTGTTTTAGCTGACTTTGCATAAGCAGGAAAAATGGTACTTGTTTTTCATAAAATTAATAACCCATTAAAATAAGTGGGCAAACTGATATTTATGCAGCTTCTTGGCTCTCTTGGAAGCAGATTGAAGGGCAAGAGATTGACCTATAGTGGAAAATAACTTGATAAAACGGGTTTGTCTTTTTTTTCAAGCATTTTATCATAAAGAATTGTCAAAAAGACCCATTGTGAAACTAAATCTCATTTTCATAAGAAGTGCTGAAGATTAAGATGCTGCATACCAATGCAATTAAATGTAGAGGCTTACTAATTTTCGAGTTAATAACACTATAATGACTTTTCTTTTTATGTCTTGGACTTCAGATAGCGATGGAGGAGATGGAGTCCAAGAAGAACTCTTGTGCCATTGATATTCATCGTGTATATAAGAGTTAAATGTGCAGCCAGAGGAGAGAGGGTGACTGAAGTGTCTCAGCACTTTGGGTTAATTACTCAAACAGCTCCTGCAGAACAGCTTTTGAAGTGTCAGGTTGGCTGGGCTGATGTTGCGTCAGCATTTCTTTTGTTAAAATACTTCCTAAGAGATGAAATGTTGGCGTATGTGTCTCCTAGGAGGAGGTTTCCTGCAAGTTGGCTGCTTGTACAGAGCTGTAGAGCTGCTCTTCCAGCAAAGAGTCAACGGATGAATGGTGATAAACCTTTGTAGAAGTAGATGTAAAAATGTTTATGCCTTGTGTTTTGGTGGACAAAAAAAGGGCCATTTGGTTCTGCAAATGAGCTGTATTCATTAGTCCTAAGGAGAAGTGGGTTTTTTTTTTCCTTTTAATCAACTTTCACCTACTTGCTTAATCTGCAGGTGCCTAGAGTTTAGCATACCCGAGGGCTTTTCTTACAGAGGTCTCCCTTTGCTATGTATCCTGCCCACACAGAGATAAAGATGAGGCAGAAATCCCCTGGAGTGATGCATTTTTGCATGGGTATGCAGCAGTTCCTGCCCAGGCGACTCTTCTTGCTGGAAAGGATCCAGCGTGTCTGCCAGCCTGGAGCTGCCTCTGATGGGCTGGGAAGAGGCACCGTGATCACCAGCAGGGTGTTCAGATTGTGGGGTGCTTGGGGAGATCACACTCCGAGGTTGCTTCTGTGTTCTCCCTGCCAGGGATGGCTGATAGCAGAGCCCAAGGACAGATGCTCTGTTGTGGGATCACCAAAAGCTCCTTGGCAAGTGCAAGTTTCATAGCAGCACAACTTTGTCCTTCTCCCTCCTCTCCCATTTGGGGAGAAGGTGGTGAATAGTCAACTCCTTCCTCCCCAGATAATGCTTGAAAGCCATCCAAAATGGAGTAGATTTCAAAAGCAGCATGAAGTCACTGGGGTACGTAAGTCCCAGAGTCCTGTTGGGGGTTTGGGAGCACTCAGCCCTTCCTTCCTGCTGGGAGGGAGGCTGAAAAACTTCCAGACCGTTTTGGTTTTAATGCTAAATGCATGGTTTCCTTCCAGCACGGTGAGTTTGTGACAGTTTTGGAGCGTGATGCCTTTAACCTGAGCACAAGCCGAATCCTGCTAGCGAGGCAAGCAAAGGCATGTTTGCTAAAGATAGTGTGCACACGTGAGTGTAGTGCAGGGAGGGTTTAGGGCGCTTTGAGAGTGCTGGTATTTAAAGTGCGATCCTAGGCATACCAATGAAGAAAATTGAAAGGGATCAGATATATCTAATGAATAATAAACTACTTAAGGTCAGCTTTATCCTTTACAGCACCTATTCTTCATGGCAGCTGTGCCTGATGACCCTCGCTCCATCACACAAGCATATTGAGCGTTGACCTTTTCATCAGGCTCAACCCTGTCATGTGCTGTTGTGCTCTCAGGTGATGTGGCGTAAGGTTTTGGCATCCCTCCTGCCTCTCTGGCCAGCGTAAACTGGTGATTCAGTAATCCCTGCAGCACATTGGGGCTACCTGAGGTTATAACTTAGGCTCACGCTAGCTGAACACCCCCTGAATTTTGTTCAACTCTCTTTTAATTGTGCTTCCTTTAGATTTATTAAATAGTTGTACTTTGTGTAGATTGAAAATGTTAAGAATAGACGTGCTCAGGACAGGACTATTGTGTTGATGTTGACAGGTTTGCTGGAAGCTGAAGCATGCCTTCTATTTTAAGAAGCACCAGGTTTTGGAAGGGGTTGCTTTCTTGACCCCACACTGAGGAGCTGCTATTAGGAGCTAAGAAGAGACCATCACCATAAATCAGTTTTTTTGTGTGCTGCCATTTGCTAGGTAGTGCCATTATTGCAAATAATAGCCTCAGCTTGGGATTTCTGAGGAGTTGTCACCTTTTGTAATTAAGAGGCACCAGCTGCAAAGCTGGTTGGTGAAAGAACCTGAAATCACATCTAATAGACCTTTTACTTTTTGGTACAACTCTGCTGCTAAAAATCTTTTTTTCCCATTGTCCCATCGCTGTTCAGGCAAGTCCATACATGTAAAGAAATAAAGCATAAGTGGCAATATAGGGGAACTAATCATAGGATCTCCAGGTTGGAAGAGACCCATCAGATCATTTAGTCCAACCAATCCTATCAAATACTAAACCATCCTGATTGGTACCATGCAGCAAGTAAGTTATCTGCAATTTCCCTCTCCCCGGTAGCTGTAACCACTGTAAAAATGGAAAGATTTTGTTCAGGAAACCTAACTTTGCTGAGCTTGCTCTAAAACAAAGGCAGGAGAGAAGGGAAAGGCGCACAGGACCTTTATTTGATGGGATTCTGTAGCTACGGAGTTGGGTTCCCAAATATAAACTGTGAGCATCTCTGGCAAGCATGATTGCAGGGGCGAGGTTCCCAATGTAAACAGTACATGAAGTGATGGAGAGCAATTTCCTGAGCCTCCCGTCTCGAGCTGGCTTCTTTAGAGGAGCAGACAGCTGTTGGTATCTGCGTTTTGTCATCACGGAAACCCAGTGGTGACCACACGGATTTTATTGCGCCATTGTCAATCGCTTTAGCAGGTACACAGCCTTATCAGGCTGTGCTTACCAGGTATTATTCTTATCAGGTATTATTCTGTATCCAGCTGTTTCTGGAGCAGCTGGGAACGCCATCTGAAACTTGTGTGGAACTGCAGTTCTGCAGGGCAAACTGAAGGGAGGACTAAAAAGCCATGAGTTTGTAGTGGGTGTGGTTTTTTTTTTAATCTTCCCTAAAATGGTAGGAATAAGGGAGGGTTTTGCTGGAGTTTGGGATTTTGCAGCATAGGGTTTGCTCCCTTCTTTCTTTCTTTGCGCTGATTTTTTTCCTCCTTTCCTCCTCTCATGCTCAGGATTCCCTCTGATTCAGTAGGATCATCTAATCTTCAGTGCCCAGCCCAGCTGGGGAATGTGCATTTTGATAAGGAGCAATGAATGGTGCTTCCTCACCCAGACTCGGAAGAATCCCAAAAGCAGCTCATACGTCACTGGGAGGATGCTCGACTCTTTGCAGCTTCGATAACTTGTGCAACAGATGGTTGTAGTGATACAGTGAGATCCTAAAAAAGTTAATACAAAAAAAAGCTTTATAAAAATAACTGGCTTACTTCATGCTACTTACTGGTTTTTGCCTTTATTCCAAACATGCAGAGGTTTCTTGTTTCCTTGGCCGTGGTAGGTGTGTGGGTCGCACCCCTCCCCAGCTTCGCACAGTGTGTAGCTGCGTTGCCTTCAGAGCAAGTCTACGCTCAGTCTTCAGAGACCAATAGTGACTATAGCCAAATTATTTTAATAATTCTGGTGGTTTGTAGTTGAGTAATAGTAGTTTCCAACTTCCTTTTAGAAAAAATAACGGGAACTATAGGGTTATTGTGGGGGTTTTTTTGTGAGAAAAAACTGCTGTGCTCTGAGGCATTTTGGAGTTCAAGTCAGTAGTATGCTTCTAGAAGCCTGTTTTTCTTTTTTAAGTTTCTATTTATCCTTGTGGTTGTAAGTTAGGAAATATTCACTGTCATAGGTCACAATATTCCTGTGCTATATTTGGGAATATAGCTGGCAGCTTGCTTTTTCCCTGGGAATGTTCTTGTCAGGTTGGTGCAGAAAGCTCTAGCTGCTTGGTTGTTCGGGGAAGAGCCTCTTGAGTTCATTCTCTATTTTTTATTTTCAATTATTTTTTTCCCTTTTTACTTCCACTTCTTTTAGACTCCTTCAGTGCCTCTTCCACTGTCATGGAAGAAATCAAGACTCAAAGTACTTGAGCTCTCGTCACAGCTCCTTGGTTTTCAAGGCTGTTGTTTGTCTTGCCTCTCGTACACGAGGCTCCCTTTCCTCTTTGTGTTTCTCATTGTTTTCTGCCAAACCCCTGTATTTCAGAGCCACTTCCTGCACGGGAATCTCCACACGCAGAGTTGTTCGTTCCTTTTCGTGTGCAGTAGAGGCACAACTGTGCAGGGCATGAAATTGCAGAAAATTAGGAAAATCTGTGAAAGAGATCCAGGGGTTTTCTGTGTTTCTTTCCAGCTTTTTGCATATAATTATTCTGTGTTTAAGTAAAAAGAACCCAAAACTTCATAGCAATCAAATAAAAGTTTATTTATTTATTTTCCCCCCCATGGGATTATAGCTAGTGAAACTTTTTTTTTTAAAAAACAAAAA
>WAAB01013220.1:23018-108080 GCA_013389865.1 Piaya cayana
CTGAGGGGCATGGTTTAGTGTTTGATAGGAATGGTTGGACTCGATGATGCATTGGGTTTTTTCCAACCTGGTGATTCTATGATTCTGGCTGTAACCTGGAGATGTCCTTGTGCATTTGTGAGACTTGGGGGGGGGGGGGGGACACGGACCCTTTTTCCATCATGCCGGGTTGCTCTGTGTTTGAAAGTGGTGCATGCAGCTTCATTTGCGGCACTACTTGTTCCAAACCTGAGTTTTTTGGGGGGAGGTGGTGGCTCTCAGTTGGGTGCTTCCTTCCTAATCTCCTGAGAAGAACAGAGCACTTGTGGTTCGAGGAAGTTTTGCCAACGCAAGCATTCTTGGTTAAAGCATTGTATCACTAGGAACGCTTCTGGCTTTAAAGCTGTAGAAGATAAGTTGGTCTGGACACTGTCACCTAATAACTGTTTGTTTATTTGTTTGTTTGAAGTGCAGGCCTGGATTGTGGAAACAGGGTTTGAAATTCTTGATATGACGCAAATTGGCAGGGAAGATGCCAGACAATTTTTCTTGAGTGTGAAATGCTTTGTATCTCTAGTCAGCCAACTATCAGGCAAGGTGGTGATCTCAAACTCCGATATCTCCTTACCCTTCTGTTGCTGAAAAATGTCAAGAACATTTTGTTTCCGTCCCAAAAAAAGAACAGAAACAAACTGCAAAACCTTGGAGGTTGCTATGAAACAGAACAGCTTTCCTCTTGGCTCTGTTCGTGAAGCCTTTAAATGTGCTCCTTGCCGAGTTCCCATGTGCTGGGGTGTATGTCGGAGTGTGTGTTTGGCAGGTACGTCTCCTCTTCTGCATCCAACCATTGCACTCACAGCCCAGAAAGCTGATTGTGTCCTGGGCTGCATCCAAAGCAGTGTGACCAGCAGGGCAAGGGAGGGGATTCTGCCCCTCTGCTCTGCTTTCGTGAGACCTCACCTGGAGCCCTGAGTCCAGCTCTGGAGTCCTCAGCACAGGAAGGACATGGAGCTGTTTGAGCGAGTCCAGAGGAGGCTGCAAGGATGATCCGAGGGCTGGAGGACAGACTGAGAGAGTTGGAGTTGTTCAGGCTGGAGAAGAGAAGGCTGCAGGGAGACCTTAGAGCAGCTCCCAGTATTGAAAAGGTGCTCCAGGAAAGCTGGAAAGGGCTCTTGATCAGGGAATGTAGGGGGAGGGCAAGGGGAAAAATTTTCAGCTTCCTCTTGTGACTCCCTTTCCAGGGTTGATTTTCACTGTCAGTAGCAAAGTGACTGTGATTATGGCTTTCCTCCTGTTTTGTGAAACGGGAGTTGTAGTAGCAGTGTATCTCAAGAAGAGAAGGCTGGAGGGGCTACACGTGTGTGCCAGGTGCCTGCGTATTTTACATAAATTGACATGTCCTTTTCTTTCCATCTTGTTCTCTCGTGACCTAATGACTCCAGTTCTGGTTACAATAAAAATCTGAAGACAGCTAGATTTGTTTGCTTCAGTCTTTCATTGTTCAGGATGTCAACGTAAGATGTCTGATGTGCAGCTGGGGCTTTTGAATGTGGAAGTGTTTCTCGTGGAGTACTTGTGATTCTGCATGGCTTCAAGTACTACAGAAAGCTGGGATCCCACCAGCTTGTGTGACAGGGACACAAGAACTGCCTGTAGATTGCAACATTTCAGGCTCACAAATGAGGTGGTTTCGGGGCTGGCAGTCAGGGCTGCTTGCATGTGCCTGTTTTTTCCCTTTACTTCTGCAGACAGGGTGTGCACGGAGTTTTTGTTCCCAGCACTTTGCCAATGGGTCATCAGCCAAACAAGCTGATGTGTATGTGAAGGTGAGGGGGATGCAGAAGGCAGCACTCTGCTCTGCGTGGCTGAAGCCTCGCTGAGCTGGAAGGGTGAGCAGGGGCCGTCAGGAGGAGCAGATGGTGCTTATTTCTGAATTTACAGTGTGTTCTCCACTGCCCTGGGCCAGATGAAATGATTTATCTTACGAATTCCAGAGGCTTCTGTAAACATAATGTGTAAATACATACAAACAGAGGCTTGATCTGCTCTGGTTTTCCTGTCTGGGAGCAGTGTTTTACAAAACTTGCTCCCAGCCTCTGGGCAGAGGACGTGGAGACCAGGCGTGAGTCATTTCTTATCTCTGCTGGAGTCCACCTCTTTCAGAGCAGAGCCCTCAGCTGGTAGCACAGCTCAGGCTCCCCAGGGCAGGGTCACACCAAAGCTGGGCTGGAAGGCTTACAAGTCACCTGCCCTTTTTGGAGCTTGGAACAAAGAGGGCTGTTGTGTTGGGATGGGGATGAACCCTGGTCATGGTTTCATCTGCCTCATTACATCCCTGGGAGGGGCTCACCATGCGCTCGTCTGTCTCTCTTTCCAGGGCAGCATCCTCGGTTTTGCTGATATTTTTTTTTATGGCTGGTGATGTTGAACTCACAGAGGGTTGGTGTTACCAGCTAAATGGGTTTCTGCCACTCTGCACTGAAAGCGTTGAGAGGAGCCCTGCCAGCTGCCAGGTGTTTGGGACACTTTGACCATCTCATTGGAGGCTTGACCTTGGTAGAGCAAATGACACAGAAAAAACATTTTCTGTTCTTTGTTGCTGAGCTTCAGATGGTAAATTCTGGTGTTACTGGTGAAGGGCACTCACTACTTCTCAAAAGGAGTATAACAGGGTTTGGATGGAGTTTGTCTGTCCCAGGACAGCTGTGGTCTGGAAAAAAAAGCAGCATTACCTCAAAGTTGGGGTGAGGTGTTAGCGTAGGAGCTTAGCTGTGAGATGGTTGAGCTGCTTATAAATGCTCTGAACTCTGAAGCTGTTGTTGCAGTGGTCGTAGGGTCTTATAAAATGAAAGAAAAAAACATTGGCGGAGTTTCTGAGAGAGGGGGAGAGAGAGAAGAGACTCATGGCCAAGTTGAGCTGGGAGTAGGGTATAGAACAGGTCAGTGCAAAGATGCTCCTAAAGTCAGTTGCTCCTTTTCAGTGAAAGGAAAAGAATAAGTAGTTGTCTAAGTTGCATTCCTGGAATTGAAAAAAAGTAAAAATGATGAGAGCACTTGCTAGAGTATAGAGCAGACTGGAAAGCTTTTACAGGTCAGGATTTGCTTGCAGTGGGGAGGGAAAAACAAGGACAGTCACTCTTCGTCAAAGGTTGGAAGTGGGATTTGTCGAGAAGCTGTGTTGGTATCTGTGGTTTTTAATCTCTTTAAAAAGTGAAGTAATATTTTTAGATGCCACAGCTGCTGAAGTTAGAACTAGTGGAGTTGTTTACATGGTTTTGGATGGATTCCAAAAGTCTCCAGCAAGATCAGGTCATTCAGTAGCTCAGCAACAGGTAAAATCTCCCAGGGGAATATATTGAGTATTGCACGATCAAGGCAAAACGTTGGAGCTGCTTGCTTATGTTGATGAATTCACTGTGGGAGAGACACTTTGCCATGTGGCATTGAGTGCATTTCTACCAGCAAGTAGGATTAATTATCTTAGCTATCATAATAGTAATGGAAGATAAAACCAAGTGAGAAAGGGAATGTCTGGTACCTAGTAAGCTGTTATCACTGTGACTGCTCCGCAAGCCTCGTGTGAACTTGGTGACTCTGCTGGTTGAAATTGGCCGTTGAATTTAAGAAGTTGCTGGAGATGAATGAGGGGGCTGGTGGCATGGATTAAACTTCATCTGGAGAAGAGGTGGAAAGATTTTAGAGATGGAGAGACTTGAGGTGGAAAAGTTGGTGTAGGAAAGGGCATCCTTTGCCATGGTGTAAACAAAGGCACCGCAGGATGGTTTGGGGAATACTGTCATGAAAGTGGGTGTCACTGCAGCCCCACTGCTGAGGTTTATGGGCCCCAGTTGTGTTGAGCAGGGGCACCCAGTGCAAAACAGTCTCCTTCAGCATGAACCAGAGCTGAAGATCATTTAAGTTCTGCTGACTTTATGCTGAATATCAGTTAAAGCTTTTGATATTGGTTTTTGAGAGACTGTGTGCCTGTACAGTCTCAAAACTGCTCCTTAACCTTTTCCAGAACTGGGATGTGGTGGGTGATAGCCTCAATAAAGGAGCAAAATATTTTATAACACTGAAAAATTCAAAGTATTAAGCCAGCACCACAACAGTTTAATTTATTGTTGGTTAATATTTAATAAATGCTAAAGTACCGAAATATATATGAAAATCTTCCATTTATGTTTTTTGGGGGGGTGAGGGGGTGGAAGTCAGCTCGTTAATTTGTGCAAACCCTTATCCATCAAAGCCATGGGCTGTTATTATTGTGGACAAAGACAGAAATGTCTCTTGACTCTCCTGTCGCTCATCTTGGGAATGTGCAAGCTTGGAGCATACTTCTACAGCACTGACTGCTTCCTCATCCCTGCAGCTCTCCATGTGTTTGTTGAGGACCTGCAAACCGGAGCAAGAGGATGAGAGAAGCGGCAGGTGCTTCTTGTGGGCAGAAGAGGGACAGGGCACATCCTTTGTGCTGACATTGGTTTCATTTAATCCCCAAATCGCTTTCATTCAATCCCCAAACCGGGTTCTTTGAAGTGCAGGTGTGCTTTATCCATCACTGCTGCACTTGGCGGTTGGCCTGGGAAATGTGGGCTTCTGCTGCCAGGACGGCTCCTGGACCCGTGCGTGGGAAGCCTTGGACCTCGGGGCTCAGCCGCTGGTTTGGAGCATCCAGTGTGTGGGGGCGGAGGGGTTGGACTCTCACTACGTGCTGTTCTACAACTTGAGGCCCATGGGGCTTCTGCAAAGAGGAGAGGCTTCCCACTGCAGCTGCAAGTTTTAAGGGGTAAACAGGAGGAGAAGCGAAAAAATGTGTACAGTTTGTGCTGTCCAGGCTCTGGGCGAGCAGATGTGGGGGATTTGGCAGTCAGGGAGCACAGCCCTTCCCCAAGCTTGCTCACTCAGCTGGGTGCAGGACACTATGTGCTTCCCCTTTTCCGCTTCACTCTAGACCTGAGTTTTTTTAATTTTTCTAATTCCTTGCTTAATACTGTACCTTTGGGAGATGGAGAATGGTGACTGACTGGCTGGTGGTTTAACTGAATGGTTTTCATTACAATCAACACTTGCATGTAATAAAACCCGCTAACCCATCACCCCCAGAGCTGCACAGGTACCAGTATGAGATAGATGCCTTTTCTCCTGCTCGTGATAGTGGCAGAGGATTCCAGCTGTAGTGCAAGGGCTCATACTTTACTCTCCTTTTTTTGAGTATTTGGGCAGTTATTGAGAATAATGCTAATGCTGAATGTGTTGTGCAGTTGGGGGAGGCAGAGAAGTCATCTAGAAAATGTGTTGTAAGGGTGTGCTAATGTCTTGTTTTGCAGAAGCAAACTTGGGATTTTGTTTTGAGTTGGAGTTGAAGCATGAGGTAGCACCAGTGTTGATGATCCCTCGGCGGACGAGGGATTCCTTAAAATCTCACAATACTTTGACTTAAGCTGGGAAATACTTAATTCCTTCCCCCCATTTTGAAAAAGAAATGGATTAGGTGAAGGATTAAACCACCTCTTTGCCTGCAGGTTTCTTACCAAGCTTTCATTAGTTCATCATTTTCTCTTGCGTAGATTTGAAGGCGACTCTCTGAATGATGTTTTGTTCGAATGTACTCTTAAGATTTGCTGTTAATGGTGGGTATTAGGATTGATGGATTATGCAAGGAGCTGTTGTAGCACTTTATTGTTAGACAAGTAATTGGGAACTGGATGAATGAGCTGGTTTAAAAGGGTTTCAAAGCAGTGTGGGAAAAGGGAGAGCTGTAAGTTTTCTGCATGCTGGTGCTGGGCATCTGGTCAGGCCTGGAGCATGAGCTCAAAGATATCATAACTGGATTTTTTTGTTGTTTATTGCCCATTTAAGCCCTACCTGGAGATGATCCTATACGAATAGAATCATGGGGTCATCGAATAGTTAGCGTTTGAAGGGACCTTGAGGATCATCTAGTTCTAACCCCACAGCTTTGTGCTTGTTTGCTGTAGAGATAGTGTGTTGAGGGAAGCTTTGCTTAGCAAGCCCATAAGTAAGTTCAACTTTTTCAGCTGTTAAAAATATTTGTGTCAGAGGGACTTTGCAATATTTGAGCTGTCTGTATTTGGAGGGAAGGAGTTGAATCTTTAGAGGAACTGATTATACTGCAGGTCAGAAAATCTCTTTTTTGTAGTCTCTGACCGCAGATGGACAGCACAGTGGTTTTCGTCTTCTCCATCTTCACACTCACAGCTTTACCCGCTGAGATTGATCTTATTTCTGAAGCTTCTTGGTATGTCCATGAAAAGGCTGGGAACACTTTGGCTTTGTTTTCCCATGAGCTGTGGGAGAGTGAGCCGGGGGAATAGATTACTCTTCAACCAGCCCTGGGGGAGGATGTGCTTGTGTTAGCCCATGTGGTTTGAATTTGGAGGCCTTTACTATCTGGTCACTTGGTTAACGAAGCGATGAATAATTTGTGAACTTAATGTTCCTGGGAGATTGAAATGCCCTTAAAAAGCCAGTCTGTCCAACTGCCCTGTCCTTCTACCACATAAATTAAGAAGTAACATGACCTGCTTTAGTGATGGACTCTAATACATGAGAAAATGAAGCAATATCTGATCAGTGGAGTGACTGTTTCTCTAGCAGTGACCTTTGCCTGGGGAAAAAAAAACCCACTTTGGCACGTACACATTTTTAGCTGCACTCTCAAACACTGAGTTTTCTTCTGCTAACATTTGCCTACCTTCAGTACTTAGGGGGTCTGGATAAAGAAATACAGGGAGGAGGAAGGAAATTGTGTGCCTCTAGCTGAAGCGAGAGGTAGGAGGTTAAACATGAACGTGTCCTAGAGCTCCCTGAAGGTCCTTTCCCAGGTCCAAAGTAAGGTCTGCTTACTGTAGCAGTATTTTACCGGTGAAATAATACTGCTCTTTGAAGTATATGGAAAGCTGCTCCTTATCCATCGGCAAAATCAGCTATTTCAGGAAAATGCTTTTCCTCCAACCACTCAGCACGATCAGCTTCTTGTCTTGGTGTCTTTCCCACCATCATCACCCTATTTCAGAAATCAGCAGCACAGATTGGGGCTTCTTTATACACTTGCTAAAGTAAATGTGTTGCTGGTTTTAAATCAACTGAAAATTAACTTCTTGCTGCTGTCCTCAGCTTTGCAAAGGGTAATCTGGATAGTTCAAAGAACTTCTTGCAGAAGTAGCCCAGTATGATCTGAAAGTGATTATGCTGTTGCTAATGTTGGTTAAAGGCTTCTCTTGTCATCCATGTGAAATCTCCTGTGTCTGATAGTTTTTTTTAACAGCAGTCTTTTTCTTGTATCAGCTCGTATAAGGAGACCTGAAATTAAATCATACTATGTGTACTCAAGCGTTTGTTTTCTTGTGGTAAGAAAATTAAGCAAGTATCTGGATGAATGTGCTTGTAGTGGAAATGTGGAATGAGCTTAAAAGACGTCTGTTCTGACTTTAAAGGAAATAGAATATATATTTATATGTATTTGATAAAAGGACCTTTTCAGATAAAATAAGATTTTTATAGGAATGTGAATAATGTACAACAAAACACAGGATGATGGGGCCTTAGTGAAAGGAAACTTGGGTGTCTGTGCAACTTGTCCATGCATTTAAGTAGTTCGAGCATTCCTGTTTCGGGAGTAGAAACTGGTGCTGAAACCACTCACTGCTCTCCAGGTCATTAGGGGAGTAGGGCCTCCAAGAATGTTGTCAGCATCCATTTGCTCGTCTGGAAACAGGCTGTTATACCTGATAGTGCTCTGTTAACTTTGTACGTTGAAGCTTTATTCTGATGGTGTCGTGAGAGGTGTCATTCTAGTCACGTCCTATCTATGAAGCTTGACATTTGGGTTTGAGTGGTGGTAGCTTCCCTTGACCTCTGCATGGCTGGGCAACACAGGGATGCTGTGGGGTCTTGAAGGTGTGAGCTTTTGGAGAAGCAAAACTCTCATTGCCCTAACGCAGTGGTGGACTGAAGAAGTGTGTGATGCCCTTCAGCTCTCGGGATGCTGTAGGCTGAAGGTAGGTTGGTTTGGGCTTGACCTGTCACTAAATATAAGGATGTAGTGAAAACAGGCTTGAGAGTGCTCTGTTGTTTGAACCTCCACAAAGGCAGCAGCTTTACAGATGGATTTAGGTGGCTACTTTTATCTTTTCCTCCCCAAAATACCATCAAAAGAATTGGTACTGAAGACCCTGTAAGCAGAGGGAGCAAGAACTGTCTCTTGGGCTACCACTGATAGTCAGCAGATTACTTGAAATTTTAATGTGTGGTAGTTTGTTACTAGCTGAGTTATGAGAGTTCATATAACTTTAGAAAAAGCTTTTTTGTCAACTTAGGTATTTAACCATTTTTAAAAGAATGTCACTGCCTTAGCAGTACTAATTGGGAAATGAATTTTTAATAGTCTCTCTCATGAGAGAGTTATTTGGGCTTCACAGTGGCCTGGCATGCCTGAAGAAAACCTCATTGTTTGGCATTTGGTGCAAACAATTCAACTAATTTTCTGTGCAATTGCCCTCTTTTAGGCAGTGGTGTTACCTAAGGAGGCCTTAGGCCAAAGGACCCGTGGTCAGCTGGGGAGGACGTGTGCAGCTGGGGAGGACGTGGTGTGATCTGACGAGTTGTAGTTCAGAGCTTGGGGACAGGAGATTTGTCTTCTGATGTGCCAGATGTTTCTTAGATGCTTACTAGATGGGGTCCTCTTCTGCGGTGACCACACTGGAAGTGTCCTCTGCAGCCCTCCAAGCCTGATGAACCTAGTTTTTGTGGAGTTGGGTGGATTTTCTGTTGCCATATGTGGACTTTGTTCTGTAAGCATTTCTGCAGCTGTCCCTAACCCACACTGCTTGTACATAAATGCAACCCTGAGTTCTTGAGTACCGTGACCGCTGACCATCTGGGAATAAAATGTATTTCTTGGCAGAGTTTTTCTTTTCCATCAGACTTCTCAGGCAGTTCCTCACAGCACAGCAGCCTCACCAACAAGGTGAATTAGTTGCATCACCAGCATTATGAGGGTTCAGTTGCATTCCTGCTGTTGGGAACTGGGCTAAAGACTGGTAGATAAGCCTAACAAACTAGTAAGTCCACGTGAAAGATGTTTTACTCCCCTCTTCTGCAGCTGTTGTGGGGAAAGCTTTTTTTGTAGGAAATTAGTTTCATGATCTACTGTCTCAGTGGTATCGCAGGTGGTGTTTGGTCCCACTGTGTCAGTAGCTTCTTGAAATCCTTCCTTTGCAAAGGAGCAGCAAAGTAATGCTGTCTCAGTTTGGAAGTCTCCCTCTTATGCTAAACAGTAAGGCAAGACACTGCATATCTATTTGTCTTTCAGAGTTCTCTCTATTCCTGGATGGGCAACCTCTAGCCTGAGTGGAAGGAGTTTTGATCTAGAGATGACTTTACAAATCTAGGTTTTGTGGGGATACGTTGAAGTGGTTTGGAGCCTGATGTAAAGCAGTTTGGTTCCATTCCAACCTGAATTTAACTAAACTTTAAATTTTGCATCTGGAAGTATTGAGAAGCCTGGAGTCAGTGTTCTTTCTGAAGGGTCAGTGGAGAGCATCCAGTTTCTTTCTCTTTGTGATGTTCCAAAACAATCTTATGGAGTCGCTTCTGTGGGAGCCCGGTCATGCTAGGCCGTGCTGCCGTGTCGAGTATGTGTGCTTTTCTGCTAAACTCTCCTTCCTTGGAAGCAGCCACTGCTTTCAGTAGTTCCTCGTTGTTCACGTGGCTTCAGACGCAACGTATGGATGAACAAGAACTGGAGCGATTGTGTTTAATACCACCTTTACAGCTTCACTGAGTGTTTGCTGTGTGTGCGGTTTGTTCCCCAGCAGCAGGGTTGAAGGCACACGCTGGCTCTTACTTCCGACTCCAGAACTGCAGTTAAGTTCCCTCTCTGCTTCAAGAAAAATTTGGAAGAGCTGTGCTTCTGACTTTTCAAAACATATTTGAAACATAACTCAGTGGCAAGCTTTGTTTTGGAAGTGGCCTCGCTCCAGCAATGGTTTTGTCAAATCTGTTTATCCCAATTCCTTCCCTGGCTTAATAAGCTGAGAAAGTAAAACTGTTGTGTGGGTGGGTGGTTGAAAATGGTCCGTATGGATATTGCTGTAATTTGTGTTTCATAAATCATGGCAGCTTGGGTATAAGCCTGTAATTGACTGAAAATGCATTAAAAGATAGCATGAAGGCATGTAAACTGCTACTTAAAATCCATAGAGGGAGTTGGTTGGGAGGAGGGGAAGATCTCTCGGTGGGAGATGCAGAGTCGGAAGGCATGCAAGCTCTGCACAATGTTAAACAGAGTGATTCTCATGGGCTGAAAGTTAATTTTCTTACATGTTTATTGAAGAACACAGAACTCCTTAAACACTAAAGAGAAGAAAACTGTCTTCTCTGCACCGGGGCCAGGTGGTGGATGCTAATTGCAACAGTTTTATTTCCAGATAGCAGTGGTATTAATTATGGCCTCTCTGAAAAAAAGATCTGTCTGGTGAGTGGGAGGTGGAAGGGCAGGGGCAGGAGGGAGATGAAAGCATCAAAATTCCAGAGAATTCAGTGTTTAGTGTAAGGAACATATCTGGCTGCTCCATGGCTGTAGTGTGGGAGCCAGTCAGGAAGGTCATCTTGCTCCCATAGCTGCTGAACTTGCTGCTTCTCAAAGAGCTTGTATAGAGTTGTATCACTTCATTTGTTGTTAATTAGGCTCAGCAATACGAGCTGTGTGTTTTTAATATCTAATTTAGATGGGAGCAGAGCCAGGTGTTAGAGCTGTTGTGGGCTTATGGTTGCATGTGGAGGGGGATAAACAGGGACAGCCCTGCCTTTCAACAGGCAAGGGAAAAGGCTCCAAATTATTATTTAATAGAAACTAGCAACTGATTACCACGAGAGACGGAGCCGTTGCACTGGGTCTAGATGTAGCACTCTGGTGGGAGTGGGTGGGCCTTCCCTCTTGGAGAGCCGGGGATGGTGCCTTCCCTCTTGTTGGGCATCTCGCACGCGGATGCCACCCGCAACAACTTTCATGCTGCCTTTGGCCAGGACAGTTTTGACTCTGGTCATTTGGTTTGTTGAACTTTCTAAACTGGAGCACTACATCTTGCTTTGATTTTCAGGGGTGCTAGTTGAAAACCTGCAAGGGAAGGCCATCGAGCTGCTGGAGGGTGAGGTTTTTGGGAGGGCAGAGGGAAAAATAGATCAGGGGAACGCTATTAACATCTCTGCCCTAGCCATCCCATTGGCAAAATGCTCTTTATTAGAGATTTTTTCTTTTTTTTTTTTTTTTGGCACAGTTCAGTAAAATCTAATTGTCCTTTAAATAAATGGGTTTGTAATTCTCATCAGATTATCTGATATTTCATTTTGTTTGCAAGGTACTGCGCTACAGTGCAATAAACCTATTTTCTCATTACAAAAAGTCACGTTTGCCAGTTGGCCAAATACCAGGTTTAAAGAAGCTGCCACTTTGTTTAGCTGTTTAAACTCGTGCTTTGGTGTTCAAAAGTGATTTTAAGTCTTTTTTTCCCCCAGTCATTCTTCCATCCCCACATCTCCACCTCTGAAAAGATAAAGCCGGAGCTAAATGTTAGGAATATTACTTCCTACGCCTCCTGCTGTCAAGGTGTCTGAGGGGAAATTAAAAGGTAATGTGATTTGCTCTTTGTTTTGCCACTTTAACATGAATGCTATCAGAATGGCTTGACAGTAGGTAAGATCTGTTGCTTTCTTGTGATTCCTTATGTGGTCTCACACAAATGTTCCTGAGAGATGTTTTGCCTCGTTGCCAGCAGTGTGGAGGATCGCGTTGTACAATTCAGTTGAAAGCTTCTGGAGTCGCTGCTGGCTTGCTACTGCCACCAGCTGTGGTCTTCTCGGGCTGTGGTGGTTGCTCATCTTGGATGTTCCTGGATGGTAGCTGTCTCCAACAGGAGGAAGACTTAAGCTTGCTGGGAAACAAAGGTCCTGCTGTGGGTTGGAATGGATGGAAATTGCTGCATTTAAGGGGCAATTATTACTGAAGTTGCTGTTAGCAGTGTTGTTATGGACTGTGGGTGATGAAATGATGGTTTCTTGGTAATTGCCATGTATTCTTCTGCTGGGAATAAAGGGTGAAAGACAGCATTTTTTTGTCTTCTCTGGATAAGTAAATTCCTTAGATCAATATTTAGTTTGGGTGAAATTGCCATTTTGGGAGAGCAAGCCCCTACTTTTTTGTGCCCCTTCAGTTGGGGCAGTGAATTGGTTCAACCCGTATCCATTGTGTATGCATCATGGAGCAGCATCTGGATGTTTGATCCAAGTGGGTGAACTTTCCACTGATCCCAGCTCACTGTAACCCAGATCCCACTTATCTTGGTGCCGACACTGGTGGCAGGAGGCAGCTTTGCAGTCTGGATATGTGGATGAAAGAGAGCCCTCCCCAGAATGGTGTGTGGCGTCCTTGATCATCCGTGACCTGGATGTGCTTACCAAGCATAAAAGGCCTTTTTAAAATGAGCTTTTATCGTTTTTGCTGAAAAAGGACTTTAGGGCTTCCTGTGCAGATAGGACTTTGGTGCCGTGCAGGGGATCTTTCGAGTCCCTGGTGAATAAACACAGCTGGCTGTTTTGGGAAACAGACTTAACATCTTTGCATCAAAGCTGTACAAATAAGGCAACGAGCTGTACTGAGTTATTAGGCAATAATAATTCAGTTTTCTGACTTTGATCGCTCCTAAATCAGTGTAAAGTGAAAAAAATGCACTTCTTAGGAGGCTGCCTTCAGCCTGTGCAGCGAGGAAGAAGTTTCCCTTTCTCCTCCCTTTGGAAACATGGCTAGAACGAGCAGCCTCGATGACTTATCGATGTTGGATTATCGTGCAATAATTTACTGGGCAGCCTTTGGCTGTCCAGAGCCGCCCACGCTCGCAAGTCAATGGTGCCTTTGTTCAGGAGCACTGGAAGAATGCATGATCTAATGGGTGGTGGGAGTTCGCCTTCGTTCCAGTGCGCTCAAGGCTGGCTGTGCTCATTCCCCTAGTGTCCCAAACCTGTTTCCTTCCTCTCTCCCCGTCTTAGCTCAGGAGCCCAGAAAAAGCAACGCATGTTTATATCTCTTTTGGGCTTTGTTAAAACCCAAACACCCGTCTGGTGGAGCTCTGCATGCCAGAATCTTTGGTTTGGTGGAGCATGATGTATGATAAGTTTACATTAAAATCCTTCAGCTGTGTCTTGTTCATGACATACATGCTTGAATCTCTAGGCTCTTAAGGCGAGAACAAGAACGTAAACTTAAGATTTCTCCTTACCAGTTTGTGGGCCACCACTTGGCATTTGAGAGCTGTTATCCGTGCTCCTGCCATGGCATTATTTCCCCAGTGGATATTATCAGAAAATAAAAATCCTGCATTTTCTCTTCTCAGACTCTGAATGTTCCATTTACTTGTGCAATACCAGAGCCCTTGTCATTTTTTGTCCTCCTCCACAGTTTTTCCCAGAAAATCCAGGGTGTAGCTGGAATGGATATTTGCTCTAGAACTGTAATAACTATTTTCTGTCATAACTTTGGCATTTTCATGCACATGTGATTCAAGTGTTATCGCTTATGTGTTTTGCAGGTGCTGGGCTGTTGTTTAATAAAACATATTTATTCCAAAAAAGCGAGTTGTTCAGGGTGTTCCTCATTCTCCTCCCCTCATTATGAACACTGTCCTACTCTTGTTGTCCATCTGTGTGCTGGAAAACTGCATCCCACTCCATGGGGGGCATTCTTCTTAAGGAGGGGAAGCCTCGAGGAAGGTTGCTAGCCCCAGGAGGGTTTCTAGCATGGAAAGCTGAACACAATGCAGTAACAGAGAACTTTGAGTGGCTGGTTGACCCAAGAGCACTGATAAGTCTGGAACAAGATCTTGTGAACTTGCTGGCCTCTGTCAATTATTCCATCCTTTGCAATTCTCTGCTTCTGTGAGGTTCAAGTAACTGTGCTGCCCTTTACATGCGGTGGTAGAGCAAGAGTGGAAGATGCTGCCTTTTGGTATGGCCCATAACTTCATCAAGGAGGAGCAGATGAGTGTTTGTTTCCACGCAGCAGCATCCGTGTGCTTATAGCTGGTTCAGCATTGTGCTTGGCGGTGGGAAGAGGTGATGGCTCAAGAAGGACAGGACAGGTGAAAGGCCTGAGGCTCAGTCCAGTCTAGTAAACTGGGAAAGCTGACCTTTCCTTCAGGGAATGATGGAGAAATGGGACAGATGAGAGGAGAAAGAAATGCCAGCGGTAGTTTCTTGCTTTCTTGTCACGCCACTGCAACATGGAAATGGATTCCAATAAAAAAAAAGTAATAAATATACTGGTATTTTTTACTGCTTTGTTTTACTTAGAAGTAGATTGTCAGCAGATACATGAATGAAAAAAGCTGCCTTTAAACAGGAGACAAACGAGAGAAACAGAGCCAAGTTTAACCGTTTCATTACTGCTCAGTGAATTTTGCTGAAAACAAATCTGCAACATCTTTGTTCTTTCCTAACACCATCTTTTTGAGGGGATATTTTTGCCTCGGCAGCAAAGCTCACTGCCGGGAAGGTGCACCAAGGGGGTTGCAGGGAGGACAGAAAAGGTAACGTGGTTTCTTCCCACGCATGGGGGATACCAGTGGACCATGATGAAGGAGGCGAGTGTCGTCTGGACTTATCTCACCCAGGCATCTGCTCACAATTCAGCACTTGGAGTGGGCATCGTGCCAGCTGGCGGGACCTTTTCCTGATGCAAATTATCCATCCGTTCTGAGGGGGCCGAATACAAGGAGGCCTTTTGTGTGTGGGGACAAATTCCTAACTTGGAGGGAAAGGGAGAAGTTTCTAAAGATCTGAATAGCATTTGCTTACATTTTTTCCAGGCTATCTTGATGGTTTTTAGCATGGCATGTTTCCTGGTGGACCTTGAGATACAGAACTGGGCGATAACACTGCTGAGGAAGGGCTGCTGCTGACATCTGGCAGCTGTAGTCAGCTTGACAACGTGAGAAGGGAGTTGGGGGAAGCATCCCCTGCCTCGAACATCGCTAAATGTTTCCAGTGCTGCTGCTGCTGCTGCCTGAGGGCACCCAGACTTGCTTGCTTGGTGGAATCTGTAATTGCAGTACTGGCTTGCAGGCTTATATATGTGTTTATTTTCTTTAGAGAATGATATTTAAATGGCTTTCTCCATCAGCTTGAATTATGAAAATGGGCTGGTTATTTTGTCGCCCTGTCACTTGCTGATGAACAGCTTTATACTTCATAGGAGATGGAGTCTTAAACTGTGGGGCTCACTATTTTGAGCTCTGGATGCTTTAAAGGCATGTCAGGTTGCTCTGGTTGCTAATTACAGTCTTCTTTCTACTAGCAAACCTTTACAACCAGCATCTGGAGTTCTTCATGCAGGACAGATCTGTAACTTTGGTACATGGAGGGAAATACATGATACCTGACACTATCAGACACTTCTAAGTCAAACACAGATCAAAATAATTACCAGCTTCTAGGAACAGGAGGACAATGACTTTTTGTCTTCCAAATGAAACGGTTAAAATGGCCTTTCAGGTGGTTATTGCTGTTTCTGTTTCTTAGGGTAATAGCAGTATATGTCTGTTTAGCATCGCAAGGCTTAAAAGCAGTACAGAAGGCTTGTCTTAGTAGGCTTGTCTTTGCTAGAAAAAGGCTCTGCCACCTTGTAGTGCCCTGCTAGCTGCCTGGCTGCTAAGTGCAGCTTTTACGTTCGGTGTGAGCAGGGGGTAACCGCATTTCAACACTGTGTCAGCTGGGCTTGGGTAAACTCCATTGTTTCGGCTCTATTTACCCACGGCAAGCTGATACGGCGCGAGTGCGCGACCACTCTGTGTGCATTAACTGCATTCCTTTTTAATGCCATTAGCAGGATTTCTCAAGTAGCTACCCTGCCAGCTGAAGTAAATGTCTTTTTCACCTGGGTTTCTTGGTTAGGAGGGTTTTGAATGTGTTTTCTTTGGCCCACAGTGTAAAACTGAAGATGAAAAAAGGAGAGACCGTTCTATTTAGCACAAGGAGTCTCTATGGGAAATGTTCTTGCGCTGCCCAGCCTGCACGTGTTGTGCTTTTAGCTGAGCTGGAATTTTTGCAGGCAGCTGTAGGAGGCTTTGCTGGGGAATGGGTGCTGGAATCCAGTTATAGTGGAGAGGAAAAAAAGTAGTTCTTTTTGGGATGTGCAGGCTGTGACCTGGCCTTTCTAGGAGAGCAGAAAGTTGTGTGTTTGTGGAATGAGAGCACACACCCAGCCCCCTCTTCATTCCCAGGATTCTTTTGAAGTGTTTCCGCCCCAAAGTCATCTTGATGAAGCCTGAATGCAGGGTTTTTTGCTTCACACAAGAGGAATGCAGTACTAGCAGAAAAAAACTAACCCAAGTCCAAGTGGCAGGGTGTTCTTGACAATTCAGTTGACACAATTGAATTGAATTGAAGGGTATTCATGTTGTTGGATCCAACTCTCATTTTTCTGTCGACTCATGGAATGGCAGCTCTTGTCCAACGTATTCGCTGTTTTCACCGGTGATGAAAATGACCCAAAGAAATCTCACCAGAGTGGTGACATTTGGCTTCATACTTTGTTTTACTTCAGCATGTAAACTCAAAACTTTCTTATGAAGCTGATAGCGACAGTTTTGTTAGTGATAAAACCGTGATAGTACGTCTGGTTTTAGTTGCTGCCAATCCAAGGCGTTGGTGACGTTTGTGGACTGGTAAGCTTCAGGTCAACATGGATACTTCTTCCACAGGGTCTTCCTGCAGAAGAATGAGATGTTTGCCTCTGGGGCTCCTTGCCTTTACCTGGGAAAGGTGGGGAGTGTATCCTGGGTTTACTTACCACAACCTGGAAAAGGTCACAGGGTCATAGAATTATTAAGGTTGAAAAAGACCTCTGAGATCTTTAGAGGTTTGTACATGTCAGGTCTACCGGCTTGTGTCTGGTGTGCTCAACTTGAGTTTCTGCATTTACTTTTCACCGCTGAAACATGCTTTTCCTTCTTGAGGAGAGACCTGGTAGCAGGAGAAACAGGAAAATTTGAGTGACTGATACAAGTTTGTGATGTCTGCTTCTTGCCTCGCATTGAGATTCTCAGGAAAAATTCTTCCAAATAAATGGAACAGTGATTAATCATCTCTTCTGTTGGGCGGCAAGGGGACGGTAAGCTGAAGCTGCATTAACAGTGTTGATCCTTTAGAGTTTCTAGCCTTTGTGGAAACAATTTGGCATTAATAGTGGGATTGCTTCTCACTTGTCTTCTGTGTGTAAGATGATCACATTAAATAACTTGACCCCAAAGCAGCAATGAGCTAGATTTGAGCAAGAGCCACGCATTGTGAATGTCTGGCTTCTAGACTTGTGCTTAGGTCATCCATAACCTCATGCATGATATAAATATGAAGGGTATTTTGTGGGAAGTACTGTGGGGTTTGTGTCCGTACAATGCAAGATACACACTGATAGTACTTCTTGGTCAGTTGGGGCATTGGCAGATTTCTTTGGCTTTAAACACAAAATTGGTATTTTTTATCCTCAGGACACATAGGTGTGAGCTTTTGGGGTATTGAATGTCTTGAGTTTTACTTTACTTCTTTTCTGGTATATTGAATTCTGCTGTTCTTCTCGTAATGCTTTGGTGTTTCCAGGAGCCAGAAGGGATGGAGGCATGAAGGTTCTTCCCTCCCGCCAGCCGTGCTCTGGCTATGACCTGCCTAATGCAGGCTGGGCTTGATCTAACTGGTGGGCGGCCCTCAAGTGAGACCTCATGACTCGAACCTGATTCAGTGCAACCAGGTTTTGTGTGTGTGCTTTGAGTCAGTCTGTTCTCATTGCCTGGTGCCGTCTAGTCTGCTTTAACTTTAATGTGAGGAGAACCCCTCTTCAGCAGGTGCAAAACCTCACATTAAGGTTTAACACAGTAGAATTAATTCATTTTACAAGTTGAGGTTAAATCCACGTGACTCCTACAGGCAGAAAAAACCTGTTTCTCAGTCACTTGAGACTCTTCTATTAGCTTTTCTTTTTTGTCAATGAAGGGACCCATGGTGGCTGCAACCACTGCCTAGAGCAGTGGTTTTCTTGGAAGTGGTAGGAGTGTAAAAGGGTGTGGCATGGACTAAACACCCAAGGTTTTGTCCAGACAAACCTGACTTGTTCTCTACATGTGCCTGAGTGTCCTGATCTTACAGAGTGTGCTTGCCAAGGTGGAGTGAGAACAGCTGGTGTGCAGCCTTCTCCTAGTAAGGTGCCCCTCAGCTGATGGGGATGGTGGAAGGAGGAACTGTGGTCCTTTCCCCCTAATGAGCTTTCTCAGGGGATCAAATTCCCTGGGTGATTGGTTTATGTGCGAGTCGGTAGGTGCTCAAGTCGCTGGAGAAGAATCCATGAGGATTCTATCTAGATTCATCTATCTACTGATTGCCACATAGCTGTTAGGAGATAAATAGAGGGCAGGGAGAAGGGTTTTCATTTGTCCTCCTAAGAGGAGAACATGGCTAGCTTGTAAATCATGGCACTTTGTTCTGAAAGGTGTCTTGGTGGCTTTCACAGAATCACAGAATCACAGAATGACCGGGTTGGAAGAGACCCACTGGATCATCGAGTCCAACCATTCCTATCAAACACTAAACCATGTCCCTCAGGACCCCGTCCACCCGTAACTTAAACACCTCCAGGGAAGGCGNAACCTTTTTTTGTCTTTCTGAGGGAATGAGTAGAGGAGGGTACACTCAGTAGTTCACTGCTGGAGGAAAATCTTCATGAATAGCATGAAGAGTTTGGAACGTTGCCTATTTATGGGGGAAGCAGAGGTATAGAACAGGCTCTACAGTGGGACTCTCATCTCTCTGGTTAATGCTGCTTCTCCTGTGTGTGTATTTGTAAGAAATATTATCAAATTGCGTGGTTAATTTGACATGGCCTTAGAACCACACAACTTTTTGTGGCTCTGATGTCGTATATAATTATGGTTTTGTGTACTTTTTATAATAATTTTTGGAAAACATTAATGAATTGCTGTTGCAGTATGTGCACTAAGGCAAAAGAAAGTGTGCCTGTTTTCCAGAATTACTGTGTAAAGTATTTAGCCTGGAGAAGAGGAGACTGAGAGGAGACCTCAATGATCTCTGTAACTACCTGAGGGGAGGTTATAGAGAGGAGGGTGCTGGGCCCTTCTTCCAAGTGACAGGGGACAGGACAAGAGGAAATGGCCTCAAGTTCCACCAGGGGAGATTTAGGCTGGACAATTAGGAAAAAATTCTTCACAGGAAGGGTCATTAGGCAATGGATCAGGCTGCACAGGCAGGTGGTTGACTCGCCTTCCCTGGAAGTGTTTAAGGCACGTGTGGACAAGGTGCTAAAGGTCATGGTTTAGAGTTTGATAGGAATGGTTGGACTCCAGTGGGTCTCTTCCAACCTGGTTATTCTATGATTCTGCTAGGATAAGGACACTATTGGTGATGTCTGCAGAAGAGAATTGCAGCTTGTGAGATGTGTTTGGTTACACAGAAGTCTGTAGTCTGGTTATTTATCTACTTAGCCTGCCCTTAACTTCTACCTTCAATTTCTTCACCTTGTATTTGGTGGGAGATGTTGTAGTTAGGAGTGGAGGAGACACTTCTTGTGCTTCTGGATGCTGCTTATCCTGCTGGATGGACTAGAAGAGATGATAGCTCTAAAGAGAGAGCTGCAGCACAGCTCTTCCCATTCTTTTTGGTTTAAGTCATTTGAGTCTTTCTCATGCCTATCTTCTGTCATCCACAGGAAAGGCCTTTGACATCACCTATGTGCGTCTGAAGTTTCACACCAGTCGGCCGGAGAGCTTTGCGATCTACAAACGCACCAGGGAGGACGGCCCGTGGGTGCCCTACCAGTATTACAGCGGCTCCTGTGAAAGCACATATCACAAAGTCAATCGGGGCTTTATTCGGACTGGGGAGGATGAGCAGCAGGCGCTCTGCACGGATGAGTTCAGTGACATTTCCCCTCTCACAGGGGGCAATGTGGCATTTTCAACGCTCGAGGGACGTCCCAGTGCCTACAACTTTGACAACAGCCCCGTGCTGCAGGTATGTGAGCAGGACTAAGTCGTCTGAGCTGAGTCTGTTTACTTATGGACGGTGGCTTTGTGGCAACTGTGGGCCACACTACAGCTCTTATTTGTACTGAAAGGTCATTGCACGGGTAAGTTGAGATGGACAATGCAAAGAGACGCTTTTGAAGGAAGGGTTGAAGTCTTGACTCTACCTTTAGTAAGTTTATGGTACGAGAAGTAGAATCAGTGGCATTAAGGATGTAAATCTCTGCCTGCTTCAAAAGCAGGTGTGAGCATTTTGCTGTTTTCTGAGATTTAAGGGGAACAGTAAGGTAGGACCTAAGTCAAATGAATATTTGAGCACCTGTGTTTATATTTTGAGCACAGAAATTTAGGAAATGTGAGATTCTTCTATACAAGTAAAGTGTTATTGGAAACCCTAACCTGTTCTTTCACATACCTGTTGGGGCAGGGAGCCAAATTTTATCCGCAGGATTTGGTTTCTCTTACAAGCAGCTTTGGGGGAGGTTTTATTGGGGGCTGTTTTGTTCTTACCATTCTCAGTGCCAGCTGGGCTGTGATCAGTAGCACACTAGGAGCACCAGTTTATCTGGTTCGTTTGCCACTTTCTGTACACTGCTTGATTTCTCCAGCTTATATTGCCACGAGGAGCTGTGGATTTTGCCCCATCAGGGCTTGTCTTCTTCCTTTCAGAGCTGTGATCGCCACTTCTTCCCCTCTTAGAGCAGCAGGAGCAGAACTGTGAGCTGATCCCCAGCCAGCATGCAGGGAAGCAGAATCTACTGGGCCTTGCTTCTGCAAATAAAAATAAAGATTAATGGGAAAGGGAGAAGAACTTCTGAAATGGAAAAGAACCAGTTTGGCTGCCTCAGTGGGGCAGCTAGCCCTGGCAGAGAGCAGGGTCTGCTCGTTAGGGTGAACGGAGAGATTTCATGTTAGCGATATGGCGTGTAATTTTCTGATAAGCTTTTCTATGTAAGGAAGAGAGACTTGACTGCCAGTTTCCTAAAATACGTACAAACCTCTGGTGTTGGTTTTCAGAACTGGAGTAAATGTGTATTTTGTGCTCAGCGTTTCCATGTGTTTATGCCAATATTTGGAACTCAGCAGATCTTATTGTACCGGCTAAGCAGCAATGCAGCTGCAGTGCAGTTGCAAGTACAAGGGCAGTTTTCCTGGATTTGAGGTGTTGGATGGAAAACAGCATTGCAAAAGCTGTACTAAAACCAAGGAGAGGCTAATGACAGTTGCTGGCCGACGGTGGTAATGAAATCTGGGGACAGGCTGCATCTGCTGGCTGTTGCCGAAGGAGGGTAGGGTGTGTTTGAAGGTACTGTCTAAATATTATGAAAAGCTGTGGTGTTGTAAGTCGCATCTGCCTATCTCTCTGTCTTCCTCAGCCTCCCCCAGCCTCATTCATCTCTCTGTGTCTTTCCATCTGGTGGGATATGCCTGCTGAAAAAAGTTTTCCGGTTGGTTTTTTGTAGCTTTGCAGGAGAACAGCAGTTGCAATTAGCCTGCACTTAATTGCCTGCACTGCACTTTGTTCTGGAAAGCAGACCCACAGCTGAGAGCAGACAAGGTGGGAAGAGGCATTGGAAACAGTACCCAGAGAGGAGCAGGATCTGGAAAACACAACTGAACCGAGGGAATGGGGTGTAAAGCCTCTTGGGCAGGGACGTGCGAGCTTCTGAGGTGCAGAGGGGAAATGATGAGGAAGACGACTGATGATGCTGATGCTGATCGATGAGTGAGGTTGCAAATACAACTGCTGATGACAGAGTGCTGGTGCGCACTTGTGGGGGATGTTTCATGTTTAAACTTAAGGGATTTCTGTCTGTTTTAGGAATGGGTGACGGCTACAGATATTAGAGTGACCCTCAACCGTCTAAACACATTTGGAGATGAAGTTTTCAATGATCCCAAGGTTCTCAAGTCTTATTACTATGCAATTTCTGATTTTGCCGTGGGTGGTAGGTGAGTAGACAATAAACCTCTGTACTTGCTTAAAGCTTTTGGCCAGGATTACTGGAGTGCTTTAAAGATTTTGATTATACTCACATGGTACCATTAGGCCCTGGTGTTTATTGACTGTCCTAAACCAAAAATGCAGTAAAATGAATCTTAGGAAGATTTCAAATACTGTCTAAAACCCCTTGCACCTATAATTTCGGGGCCGGGGAGGGTGGGGGCGGGGAGAGAAATTGTATGTGGTTTTTTTCCCCTCAGATCATATGTTAAGTGATTTGGGAGGGTGGAGTGTGAAATGCTTGACAAAATTGTTAAATGAGGGGGAAAAAACATCAAGTCTTTTCTACCTTGCGCTTTTTGTGTCTTTTAACATGTTATTAATTATTCTCTGTCTATATTTGTAGCCTAGAATTAGACTAAGTAGATCTCAATGTCTCTGCTTCATTTGTATTTTGGAAACTATCTCTTACGAAGGTCTGAAATGTTGTACAATACCTTGGTTGTCTGTTCTTCTTACCAAAGTGTATTGAAGAACCCTTAAATCTTCAGTTGTTGACCATGAAATTTTTCATGAACAGAGCTGAGACCTGCACAGTATTTGTGCTGTTTAGCAGAGAGCAGCCCATAGACCAGGATTTTGACACCAGGGGGATTTGCGCTGCCTGCAGCACCAGTCTCTAGGGGTACCTGGGCTTCTGTGTTAGTCACCTCTGTCCTATTTTCTCACAGCATTAGCATGCAGCCAGTGTGGGTACTGTTTCCTCGCCTACAAAGAGGGAGAAGCTATGGACAATTTGCTGACCTGAATCCAGCAAAATCTTTGGTTCTCCTGCTCACTTTGCTCTGTTGTAGTGACAGACTGCGGAGGACTTGGTTAATGTTCTTGCGTTTCTAAATTCCTGCCTTGAGCACACTACACCTGTTTGTTTCACAGTATAGGCTTGGAAGGGGCCTTCAGGGATCGTTCAGATCCCCCATGAGCAGGGACAACTGCCCCTGGATCAGGGTGCTCAAAGCCCTGTCCAACGTGGCCTTCAGCACCTCCAGGGATGGGGCAGCCACCACTGCTCTAGGAAACCTGGGCCAGGGCCTCCCCACCCTCATAGTGAAAGATTTCTTCCTTGAGTCCAATGTAAACCTTCCTTCTGTCAGTTTAAAACCTTTGGACTTCCTTCTGTCACTGCGGGGCCTGGTAAAAAGTTTTTCTCCACCTTTCCTCTGAACTTCTTTTGGGTTTTGAAAGGCCGCAATAAGGTCTCTCTGGAGCCTCTTCTTCTCCAGGCTGAGCAGCTGCAGTTGCATTCCCCATTTTGCTGTCACCATCTCCCCTTCGAGTTCACCTTGTGTGTTTTTGGGATTATTCTGTGAGCGACCTGGATCTCTGCAGTTAAAATACCTGTTCCTTATCTCTCATTAACCAGATGCAAATGTAACGGGCATGCGAGCGAGTGCGTGAAGAATGAACTTGGGAAGCTGGTCTGCAACTGCAAGCACAACACCTTTGGGGTCGACTGTGAGAAGTGTCTTCCTTTCTTCAATGACCGTCCGTGGAGGAGAGCCACAGCAGAGAGCGCCAACGAATGCTTGCGTATGTGCAGCCAGGCTTGAGGGGAAAACCTTGCAGGTGTTGGGTCCTCTGCCTCTGTTGGCATCCAGGAGCTGGCCCTGCATGGCTTTAAGGTGTCTCAGTTACAGTCAGCACAGTTCTGGTGGTTTTCAGCAAAGATTTTGTGGGACTGCTGGTTGTTCCACTCCTATCCTGTAGAAGCTTTCTAGACGTCTCTAGAGAGGGGCATCTTCTCTCTGGAGAAGGATGGGAGTGACCTTTAGGAAAGAGATGTGCCACAAAAATGTACGGGCTTGTACTTTATGGAACCCATAGGAAAAAACCCCTGTATTTAGTGTGCTGGTGCATGACTGACCTTCAAAAAGCATCCGCTGACTTCCTCTTGTATTTGAGTTATCGGGTTTTGCAGTTATTTGTTGAGTACTTAATCCAGTTTTGAGGCTGTTGCAATGGTTCTGGGCTATGAATGCAAATCTCTGTGACCAAATGCCAATTTATTTTGCTTGCTTTTATGTCGCAGACCACAGCTCCTGTTAGTTTACTTTACAGGGAAGCTTTTCCAGACAGAAACACTTTCTTCCTGTCTGACCTCTGTGTGCGTTGATGGGCCCCAGCTGTCTGGTCAAGACTCGTGGCTTCCCTTGGCAGGCTGGTGAACCCCAGATCTCCTGCTCCCTAGCCAGAGAGGATTTCTAATCCAGGGGAGAAACTCTCCTTACAGCGTGGAGTCAGCCTCCCTGTTGTCTTCTGGCTGTCTAATCTGAAAGGGAGTACGTGGGAAAATGCTGTTTTGCTTCTGGGTGTCAATGAGAGACATCTCGAGGAGCCCGTTTCATCTATACAGCCATGCTTTCCCCTTCCCACATTCAAACACTGCAAAAACATGCTTCCCCCTTTTTCTTCTCAATGCCCAGTTGCCGTTGGGTGTCTGCCCATGGGTATTGGGGTGGTTAAAGGCTGCTGCTCCAGCTGCCATACAACTTCACATCGAGCATTGCGTGGCAGCTTTTGTGATGGTTGGGGTCAGGTGGGCACACGTGCTGTTCACTGATGGACCTCAGCACTGGTGAGACCTTTCCTTGAATCCTGTGTTCATTTCTGGGCCCCTCACCACAAGAAGGATGTTGAGGCTCTGGAGCNTGATTGAATCAACTTCCTTGGAGGTGTTTAAGGGACAGGTGGACAAGGTGACGAGGGGCATGGTTTATTGTTTGGTAGGAATGGTTGGATTCGATAATCTGGTGCGTCTTTTCCAACCTGGTGATTCTGTGAACCTTTGTCTTTGCAGCTTGCGACTGCAGTGGGAGGTCACAAGAGTGCTACTTCGACCCGGAGCTGTACCGCTCGACGGGCCATGGGGGCCACTGCACGGGCTGCGCTGACAACACTGATGGTGCCCACTGTGAGAGGTGCAGGGACAGCTTCTATCGCCTGGGGAGTGAGGAGGGCTGTCTGCCCTGCAGCTGCAACCCAGTGGGTAAGGAGGGGCAGCAAACATTTCAGCTTCCAAACTTCCATACGCAAAAGCCACCTCTTCTCTCAGTTACACAGCAAACTGCAAGCTACAGAGTGAAAAAAAGGATTCTTTTTTTTGTTTTAGGTTTTTTCCCCCCTCCCTTATGTAGAAAATTTTTTTTTGTTGTATTTTTGTTTAAATTATCCTTAGATCTAATTGATTTTTGGGGTGATGGGGCAGGTAGTTCACCACTGCAGCATTGACTTCATCAAATGAGTTCCAAAATAGATTTTATTTTGTTTTTTGGGTTTTTTTTGTTTTTTTTTTTTTTTCATTTTCCTCTGTGTATTTGCTACCCTGGACACTAACAGTACTAAAGAGCTCATTTAAATTCTTAATAAACAAGATGATGTGAGCTGGTATTTCTAGAAGTTGTTCATAGTGAAGAATTGTAGTGAACTTCAGCTGCACCAGTTGCTCCTACCAAATATCTGAGCAATATAAATACAAACCAGTGGAACCTTTAGCACAAAAGGAGGTAGTGGGGGGAGGAAGAAAATGAAATGTACTCAAAATGCAAAGTTAAACTCCTTTAAAAGAAACAAAACAAAACAGCAAGAGGAAAAAATTCTGGCAGGAGAGCAAATCTTTTGTCGTCAAGGGAACCACTTGACCCAGATGGAGTGATCCCAGGACTACACTAGCCCACAGCAAATAAGGGAGAAGGAGACAAAAGGGTAGCGGATAGTAAGATATGATGTGAGGTTCCAAAATAGAGTAGCTGGAATAAGTAATTGCTTGCAGCATGCCCTAAAAGCAGCCAGCCAGAGTTCTGCCAGGGTGCGTCTCCTATCTAATTTGGTCGGAAAGTCATACGCTTGTGCAGTTTTTGACCAAGAAAGGCCTCTCTTCTGCTGTCTGCTCTCCCAGGTCCTCGTGTCGGACCTTATTTTAAGAGGAGTGAGGACTGGTGTCAGCTGAGGCGGTCGAGAAGAGGCAGGGAGGTGACTTCTCAGGTCTTTAAGGACAAATTGAAAAGGGTTTTATAATGTAGCCATTAAGCTTGTATCCCGTGGCACACTGGCAGCCAGAGAGTATTTGAAGCTCCTAGATTTGTTTAGATTGCTATTTTTTGTCCAAGTACTGTTTATTTCCTGAATAATCACAAGTGAGACTGTGAAAGGGATTTGAACTTTGGCTGTATATGGTAAAGTTTTTGTGAGTTCTTCTGTCCTGTCCAGCCTAATCACCTTATAACTCTTTGCTTCGCTGTAATCTTCTGGAGTGGAGTGAAGTGGAAAGAAACAGCTATTTCTGTATATTAAAGTACTTTTCTTGTGGTAGTTAACTCTTACAGTGCTGACAGCTCCTAGGATACCAACTACACTGATGCTTGGGAGGAAGCATTTTGTTGTGGATTCAAGAAACCTGCTGATGCTTTTTGTACAAGTCTGCTTGAACAGAGTGGTATCGAGGAGGATGTCCTGCCAAAAATGAGAGTGTTGCTGAGGAGTTTGTTAAAGTGGCACATGTGGCCTCTCTGAGGAGGCGGTTTAGTCTTTAAATCCAACTTGGGAATTGAGGGAGGAGATTGGAGCATGGAAGTCAGAGGTCCTCTGGCAAAGGGGGATATGGTGATTAGGAAGAACACAAGGGATTTGGGGAATAAAATTCCAGAAATGGTGCACTGCAGGGTAAAACAGGCATGCAGTTAGAGGCATGCAAAGGTAACATTGAGGATAAAACAGGAATAAAGACGAGAATGCAATTTGAAGTTAAAATTATGTATAAAAAGGTTGGTTGGTTGGTAGGACTACTTAAAGCTGAAATGAGTTTGGAAGTTTGGAAGACTAGATAACAATCTCCCTAGAGCTGCTAGGGGGAAAATCCCTGTGAACTTGAGGCAGCCTTTAGGTGAGCTGCCACTCATCAGCTTGGAGATGTGCTCCCCACTTTCTTGTCCTATATTTTTTGGCCATTTTGTAAAGCTGAAAAATGCTAATAGAGCCAGGTGAGTGTGCTGAGGTGCCTGTCTCTGCTGCCCCTGCAGGCTCCCTCAGCACGCAGTGCGACAGCTATGGCCAGTGCAGCTGCAAACCTGGTGTTATGGGGGAGAAGTGCGACCGGTGCCAGCCAGGTTTCCACTCCCTCTCCGAAGCTGGATGCAGGTAAGGAAAACTGCTCTCTAAAAGGGAAAACTAGGTGCCTTCTTAAAGCTTTCTCTGTGTTTGTCTTTATGAATTATCCTCTCTCTTGGCTCTTTCAGGCCCTGTTCTTGCAATCAGGCTGGCAGCACAGGGGAGTGCAATGTTGAGACAGGACGGTGTACGTGCAAGGACAATGTTGAAGGCTTCCACTGTGAGAGGTGAGTTTGTCTTCCCGTGGCTTTGATTCAAGAATGAGAAATATTTGAGCAATGGCCTGAGGTAAGCATCAGGGAAATTAATTCTCTTTCCTTTGCATCTTCAGATGCAAACCTGGATTTTTCCATCTGGATTCCTCCAATCCAAGGGGCTGTACCCCCTGCTTCTGTTTTGGACACTCTTCAGTCTGCACCAATGCTGTCGGCTACAGTATCTACAGCATCACCTCCAGCTTCCAGTTTGGTAAAATGGAGCCTTCCTTTGTATCTTGGGTCGGGCTGTAGGCTCAAGTCAGAACCTATTGAAAAATGTCTTGCTCTTTCCTCCCTGTGCAAGACGCAAACTTTGGGCAGGCAGGACCAGGATCCCTTTTTTGCAGGTGCTGAGCTGTTAAAATAGTGGGGAGCTTCCTAGTCAGCAGCTCGTTCATTCAGCTAGGGAGGAATGAATTCACATCTCTGACCCGGGGCACTTGGTGGTAACGTACACCATCCAGGTTTGAGGCTTTTGTAGCTTGAGTGAAGTGCTGGCAAGGGGTCATTTTCTTAATTTTAGAACCAAATCAGGAGTTTCAGATTAAGAGGATTATAAATTGCTTTAGATTTGGGGTTTGCATGGCTCTGAATAAAACATAGTTGTATTTTCCATGAGTCTGTAAGCTCAGGATCTTTTCTGTACAGTCGATTTCTTGAGTCTGCATGTTTTCAGGCTGCATAATCTGAAAAGATCATATTTTTAATTAAAAATTACAATTTTTTNCCTGCCAAAAATGAGAGTGTTGCTGAGGAGTTTGTTAAAGTGGCACATGTGGCCTCTCTGAGGAGGCGGTTTAGTCTTTAAATCCAACTTGGGAATTGAGGGAGGAGATTGAAGCATGGAAGTCAGAGGTCCTCTGGCAAAGGGGGATATGGTGATTAGGAAGAACACAAGGGATTTGGGGAATAAAATTCCAGAAATGGTGCACTGCAGGGTAAAACAGGCATGCAGTTAGAGGCATGCAAAGGTAACATTGAGGATAAAACAGGAATAAAGACGAGAATGCAATTTGAAGTTAAAATTATGTATAAAAAGGTTGGTTGGTTGGTAGGACTACTTAAAGCTGAAATGAGTTTGGAAGTTTGGAAGACTAGATAACAATCTCCCTAGAGCTGCTAGGGGGAAAATCCCTGTGAACTTGAGGCAGCCTTTAGGTGAGCTGCCACTCATCAGCTTGGAGATGTGCTCCCCACTTTCTTGTCCTATATTTTTTGGCCATTTTGTAAAGCTGAAAAATGCTAATAGAGCCAGGTGAGTGTGCTGAGGTGCCTGTCTCTGCTGCCCCTGCAGGCTCCCTCAGCACGCAGTGCGACAGCTATGGCCAGTGCAGCTGCAAACCTGGTGTTATGGGGGAGAAGTGCGACCGGTGCCAGCCAGGTTTCCACTCCCTCTCCGAAGCTGGATGCAGGTAAGGAAAACTGCTACTCTCTAAAAGGGAAAACTATGTGCCTTCTTAAAGCTTTCTCTGTGTTTGTCTTTATGAATTATCCTCTCTCTTGGCTCTTTCAGGCCCTGTTATGGGGGAGAAGTGCGACCGGTGCCAGCCAGGTTTCCACTCCCTCTCCGAAGCTGGATGCAGGTAAGGAAAACTGCTGCTCTCTAAAAGGGAAAACTCGGTGCCTTCTTAAAGCTTTCTCTGTGTTTGTCTTTATGAATTATCCTCTCTCTTGGCTCTTTCAGGCCCTGTTCTTGCAATCAGGCTGGCAGCACAGGGGAGTGCAATGTTGAGACAGGACGGTGTACGTGCAAGGACAATGTTGAAGGCTTCCACTGTGAGAGGTGAGTTTGTCTTCCCGTGGCTTTGATTCAAGAATGAGAAATATTTGAGCAATGGCCTGAGGTAAGCATCAGGGAAATTAATTCTCTTTCCTTTGCATCTTCAGATGCAAACCTGGATTTTTCCATCTGGATTCCTCCAATCCAAGGGGCTGTACCCCCTGCTTCTGTTTTGGACACTCTTCAGTCTGCACCAATGCTGTCGGCTACAGTATCTACAGCATCACCTCCAGCTTCCAGTTTGGTAAAATGGAGCCTTCCTTTGTATCTTGGGTCGGGCTGTAGGCTCAAGTCAGAACCTATTGAAAAATGTCTTGCTCTTTCCTCCCTGTGCAAGACGCAAACTTTGGGCAGGCAGGACCAGGATCCCTTTTTTGCAGGTGCTGAGCTGTTAAAATAGTGGGGAGCTTCCTAGTCAGCAGCTCGTTCATTCAGCTAGGGAGGAATGAATTCACATCTCTGACCCGGGGCACTTGGTGGTAACGTACACCATCCAGGTTTGAGGCTTTTGTAGCTTGAGTGAAGTGCTGGCAAGGGGTCATTTTCTTAATTTTAGAACCAAATCAGGAGTTTCAGATTAAGAGGATTATAAATTGCTTTAGATTTGGGGTTTGCATGGCTCTGAATAAAACATAGTTGTATTTTCCATGAGTCTGTAAGCTCAGGATCTTTTCTGTACAGTCGATTTCTTGAGTCTGCATGTTTTCAGGCTGCATAATCTGAAAAGATCATATTTTTAATTAAAAATTACAATTTTTTATTATTTATGTAATTGTTTTTATTATTATTATTATTATTATTATTATTATTATTATTATTATTATTTTGTATGAAGGCTGAAACTCACATCGAGTTGTAGGTGATTGCAGGTTTTCCCATTCCTCTTTAAGCTCTTGACAAAAGATTTTGAACAAGTAGTTGTCGCAGGGTTCAAAGTTCAGAGGGTTGAAGTCAGCACTCAAGTTAGGAGCTTAAACTGGAAAGATGATATTTGCTACCTGCGTTCTTCTGCTACTTTCTACTGTCTGTTAGTGCCAGTGTGCAGGCTTAGATCAGTTATAAACGAGCGCTTTGCAGTGTGACAGGAGAAGTGTCTGTAGAGCTGTGTGATAATTCTTGCATATTTGATTTTACAGGAGAGGACGAGTGGCGTGCTGAGCAGCGCGATGGCTCAGAAGTTTCACTCCAGTGGAGTGCAGAGACCCAGGATATCTCTGTTATCTCGGAAAACTACTTCCCCATGTATTTTGTTGCACCACGTAAGTCACTGGACGAGGAGAGCTTTCTGTGCTGCTTGTGCTCTTTGTGTCCTGTCCCCTTAACTCTAAGGATTTCTTCTCCTTTCAGGCAAGTTCTTGGGAAACCAACTTTTGAGTTACGGGCAAAACCTGACCTTTTCCTTCCGTGTGGACAGACGGGATACACGCCTCTCTGCCGAGGACTTGGTGCTGGAAGGGGCTGGGCAGAGAGTGTCGGTGCCACTCATTGCTGAGGGCAACCCCTACCCCAGTGAGAATGCTGTGACCTACACCTTCAGGTGAGAGGACATTGGGCACCGTGGGAGCAACTGGGTCCTAGCCTGTGGAGCCCCTGACCCCTGAGCTCTTGAGAAGAAAAACAGCATTAATTTTAGCTCCAAGGGTGGTCTTATCAAGTTAATTTGAAGTGCACTGTCTAGCAGCGTTGCATAAACTAGGTGCAAAGTATGTTGTAACAGCATACTGCTGTTGGAAGAGGTGCTTTAAAAGGGCACAGCTGTTCACATCTGGAAGCAGACGACACTAAACTGGTTGGAAGTGTGGATCTGCTGGAGGGTAGAGAGGCTCCAAAGGCATCTGAACAGGCTGGACTGCTGGGCAGAGTCCAACGGCTTGAGGTTTAACACGGCCAAATGCCAGGTCCTGCACTTGGGGCACAACAACCCTATGCAGAGCTACAGACTGGGTGAGGTCTGTCTAGAAAGCTGCCAGGAGGAGAGGGACCTGGGGGTGTTGGTTGACAGCAGCTGAACATGAACCAGCAGTGTGCCCAGGTGGCCAAGAAGGCCAATGGCATCCTGGCTTGTATCAGAAACAGTGTGACCAGCAGGTCCAGTGAGGTTCTTCTCCCTCTGTACTTGACACTGGTGAGACCACTCCTCGAATCCTGTGTTCAGTTCTGGGCCCCTCACCACAAGAAGGATGTTGAGGCTCTGGAGCGAGTCCAGAGAAAAGCAACGAAGCTGGTGAAGGGGCTGAGAACAGACCTTATGAGGAATGCCCAGGGAGGTGTTTGAGTCACCTTCCCCGGAGCTGTTTAAGGGATGGTTGGACGAGGTGCTGAGGGACATGGTTTAGCATTTTATAGGAACGGTTGGACTCGATCTGGTGGGTCTTTTCCAACCTGGTGATTCTATGATTCATTGCTGATGATGCTTGGCTCTTCTCCTTAGGCTTCACGAAGCTACAGATTACCCATGGAGGCCTGCTCTTACAGCATTTGAATTCCAGAAGCTTCTCCACAACTTGACTTGCATCAAGATCCGTGGGACATACAGCGAGAGGAGTAAGTTGCTGGGTAGACCCGTTCCTCTAGTGCTCGGGTTGCTTATTATAGGGCTCGGTCACAAATAGCTGTGTCAGGTTATTTGACAAAGCCTGTGCCAATCGCTTGTCCTCTGGTCTTTGTGTGTAATGGCATCTCCTGGAGAGCAGTTGAGGAAAGGTGCTGCCTTTGAGAAGCTGGAAACTGAGCACCCATCACCTGCTGATTGTTTGCTTCTAAACAGTGGGGGTTTTGCTGTGTTGCTCAGTCAGTGTCTTCCTGATCAGTAGAAATACACAGTGCGGCATCCTGAAGGACAGGGTAGGAGAGATGTTGGGAGTTAATGTTTGTCCTCCGTTTCTGCTACACTTGGAATGGTTGCATCCCTCTTCTTTCCTGGTATTGCCTTAGCATTACAAATGGGAAGGACAAGGTTTTTAAAAATCAGGTACAAATTAGCAAAATACTGGGTGTATATTGGGTGTTGTCATGTGAAGAGGAATTTTCACAGAAAGGTGCAAAGGATGAATTTGCATTTGTGGAAAGTGGGAAAGATGCAGGTGTTTATGGTAGAGGTGGCTTGTAAAGAGGAACATGGGGTCTGAGACGGAGAGGAGGAAAGGTGTGGAGCAAGCCATTCCCCGAGTGCTGTAGCCATTGCAAATATGTGGGACCTGAGGCTCTGCTTGGTGCTCGGGAGCTGCTGCAGTGCTACAAACACACCTGTAAGCTAAAAACCAGCTATGTTGTGTCCAGGCTCTGTTCTGCTCCAGAGAAAGGACTGTGTGGAGAGGGGGAGTTATCAAATGCCGGACAAATGAACGACCAGAGAGTGAGAGCTGAAGAGTTTGCCCCGAGGCATGGTTTGCAGACACTGTTAGAAACGATGTATTAAAGACATGGACTGTGTTCCCTGGAAAGACAAGAATTAATTTTGGTATTTGATCTGGAAATTGAAACCATATGTCTGCAAAACAGAACTTATTTTAACTCACTTGACTTTCTCACATGCTGTTCTCAGCATCCTCGTCTGTTTTGTTCTCAACTTTTCTGCCCACGTGCTTCTTGGGTTACGTAGCATCTTTTTCTCACCTCTCTAAACTTCCCTGGAGGAGTTTGCTTTTTGATTTGCCTTACCAGCTGCGAGCATCCACTTGTCTGTGTCTTGTACTGTTCAGATGTGTGTTTGTCAAAGTGATGATGAGAGCCTGTGTGATGAAAAAGTGTTTCCCCTCTCGGTTCTTTCTAGGTGCTGGCCACCTGGATGACGTTACCATCACAAGTGCTCGCCCTGGACCTGGTGTCCCTGCAGCCTGGGTGGAGAGCTGCTCGTGTCCAGCGGGATACGAGGGGCAGTTCTGTGAGCGCTGCTCCTCTGGGTACCGGCGAGAGACGCCGAGCCTCGGGCCCTACAGCCCCTGCGTGCCTTGCACTTGCAATGGGCACAGCGAGACCTGTGAGCCCGAGACAGGTAAGAGGGGCTGATGATAACACAGAGAGCAGCGAGAGGGTGATTCTTCTTTCTGGGTTGGATGATGGAGAAAATAAACTGTGTCCCTCTCTATTCCAGGTGTGTGCAGTTGCAGGGATAATACGGCGGGGTCTCATTGCGAGAAGTGTCGCGATGGGTATTACGGAGATGCCACAGCAGGCACGGCCTCAGACTGCCAGCCCTGCCCCTGTCCAGGTGGCTCCAGCTGTGCCATTGTGCCCCGCACGAAGGAGGTCGTGTGCACCAGCTGCCAGACTGGCACTACAGGTGTGTTCCTACACAAAACCCCTCCTTTCTACTCCCCATATGCCTGTGGAAATGTCTCCTGCTAGTTCAAGGGCTCTGACCAGTGTTTTGTTTTCTGATTCTTGAATCCTGTGTTTAGTTCTGGGCCCTTCACCAGAAGGATGTTGGGGCTCTGGAGCGAGTCCAGAGAAGAACAACAAAGCTGGTGAAGGGGCTGGAGAACAGGCTTTATGAGGAGCGGCTGAGAGAGCTAGGGGTGTTTAGCCTGGAGGAGGCTGAGGGGAGACCTCATTGCTCTCTACAACTCCCTGAAAGGAGGTTGTGGAGAGGAGGGAGCTGGCCTCTTCTCCCAAGTGACAGGGGACAGGATGAGCGGGAGTGGCCTCAAGCTCTGTCAGGCAAGGTTTAGGCTGGCTATTAGGAATAAATTTTTCACAGAAAGAGTCGTTGGGCACTGGAACAGGCTGCCCAGGGAGGTGGTTGCGTCACCTTCCCTGGAGGTGTTTAAGGGATGGGTGGACAAGGCGCTGAGGGGCATGGTTTAGTGTTTGATAGGAATGGTTGGACTCGATCCGGTGGATCTTTTCCAACCTGGTGATTCTATGAATCTATGGTTCAAGTGCTTCTCCTTTCCTCAGCCCTATTTTCTGTCCTGTGTGAGGCTCAGGGCAACTCATGTTTTTTATGCCTCTCTGAAGAACAAAAAGGAAGCAGAGGCTTAATCTGTGTGGAGTGAACATTTCTGTGCTCCACAGGTGAGCTGTGCTAGCTTCTTAAAGAGCTCTGCTCATCGCATGGTGCTGGGCAGAAAATAAGTTGGATTGAAAAGAGCCAGGAAGGCAGTTCTGACCAAAATAAAATTAGATGCAGTTTTTCAGCCAGAGAGGCACTGTGGGAGGCTTGCAGTGGAGGGCCAGTGCCCTCCCTGGGAAAAGCAGGAAGGCTGCAGTGACTCACAAACACTGCCCCAAAAATACAAGACCAGATTTATGCTCAGCAGTTTTAAAGAGAAATACACAAATGGGTACACATCTTTGCTTCTTGTTCTTAAACCTTGAAGTCCAAGCTTGTACTGGAGTCATTGAGCCTTTTGTTCTGCCTGCAAGCAGTGAAGATGACCAGCAGCCCCTGTGCTTCTCTGCTGATTTTATGCTTGGCGTGGCAGAGTCCAAAGTACAGAATACCTGTAAATGCTTGAAATGCTGAGTTAAACCCCTGTCCGAGCTCCTTGGGGCTGCCGTGAATGCCATTGCTTCGTGAAGCAAGGAGGAGTCCAGGGGTCCAGGCTCCCTGCAGTTCAGGTGTCCGTACGACCTCACCTTTCCTTGTAGCTGTGTGATCTCTCAAGAGTTTCTCTTCTCTCTTGCCGCCTTCCTGGGATTTGAGGGGGAAGGTGAAGGAATAGAGGGTCTGCAAGAACTTCCTGGATGCTGGAGCTTAGGGGTCAAATCTGCTGGGGAGGTCAAATCTGCTGTAAGTGTAGGGAGCAGCTGAGTTGGATGCTTCAGTGACTGCATGTGGAGATTTGGCAGATCTTTTTGGCAGTAGGATTTGCTGGAGCAATGATGCCCCACAGAGCTCTACCTTCTTGGACTCCTTAAATTAACAACAAATAGGTTTGGCTTAAAGGGATAGGAGGGAAAGGAAGAGCTGAAATAATTCATAATGCAAAGTTCCAGTGAGAAAGCAGCTTAAATTTATAGATGGGGAGGTTTTATATGTGGTTTCACACACCTTTCTGGCCCCAACAGAAGGATGGAAGAGGAGAAACGGGAAGGGTTAGCTTTTCAGAAGGGGGTCTGGGTAAGGTGGCAGCAGAGGGCTTTCTGCTGTGACACATGTGTTTGTGTTGTGCCCCAGGCAAGAGGTGCGAGCTGTGTGATGATGCCTATTTTGGAGACCCGCTGGGTGAAAACGGCGCTGTGAGGCCTTGCCGCCTCTGCCAGTGCAACGACAACATTGATCCCAATGCCGTGGGCAACTGCGACCGCCAGACAGGCGAGTGCCTCAAGTGCATCTACAACACTGCCGGCTTCTACTGTGACCGCTGCAAAGACGGCTTCTTTGGGAACCCCTTGGCCCCTGATCCTGCTGACAAGTGCAGAGGTGAGAACTGGTTCTTCTTGCATTTAGAAATGGTTTTCTCCCCAAGAGCCGCTGTTCCCCAATGTGTTGTTAGGACGCAATGCTGGGCTGTTCATTCCCATCAGCAGCGATGTGTGGCTTTATCCTGGTTTGGTGGTTGTAGCTNCCGCCAGACAGGCGAGTGCCTCAAGTGCATCTACAACACTGCCGGCTTCTACTGTGACCGCTGCAAAGACGGCTTCTTTGGGAACCCCTTGGCCCCTGATCCTGCTGACAAGTGCAGAGGTGAGAACTGGTTCTTCTTGCATTTAGAAATGGTTTTCTCCCCAAGAGCCACTGTTCCCCAATGTGTTGTTAGGACGCAATGCTGGGCTGTTCATTCCCATCAGCAGCGATGTGTGGCTTTATCCTGGTTTGGTGGTTGTAGCTTACTAAAATCCTTGTGTTTGTGGATGCTTACTGCCATCGAAGCAAAAGCATTGTGTGATGCAGGGGCTGGGCTGCTGCATGTGTTGGATCCAGGCCCGTTTAGGGCTTGGCTAGCAGAGGAGACCAACACAAGGGACTTAATAGCGTTCTGTGTATTTCCCTGTCCCTTTTATCTTTGCAGCTTGTCACTGCAATCCCTATGGGACTGTGAATCAGCAGACAAGTTGCAATCAAGTGACCGGGCAGTGCGAGTGCCTCTCTCATGTCACTGGGAGGGACTGCAGCACTTGTGAACCTGGCTTTTTCAACCTCCAGAGTGGACGCGGCTGTGAGAGGTGACGTTCACCTTTGCTTGGGGCAAAGAGCCTAGTTTTGGATGGGCTGGGCTTACCTCATGCAGGAGTTTGATGTTTGTTGCAAATAACCGGTGTGCCTTGGTGCTGCTGTGGGTGGGGAAGAGCAGCAGTCAGAGAGCAGCTACGAAGGCTGTACAAAAAGCTTAACTTATAGTCATAGGCGAGTTTGGGTCGGAAGGGACCTTAAAGATCATCCAGTTCCAACCCCCCCTGCCATGGGCAGGGACATCTCCCACTGGATCAGGCTGCGCAAGTCCCATCCAACCTGGCCCTGAACCCCTGCAGGGGTGGGGCAGCCACAGCTTCCCTGGGCAACCTGGGCCAGGGCCTCACCACTCTCATGGTGAAGAAATTCTTCCTTCTGTCTAGTCTAAATCTTCCCCTCTCCAGTTTATCCCCATTGTCCCTTGTCCTGTCACTACAAGCCTTTGTGAACAGTCCCTTCGCAGCCTTCTTGTAGCCCCTTCAGGTACTGGAAGTTTGCTCTAAGGTCTCCTCAGAGCCTTCTCTTCTCCAGGCTGAACAATCTCAACTCTCTCAGCCTGTCCTCGTATGGGAGGTGCTCCAACCCTCTGATCATCCTTGTAGCCTCCTCTGGACCCATTCCAACAGCTCTATCTCCTTCTTATGCTGAGGATTCCAGAACTGGACACAGGACTCTAGATGAGGTCTCACAAGAGAGGACTAGAGGAGCAGAGTTACCTCCCTCACCCTGTTGGCCCTGCTTTTTTTCAAAGCATTATAAATAGCTTTAGATTAGGGTTTTAAATAGAAAACTACCACATGACAGTGTGATCGTTGGTAGAAGGGCCTTGTGGGTTCCCTTTTTTACTGCGAGCATTGTGTGACCTTCTGTGGGTCAAAGGCTCAGCACCTCGCCTCCTGCATCTGTATGGCAAGCAGGGTGACTTTGGGTGAATGGAAGTGTCAAGCTGTGCTCGCTGGGGCTCCTCCACCCCTGCCTCATCACCACCTGACACGTGTCTCCTTCCCCCAGGTGCAACTGCCACGCGCTGGGCTCCACCAACGGCCAGTGCGACATCCGAACTGGGCAGTGCGAGTGCCAGCCTGGTGTTGCTGGCCAGCGTTGTGACAGATGTGAGGTCAACCACTTTGGCTTTGGCTCCGAAGGCTGTAAACGTAAGTCTGAGTGGCTGGAGCGAGGTGGATGGGAAGGATGTTGCACAGTCAGCCTGGTCTTTGCTTTCCAGCCACCTCTGGGAACATGTTTTACTTGCACCACTGTTCGTCACCGGAGAAGTCGGCATTTTTACGTCCATGCTCTGCATGGTGACATTGGTTGTCTGTACGATAGCTTATTCCTTTTTACCTTCTTTTTCACTTCTCTTTGGTGTAAATAAATTCTCTGAATCCTCTCCTGCAACCGCCCTGTCTCCTAATGTTAACTTTCTGCTCAGCTCCCCACAAATGGCCAGATTCTGTCAAGGAGCAACAGATTTTATAAACAATATTGAAAAAGAGGATGACCCAAACTTTGAAATCAATATTCCTGCCTGTAAAGAGCAGAAAGATTAACTGTGGTTGGTTATAATAAAAGTATAATGCTTTGGAAAGGCAAGGCAGTAGCAACACTGAGTGCATGCAATGCTGTTGTGTCCAGCTAGACAAAGTGCCCCGCGGTGCCTAGAAGCACCCTGATTTGGGGACAGGGCTCCAGCCATGGGTCTGTGTGTGTCCCGTTGCTCTTGCAGTCAGGGTATGTTCTCACCCCACAGGTTTTAGGGTATTTCTGCCTCTCTCCACTCTCACTGAGGTTTAACTTCCCCACAGCCTGCGACTGTGATCCCGAGGGCTCGCGTTCCCTGCAGTGCAGAGAGAACGGTCGCTGTGAATGCAAGGAAGGCTTCGTGGGGAATCGTTGTGACCAGTGTGAAGAGAACTATTTCTACAACCGCTCATGGCCAGGCTGCCAAGAGTGTCCAGCTTGTTACAGATTAGTGAAAGACAAGGTAAGGCCACAAATGCCACTGTGGATGGTACCGCTGGAGACAGTGGCATGTGCCTGCTCGTGCAGCAGCTTTTATGCGGTGGCTGACTGACTCCTGCTGAAAGCAGAGAGGATCGAGATGCTTTGCTCTGTGTTGTATTTGGGGTCTGTTCCTATCACGTAGGTGGCAGAGCAACGAGAGAGGCTGCAGGAGCTGGAAAATCTTATAGCGAATCTAGGTACGGCAGAAGACACTGTAACCGATCAAGCCTTTGAAGAGAGGTTGAAGCAGGCAGAAAGAGATGTTATGGAGCTGCTCCAGCAAGCGCAAAACAGCAAAGGTGAGCTGACCTGATCAGACATGGACTGACATGAAACAAGCTCTCTAATGTGAAATGAGCTCTTTGATATTCCCTTTCCCTTAGAATCATAGACTCATAGAATCACCAGGGTGGAAGAGACCCACTGAATCATCGAGTCCAGCCATTCCTGTCAAACACTAAACCACGTCCCTCAACACCTCATCCACCCGTCCCTCAAACCCCTCCAGGGGAAGTGACTCAACCACCTCCCTGGGCAGCCTCTGCCAATGCCCAGTTACCGCTTCCATGAAAAATTTTTTTAGGACACAGGACACAGAGTGTTTTATTTCAAGCCTATACTGTGCATCAGGACAGACAGCTATTCCAGATAGCGCTGGGACCATGTATGTTATTATCAAAACAGCAGTGACTCCGCTTTTATCCCTGCTGTTCTCCCAGTGGTCTCTGTTGTGGGTGCAGAGTGAAGGTCTTCCTCTAGCTCTGTACACATGCAAGTATTTTACGTGTTACCTTCTTCTCTGGATGCAAAGGAAGTTTTTGCTGCTTAAAAAAGCAGCAGAATTTACAATGTGCGTATTTATTACGTTTATAAATTTGCTCAGCATCTTGAGATAAAGCAGATCTTTTTGGAATATCATCAGCAATCAGAATGACGACTTCGAAATCCTTCTGGCAAGCTTAATTAGAATCATAGAATCATAGAATCACCAGGTTGGAAGAGACCTACTGGATCATCAAGTCCAACCATTCCTATCAAACACTAAACCATGCCTTCAAAATCCTTCTGGCAAGCTTAATTTTCCCACCATCAGGTGTATAATGTTCTGAAAAGTGCTGTTGTAGTGACCTATAGCTGCTTTTCCTGTTAATGTTTGCTTCAAATTCATTCTTGTAGAGATGACAGTTCCAGAGGGTATCTGTGAGCAGGGTGTTAAACAGTGTGGCAGTGGTTTGTCCATAAGGTCTTTTTAATGTATAAGCTGACATGCGTTTTGGAGAAGAGCAACTTGAAGACTGCTGACTCTGACATCACTTTGGTTCAGTGATTGCAGACAACTTTGGAAAAATCTGTCCCCTTTGCGTGAAGCTGAGAAAAGACCAATGCACATCCAATGCTTGTGTATACTTGGGAAGATCCCTGTCGTTTGGAATGTTCACTGAAGCTCTTCTCAGTTTTAGCTGAGGTAGCTTTAGCTATCTGCTTGATATCTGTGCCTACGTAGTAGTCCCACATAGCTGGACAGGAGGATTGGGATTGGAGAAAGGGTGAGGAAATGGATTGGGTTTTGTTGTGGTGTTACTCATCTTCCTTTCCACCTCTTAGAATCCATAGGTTTAGGTTGGAAAAGACTTTTAAGATCATAGAGTCCAAGCATAAACCTCAAACTGTTTGCTCCAACACTAAACCATGTCTGTAAGCACCACATCTACATGTCTCTTAAATTTCTCCAGGAATGGTGACTCCACCACTTCCCTTGGCAGCCTGATCCAGTGCTTGACAACCTGTTGGGTGAACTAATATTTCTTGCTATCTAATCTGAACCTCCACTTGTGCAACTTGAGGCCATTTCCTCTTGTTCTATTGCTTGTTATTTTGGAAAAGAGAAGACCATCTACCTCACTCCAACCTCCTTTCCGGGAGCTGCAGAGAGTGATGAGGCGTCCCGCCAGTCTTCTTTTCTCTAGACTAAACAATCACAGCTTCTCGTAAGACTTGTGCTCCAGGTCCTTCCCCAGCTCTTTTGCTTTTCCCTGACTGAGAGGAAGCTTAAATGCAGCAAAAACTACCCTTGTGAAAATCTGTGCCCACCTCTAGCACTTACTTGTGTTTTGGGGGCTTATAGGTCCTACTGATTGGAGAATCAAGGCTCTGGCCAGTTCTTGTCATCCCTTTGATTTGTGGGGGGAGTTTGGGGTGGGTTTGCTGTTCTGTGCATCATCTGGCTGCTCAGTGTGGAGACCGTGTCTGGCTTGGGAGTAGCCACGGTTGCCCAAAGTGGGGAGTAATGTACCACCCTGCTCTTCCCCCATCTCTGCTTACGTTCTAGGAGTTAAGCTAAAGAGAATTCACAAAGCAGATGTTTCATAGCTGTTGAGGAGCAGCTCTGTGGTCTTTTTTAAGTCAGTGAAACATGATTCTGAACACAAAATCCTCCATTGGAGTCTGTTCCAACACCCGGCAGGATTATCTTATTAGTAGTTAATGACTTTTCATTTCTCATATTTGGTGCACATTCTGATGATGACTTTGATCTCAAGCTGACTGACTTACAAAACGGCTTTGCTGGTCCCCTTTCAATAAAGGATTAACCTACCAACATGTTGCCTGCAGTGGTAAGCTGCTGCTCTAGCTTCTCTCCCTGCTGTAATTAATTTTGCTTCCTCTCTTTTATATTGTGCGTTTCAGATGTAGATCAGGGCCTCATGGATCGTCTCAAAGACATCAACAGCACGCTAGCGAATCAGCTCAACAGGCTGAGGAACATCCAGGGAACAGTGCGGGAGACAGAGAACCTGGCGGAACAAGCCCGCGTGCGGGTGGAGGACACAGAGGACCTGATCAGCTTGGCTTCTGATATGCTTGAAAAGGCAAAGATGGCAGCTAACAATGTGGTGAGTGCGCTGCCGAGGTCCCATGTGGTTAGGAGAGGACCTTTTCTTTCTGTGCCCTCTGGTGTGTGTTTCTCTGCGTATTCTCTCTCTCATGTAGCAAATTTGCTATGGAAATACCTTCTCCACCTACCCAGAATAATGGGAAATAAAGAAAGATCCCTATCATCCCTCATAGGTTGTGGCTACTACGGGCTGGCCCAGCTCAAAGAAACCAATGTAAGAAGCCCTGAATAAATGTTGTCACAATTGTTTTCAAGGGATAACCAGTGGTGGAAACTGCATGGGCTTAAGAAAAAATAGACAAGTCAGAATTAGGTTAGAGACATCTCTAAGCATTTAGATCATGGCAATGAATATTTAAAGCAAAGATGAATAAAAGATGAAGAAAGAGCTTTAAGGGATTTTTTTGTTCTTTCTTTCTTCCAGTCCATTACCCCCCCGGAGTCAAGCGGGGACCCCAACAACATGACTCTATTGGCAGAAGAGGCCCGTAAGCTGGCTGAAAGGTAGGTTGTGGCGAGACACACTCCTCTCAGCCTGCGGCTGGGCCCTGCTCTGTCCTGCAAGGGGGAAGCAACATTTCGTTTGCTTTATACGAAGCACACGCCCTTTGCTGAGCAAGAGACTGGCATGGCGGGTGCATGGGGGCAGAATAAAATCCTGAACTGAATATAAAACCTACTGGTTGACAACTCTGACATCAGGATTTTTCTTCCATTAACCTGTCCAGACACAAAAAAGAAGCTGATGAGATTGTTCGCCTAGCCAAGGCAGCAAATGATACTTCCACGGAAGCGTATCAGCTGCTGCTGAAGACCCTGGCTGGAGAAAACCAAACTGCAAATGACATTGATGAGCTCAACCAGAAGTGAGTCAGTAACAGAAAATTGTTTTTACTTCCTGATGTTAGAGCAGTTAGAACTAAAGCTCCTTCTGTAACATGGTGTGTTTGGGGTTTTATGGAAGCTATCTTTCAATTTCTTGGCCTCTCTACTCTGTTAGCAAGTTCAGTCCTGCAAAAATAATGTAGTGTCACTGGATCCTCGGGTTTTTTTTAGGTATAATCAAGCAAGGGACATTGCTCGGGACCTAGAGAAACAGGCCAACAAGGTGCTTGAGGAGGCAGAGGAAGCTGGAAACAGAGCCCTGCAGATCTATGCTAATCTTACCAGTCTGCCTACTGTGGATTCCACAGGGCTAGAGGTACGTGGAAAGCGGAAAGCATCGTGTGCATTATAGCAGTGTGTGAGGTTGCTCACATACCTTGCATGTGCTCTGCTAATGTTTCTCTTCATGAGAACAGCCTGTGGATTTTTTGTCCATCCAGGCATATGCCAGACTTGCACATTTCAGCTTTAATCAGGATTGGTGCATGCGGGAAGCTGCATATGTAAACCTCCACCTCCCCCGGTCTCTGAGGGACAAAAAGCCTGAGCAAAATGTTGTTTGCCAAACATGTTGGCTTGAACAGAGAAGTGCAAAGATTTTGGTTCCTTCTGAATCCTGTGGAGCTGCTCCCTTCACTTGCTCACTGTAATAAAGTAGATTTTCTTGCACACAAAACTGTTGGCAGCCTCTGTCCTTCGTTGCACTGACCCTCGTGGCATCCAGAGCTTTGAGGGCAAAGTTGCAATTGTAGTTGTAAGAGATGGGAACCTGTCGTAGCTTCTGCCTGTTTGACTGTTAGAAACTACATCGTGTTTTGCCGCCTGTTTAGAATTTTTTTAACGTTCAGCAATTTGCAATTGTTTCTGATCTCCACCTGCAGAATGAAGCAAATAAGATCAAGAAGGAAGCGGAGGAGTTAGATCAGCTAATTGCCAGGAAGCTGAAAGATTACGAGGACTTGAGAGAAGACATGAAAGGAAAAGAGCTAGAAGTAAAGAACCTCTTGGAGAAAGGGAAGACAGAGCAGCAGGTCAGTTGTGTTTCGTGCAGGCTTTTATAAAACCCAAGGGAAAACAAGCATCTGGCCAGATAGGAAAGATTTGGTCCCATTTGATTTTATTTTGATACTGCTTGTTAAGCAAATATTGAAGAGTGGTCCTAGAAAGGAGATGCAAAAAGCTGGTAAAAGCAATGGTATTGAGGCTATATTTGATAATAGGAGATGTTGTCCAGGTGTGGTGTTGTCTCTGTATTCACCTGGTTTCAAAGGGAGCATTACTGCTCGGGGATGAATGCCGGTCTGTGTAGGGTTGGTGATCCAGTCTGAGCAACACTTTCTGGTACACCCAGATGGTCATACTTCAAAACTTAAGAATTTATGTTGTACGTGTCATGTCTCCTTAGACTGCAGACCAGCTCTTGGCTCGAGCAGATGCTGCAAAAGCCCTGGCTGAAGAAGCTGCTCGGAAGGGCAATGGCACGCTGCAGGAGGCCAATACCATTCTCAGCAACCTGAAAGGTAAAGAGAAAACACTTGCAGTGAATCCTTCGATTCCTGTGCTACAAGTCGCTTGGCAGCAGGGTATCTTGGTGAAATGGACCATGCTATTGCCAGTACTTGAGCGTTGGGTGGTTCTCTTGGGGTTTTTTGCTTCAAAGAAAAATCAGAAGTGTTTTTAGTGGCTAGAAATCTCCTCCTATTCAGGTTCCTTATTTAGTGTTAGAAAATGTGTAACAGAATAGCTGCCAGTGTACATCCCCCACCCCCACAGCATGCTCTTCATCCCTGGGGCATCCCTGGAATGGCCTCAAGCTCCGCCAGGGGAGATTTAGGCTAGAGATTAGGAGGAAGTTTTTTACGGAAAGGGTCATTAGGCATTGGAATATGCTGCCCAGGGAGGTGGTTGATTCGCCTTCCCTGGGGGTGTTTAAGTCACGAGTAGATGAGGTCCTGAGGGACATGGTTTAGTGTTTGGTGGGAATGGTTGGACTCGATGATCTGATGGGTCTCTTCCAACCCGGTGATTCTGTGATCAAGGTGCTGAAGCCTGGCTTGCTTGGTCAAAGAAGCATCTCAAGGCTTTTCTAAAGTGAGTGATAAGAATCTGGTTTGCCCTTTCTCAGATTTTGATAAGCGGGTGAATGATAACAAGACAGCGGCAGAGGAGGCACTGAAAAAGATTCCTGCCATTACCCAGACCATCGCTGAAGCCAACAATAAGACGCGCCAGGCAGAGCTGGCGCTCGGTAATGCTGCTGCTGATGCCCGTGAAGCCAAGAGTAGAGCAGATGATGCTGAGAAAATCGCTGCTTCTGTTCAGAAGGTGAGTCCTTTGCAGTTCTGAAGCCACTTCCCCTGAGATACTGGGGTGCAACTGCGTAAATGCCTCTGTTGCAGTTATTTCCTGGTGAGCCCTACGTGCATTCTACTTAATTCCCCGCCAGGGAATGCCAAGTGCAGCCCTATAGGAAATTGATGTGTTTTGGTGAAGAGGATTGACGGAAGTTCTGCCCCTTCAATACGTTTTTCCATCCTTTTCCCCTTGTTGGCTGTAGAGCGCTGCTGCTACCAAAGCTGAAGCTGACAAGACTTTTGCTGACGTGACGGGACTGGCCAGAGAGGTGGATGACATGATGAAACAACTCCAAGATGCAGAAAAGGAGCTGAAGCGGAAGCAGGATGATGCTGAGCAGGACATGATGATGGCGGGCATGGTAAGTAATGCTGACAGGTGGCAGCAGGAGCATTAAGGTGCCTTCTCCTTGCTGTCCTGGCGATGCAGGCTTTTCTCTTGTTGCTGTCTTGCAAAGACAGCACTAGGACCAGCTGTTATTCAGTCTCTTCCAAGTTTTAGGTGAGATTGAAAACATGAGGCAAGGAAAGAAGCTCCCCTGGTGGCATTAGCATAGGTTCCCTGCTGGAATTATGAGAGCCAGTTTTCTTAATGCAACAGTACTATTTTAACTGAAATGCGACTCTTGACTCTGTTCCGACTGTTCCTGCAAAATCCTTCGTTATCAGGGATCCCCATCCTGGAATAATAATCAAACTCATTCGAAGCTTGTCAGTCTTCGCCAGCGCTGTGATTAAGATCTGGGTGCAGGGGTGTAATCCTGGAGAGAGGAGGGATTTGTGTGACTCACTGCCTGGGCTGATGTGTTAGAAGGGAGAGGGAACCGTTTCATAATCCCTGCAGCCTTTTTTGTGCTCTCACTTTTATCTCCTACAGGCCTCACAGGCTGCCCAGGAGGCAGAAGACAATGCAAGAAAGGCAAAGAACTCCGTGAACAGCTTGCTTGCTGTCATTAATGACCTGCTGGATCAATTAGGTAAGACTGTAGGTAACGTCCCGTAGGCCTTCGGGTGTTTTCTTGCAGTCTGATGTCTCAGTGCTGAAGGTGGCAGGGGTGCTGGCTTGCCTGCTGGTGCTGTGCCCACCATCAAATGGTCCAGTCACTTCTAGAAACGGGGTTTGCATCTTTTCAGCAAGGAGTTTGGGTTTTTTTTTCCTGGGTGTAACCTCAGTGCTCATTGTGTGATGATCAATACGGATTCTCTGTGAGCTGAGGACTGGTGAAGGTGTAACCCACTTGGCTGATGCTGTTTTAAACGCTGTTTCTAGCTCAGAGGTGGCCCGATGGGCATCTCCATATGAGCTCAGCACCCAAACCTAATGAGTCAGAGGCTTTTTAGTGGACTTCACTGTTTGCTTCTGGCTTTTCAGGGCAACTGGAGACAGTGGACTTGAACAAACTGAGTGAGATTGAAGGTACCCTGAACAGTGCCAAAGACCAGATGAAAGACAGTGACCTGGACCAGAAAGTGTCTTTCCTTGAGAGAGAAGCCAGGAAGCAAGACGACGCGATACAGGCCTACAACAGGGACATTGAAGAGATCCTGAAGGACATTAGCAACCTAGAAGACATCAAGAAGACCTTGCCGTCTGGCTGTTTTAACACCCCGTCCATTGAGAAACCCTAAGGGTGCGCTGGGGGTGGGGGAATTCCCCCGGTGAGCGGTGGAGCGGTGGTTTGGCTATGGAGTGCCTTAACACACATGACCTTCTTCAAATCCCCAACTCTTTGCTGCTCGCAGCCACTGTTTTCTTTTCAAATCAGGATAAGTTGAAAGTTTTTTGGGGTTTTTTTTTGTTGGTTTTTTTTTTAAGAGAAGCAAATTAAATATCCGTCTTTGGGCATCAAAGGGTTTTTTTTATATAAACTGTCTTCCCGAGCACTCTGCCTTTGCCCCTCAGACAGTTTGTCTTTGATTAGCGCAAAGATGAGAGATGCTCTGGACGCTTTGTAACGTGGTTCAGAAATAACCATGTGAGCTGTATACAGCAAGGCAAAACTAACCTTACTTTCTCTCCTCTCTCCTTCCCTCAACTGTAAAATCCTCTGTTCCAGAGCTCTCTGTCCCTATGAAGGAAGGGGGTGGCTACCAAAGTATTACTGTAATGGCCAGTATAGCTGCACTCGTTCAGATCCCTCTTCCCAACTTCTAACCCTGTGAATTTATATTTTTATTGTTAAATAGTGGCCGATGGACAGTGTTGGTAGCCTTTGACAGAATAGCCAAAGCCTCTTTCTGAGATGCTTTCTGTGATGATGCATCGCTCTGAGAAAAACGCAGCCTCTGAGAGGAGGAGCTCTTTGGGAAGATGGGATATTGGTGGAGTGGTAGGTCTTGCTGGCCTCGCTCCTGCTCTGTGGAGAAGTTTTGGGTCTGGTCTGTCAGATAGTCCAGGCTGGGCAGCGTGGAAGCCATGAGTTGTGTTTCCCATCTGTAGGTGTTACTGTTGAATTTGCCAGAGTGTTTTTTGTTTTTTTTTTTCCTAAGGCTACAAATGGCTGATTGACAGATGAGTTTGTTCGAGCAGCAAAAGTCTTGCTGAAGTGGAGAGATGCCATCCGGAGAGTCGCTCTGGCCTTCACGTAGAAGGTCTTTGGGTGGGAAAGGAAGAGGGCGTGCAAGTGGAAATTAAAAGGTCTTTCTCCCCATCTTTTTCCTGGAGGAGACCATTGGCGTTTTTCTACCTTTTGGCATCACTTTCACCTTTTGGCTTGTTTTCAAGCTGGCAGAAAGAGCTGGAGTTTACCAGTGCCCTCCTGTTGCCTAACCCGATCTCCTAGTCACCGTGAAGCCACCACAGCATAGGGACCTCAGGCCAGGCTCGGGGGGCAGGGCTGCACATCACCCTGCTTCTGCTGCCTTCCCGCAGGCTCCCTCCCCAGTCAGTGCCTCCCAGCTGCTTACTGGTGCTGGGGGGGAGTGAGGGACAGCTCCTCGCTCCCCCTCGGGGCCCCCGCATGAGATGAGAGCATCTCCTGCAGCTTCCTCCTCGCCTCCAGCCTGGCACCCTCCGCCCCTTCCTTGAGACCCACTATATATCTATCCTTAAACACTATGCAACTTTGTACGTTTGCGTAGCAGGGAAGAAATTATTATCTGACACACACTGGTGCTATTAATTATTTCAAATTTATATTTTTTTGTGTGAATGTGATTTTTTTTTTCTGTTTTTGTTTTTTTTTTTTAAATCATGATTACAGTGTGAGGAAGTCTCTTGTGTGTTAGTACGTGTGCGTGTAAATACACTCAGCCGTATTTCAAGAGCGGCACAGCCTGGCCTCTATGTGCTTTCCCCCATAGCCATTGGGTCGCGTGTGCCGGGGATTGCTTCTCCCTGTCTTATTCCTTTCCACCTTGGTGTTTATTCTGCCTGGGCTCCTGCTTTCTTCCCTCTCCAGCATCCTCAGCGCCCGTAACGGTGTCGGCGATAACCACCCTGCGTGTTGGGTTGAGGCTTTCTCCAACGCCAGCCGTGACACATGGTGCTCACAGCCCCGTCGGGTGCCCCCTGTCCCCAGAGCCGCTGGGCTGGCAGGAGCCAGAGGAGACCGGACCTGGTGTTGAGGTGGTCGGAGAGCTGGATTTGGGGACGTCTTGATACCACTGTGCGAGGCAGGAGGTTTGGCGCACCCTGCAAACCTCGCGTCGCCCCTGTACCCCTTCTCATAGAGCTTCTTGGCCGTTCACCAGCTGGGGGTTCCCCCCTGCCTGCAAATGCACCTGATCCCTGCAGGAGAGCTTTCCTGGGCTCGTTGGACACCGAGGTGGGTGCCATGCCTGGCGGCTCTGGTCGTGTCACCTCTCTGCCACAGCTACGAGAAGAACAGACGCTAAGATGCGCACGTGCCCTGGCTGACCTCAGACCTAAGGTTTCCTGCTTTCTTCTCTCTTTTTTTCCTTAAGCTGTTTTTAACAGAATTTTATTTTTAAATAAAAAGAAATCTCTATAAGCGATCTCTTAATCACTACTGCATTACAGCCATTATTCATTGTATAAGTCCAGTTATTTCTTTATGTAATGTGACGATGTGACAGCTGCTGGTGGAGTGCTGGGTGTCACGGGCAGCGTGTGGCAGTCCCTTCATCGCCTTATTCCTGACTGTGGCCCCCTCAGTACGTGCCTTCGCTCCAGCTTTTTGCCTTAATCTGTGGTCTCGCTGTCTGGGGCGGTGAACAAAATGCAACACTTGCAGTTTTTATGTATAAAACAGTATTTCTTATTTATAATAAAGTCTGAATATTTGTAACCCCTTACACCTTGGCATTTTTTGAGTGTTGCTTTCTCCGGGGGTGAGTCTTGATAGAGATTTATCTCGGTTGTAAGATTCACCCTTTGTTTAATTAACTGGATGAGCTCAGTCAGGGTGGGAGAAAGAAGTGATTTGGAAATTTTTGTGGTGGGCTGCGGGTGGCCACAGTGTTTGTGGTTTCTCCCCATGTCCCCTGCTTCTTTGCCATGGCTGCTGTGAATTTTATGCTGCTGGTTTTCCAGACCTTCAAAAATCAGGTTATGTTGGTGGTGCTGGAGCTGCACTGGAACACCCGAGGGAAGGTTTCTTGGGAATAGAAAGGTGAATCCTGGGCTCTGACCAGTGCTTTGTCTTCTGATTCTTGAATCCTGTGTTCAGTTCTGGGCCCCTCACCACAAGAAGGATGTNTTGGGTAGCGGCAGAGGCTGCCCAGGGAGGTGGTTGAGTCAGCTTCCCTGGAGGGATTTAAGGGACGGGTGGACGAGGTGCTGAGGGACATGGTTTAGTGTTTGATAGGAATGGTTGGACTCGATGATCTAGTGGGTCTCTTCCAACCTGGTGATTGTATGATTCTATGGTCCTCTGAAGACTTGGAAAAAGATGGGACTCCTGGAAAGAGACAAAGCCCTAAGTGAAAAAGCTGTAATTTCTCTACTGGGAGCTGCCCTAAGTCTGGGTTCTCTGGTTGTGCAGCAGGTCCTGTCTGCTGGAGCACAGGATGAACGTTCCCCTTGAATTAAGTTTTTAGTGTCAGGGCTGACTGCCCAGGCAGTCTGGCAGCCACACTGTTTTACAGCTGCAGATGGGATTTCTTTTATTTTTCTCAGCAGAGGCAAATGCTCGAGTCTCATTAACTTGCATCAGAGTTAATCCCTTCTCAACCGGTAAGTTCTTGTCATTATTTGTTTACTTCAGTTTGTTTAGCTTCAGCTTTTTGTTCTTCAGCATAAATTGCCGCTGATGCATTTGTTGTCAAAAATACCCTTCTTATTTTTGGCCAGCGCTGCTGTTGAGCAAATGCCGGCTGGTAAAATCTGCCTGACCTCTCAGCTGGGCTGTAGGTTGCAATTCAGGAGCAGAAAACCTGGCGTTTGGTGACCTTGCAGCTTGACGTGGGGCCTCTTACCATTTTGGGGCTAAAATACTGAGCTGGGAAGGCAAAGGCAAGTCTTTATTTTATCTTTGGGTCATACAGCATCAGAGCTTGGTCTGTGAAGCCCGTGTGAAATCCCACATTAAGGTGAAGTTATAGGTCTTTGTGGATTTAGGCTGAGTCTCTAAAGCATGTAATGCTGGTCTGAAATGAGATTTTGAGGGCAATGTGCCTTACCTGCTGCAGGGAGGAGCAGTCACAAGGGAACATGAGAACTGCTTCCAACTCGCTGAAGTGTTTTATTGACATTTTGGAATCCAGGTAGAAACATGCTCCTCAGGTTCTCTTCTCACCGTGGGCTGAGCTTGACCTCTGGGTGGAAGAGAAGGGAGCTTGCTGAGGAGTCACCAAGCTGTGCTCTGGTGGCTTATTTTTTCTCCTCAAATTCCCTGTGGTTTTCCTTGTTTTCTGAGTTCAAGCTTCCTTATCTCTCACGTGCTCCCTGGAGAAGTGAGATGGTGGCAAGGGGAAGGATTTGGAGAGAGCGGCGCTGGTTATCAGCTGGGGTCTTGGCAGATAGTTGGGGTGCCTCTTCCAGCAGAGAGGGAGAGCTGATTCGGGAGGGGCCTTGGAGATGGAGGGCTTTGTTGGATTTGGGGTGCTTATGGGTTTCTCTGGGGAGGCTGAAGTTCAGAGGACCTGACTTTGTGGGGCTGCTGAGACAGGTTTTCTCACTTCTGGGGAGGGTGAGGTATTGGCAGAAGATGGTAATAGCTGGGAGCAACTGCCTGGAGGAGGCCCCTCTAGTGTTGCGGCTTGGATCTGATGAAGAAGAGGACGGGTAGCTGTTGAGGGGTGAGCTGGTGGTGTCCTGCACTTCGCATGTACAGCTGTGACATCTTAGACTGCTTTTGGATTAGTTGGCCTTTCCAGTTAGCTGCTGGACCCTATCTTCTGCATGTTTCCACCCCGAGAAACATAGAGTCATAGAAGATTTGTGTTGGGAGGGACCTCAAAGCCTATCCAGTCCCACTCCTGCCATCAGCAGGGACAACTCCCTCTGGATCAGGGGCTCCAAGCCCCATCCAAACTGACTTTGAACCCCTCCAGGGATGGGGCAGCCACCACTGCTCTGGGCAACCTGGGCCAGGGCCTCCTCACCATGAAGAATTTCTTCCTTGTGTCTAATCTAAATCTTTCCTCTTCCAATTTAAAACCATTCCCCGCCTTAAAAAAGAATCCAGCTCAAGTCCCTAGCCAAGCCCAAGAGCCACCAGTGGGGAGGCAGGGAAGGGAAGGCAGCGGGACATCAGCAATGTCTTCCCTCATCTCCGTGTGTCTGTCTCACCCCCTCGCTGATGTGGGCAGGGCACAGGCGAGGCAAGGCAAGGCCAGACACGACGGCGTTTTCTTGCTCTGCTGTTGCCTGGCCCTACCCTGCTTGCTCATCACTGCCGCTGTGACCCCTGCTGTCCCACTGCCTGCCCCTGCCCAGTGGCTCTAGAGCAGCGGCTGTCTGTGGGGACAACGCTAACCCCACCCCTAGCAGCTCCCCCAGGAGAGTTGTCTCGTTCCAGCAGAGCCCCAACCTGAATTATCTCCTCTAGGTGGTCCTGGCTGACCACCCTTGAGTTCTGCCTCTAGACCCACCTGAAACAGCCGTACAAACCAAATGTGCCAGGAGGCCATGTCTCTTGAAGAAAGCTGGTGTGTTCCTCAGCAAGGGAGAGGTGTGTGGAATCATAGAATCATAGAATCACCAGGTTGGAAGAGACCCACTGGATCATCGAGTCCAACCATTCCTATTAAACACTAAACCATGTCCCTCAGCACCTCGTCCACCCATCCCTTAAACCCCTCTAGGGAAGGTGACTCAACCACCTCCCTGCACAGCCTATTCCAGTGCCCAGTGACCCTTTCTGTGAAAATTTTTTTCCTAATGTCCAGCCTAAACCTCCCCTGGTGGAGCTTGAGGCCATTCCCTCTTGTCCTGTCCCGTGTCACTTGGGAGAAGAAGCCATTACCCTCCTCTCCACAACCTCCTTTCAGGGAGTTGTAGAGAGCAATGAAGTCTCCCCTCAGCCTCCTCTTCTCCAGGCTGGATGTATAGTTTGTTTTTAAAGGCTCCTGGGCTATAAACTGGTTTCGCTTTCACCTGATGGGTGCCCTTGGCTTCTCAAAGCAGCTTTGGGGCCAGCACATGGAGCTGTCTTCCCATGCTGGCACGGAGGTGGGTCCCTGACCCAGCACTGTTCCTGGGTAGGGAAACCAAAGTCCAGGTTTTATCACTGCGCTGCCCCTTTGCTGATACAGATGGAGCAGGATCCCAGATTTCCTACAGCGAGGAAGCTCTGTGTGGCTGGATAAACCTCTGCTGCCATACTGGAGGAAAGGGTCCTCAGGCTTGAGGAGGCTGCAGTGAGGTTGGGTGCATACACATGGCCGTGATTAGCAAGCAGAAAATAGCTGAGGGTAAGCCGCATCTCAGCAAATCCTGGAGAAGTGATGCTGTCTACAGAAGGAGCCCAGGACAGAAGATGCAGGAGGATGTTGCAGCTCAGAAGGTCCTTTTGTGGAGGGAGGCTTGGGGCTGCTGGGGATGAGCTGGCCTGCAAGGGCACGCACAACCTCCCGGTGTCATTTATCTGCCATGAGTCACAAAAATGGGTTTTCTCCCTCGGTTACAGCAATAAAACTCTTGCTTCGGGGCCTCCACACATCCATCACTTGCTACTGGCAGCCACCAGCAAAAATCAGATTGTTTTATGGATCCAGACTAATCTTGGAGTGGGTAATTCTGCTGTGGCCACATCCTCAAGGACTGAGAGACACGCCTGCTGCTGTGGAGGTGTCCCTGCCATAGCATGTTTCCTAGCCCAGTTATCAAGAATGAGTGCAGGACATCTTCAGAAGGACAATTCTTGCGTGCCAGATTAAAAGACCCAGGTTCTCCAGTGAAGAAATGCTGATGAGTTGCAATGTCTGACGAGTGCCGCTGTTCTTCATGCCTCCTATTGCTTACATTTCAGCTCACGCTAAGAGGTAACGTTTCTGTTCATCGTGTCCACCAGACATTTTCTAAAGGCGCTGCTGCCACAGCAATGGGCGACGTTTGCTCTGTGGAGGGTGGCGGGCATCAGTTTGTTCCAGATCTGAACTCAGAAAATCAGGGCCCCAGAAAACATATTTCAGGTAGCTTCACGCACACGTTAGAGCGGTTTTCAAAGGTAATTTTGAAGGATGGTGGAGGATGACGAGGTAAGAGTAACCTAAGTAAATATGTGGAAATGACTGGAGAGAGCTGTGTCAGTGCCTTGTTTGCAGAAGTGAAGAGGTGGAGTGGTAACAGTGATATAGAAGGGATAATGTGGAGGAGCCAGGTAAGGGAAAAGCTTCCTGATGGTGAGAGCTGGTCCTCCAAGAGAGAAATCAGCCGAGGACTTGGGCTGGGCAATGTCCAAGGGAAGTGCTGTACTGACTGCACTGCTGGAGGAGATGAGGTTTCCGAGCAGAGAAGTGTCAGCGGGTAGGAAGGACGCAGCAGAGGTGTTTAGGGCAAGTGATGTGCTTCAGAGCCAATGGGATTAAGTGGAATTAGAGGAATAAATAGACCCTAAGAACCACCAGATTGGTGGGAACAGCATAAGTAGTTTTATCTTGCTTCTTGAAAAAGATAAGAATAATAAAAACTAGTAGTCAGATAAGATACTCTTGGGTGCCCAAACCCAGTGTGCCACCAGTGTGTTTGTGAAGCTGGTTTCCTTGTTGGGAACTATATTAAGACCCAGCATGTGACATTAAAAGCAAACAGCCCGTTCATAGGAGGTGACTCAGTCAGCAGAGACAGGTAAGCTTGGCAAAGGGAGGCACAAAGACACAGTGAATCGGGTCTGACTGTGCCCATGAGATCACCAGGAGCCGCAGAGGAAAGACCTCTGAGTCAGCTCCAGGTGCATGAGCCTCTGGAGGCTGCCAGGCAGCATAAGAGGCTCAGATGAGGACCTAAATATTACTCACCCCGGGTTTGTTAGCTCTGAAACAAGCAGGAGAGATACTGTGATGCAGCACAAGGGTCCATCTTTCCTTGTAATCCCCGGGAGAGCTGCTTTTGCAGGTCAGGTGGATGTGCCAGTGCCTCGATTACCCTGACATATGCAGGACGAGGAGGACTCATGCCTTCAGATTCCTATTTTGCCCTGTAAAAGTGGCCCTGTCCTCCTCCAAGGCAAAGGCGGGGAGCCGAGTGGAAGTGGTCTTGCCTTGTGAGGCTACCCTTGAGACCAAGACACTCTTGGTCCTGGGGCTGCCGAGCCCGGCATCCTCACCCGTCTCCACCAGCAACCTCAGGCAAGCCTTTTCCCTTTTCCGTCTCCTCTCATCCTCTGCCTAGCATAAAAGTGGTTGTACTGGGTCACGGTAAGGACTGATCTGACCTTATTTCCTATCTCAGGAGCAAAAAAAAAAAATCCAGAGGAGGTTTAGGCTGGATATTAGGAAAAAATTTTTCACAGAAAGGGTCACTGGGCACTGGAACAGGCTGCCCAGGGAGGATGCTGAGTCACCTGGAGGGGTTTAAGGGACGGGTGGACGAGGTACTGAGGGACATGGTTTAGTGTTTGATAGGAATGGTTGGACTTGATGATCCTGTGGGTCTCTTCCAACCTGGTGATTCTGTGATTCAATGAAATGCAGACCACTGTGTTATGATTCCTGGACTCTGCCCTATTTCTAGCTCAGGGGATTCCCTGAACCTGGTGCTTGCCTTGCAAATCCCAGTAGATCAGCTTTCTATGTACATGTCCTCAGGGTCTTTTTGCATCTCCTGCAGCCCTTGGCTGTGAGTCCAGACAGTCACCTCTTCCAGCTGCTTCTGAGCCCTGCTCTTGTGGGTTGGTTGGCTGGACCTGGCTTGAGAGCAGGCAATCCCAGGCTTCCCACGAGCTCCTCACGTTTCATTTAGCTCCCTGCGAGCTGCCTGCATGCCCAGACAGCCCCTCTCTCCCCAGCGCCAGTGGGTGGGCTGGAGCTGGGCAAGGGGAGCGTGCGCGGGGGCTGCAGCTCAGCTTAGTCTTTCCCTCATGAGCTTGTGTCCCTGGACGGGTGCAGGCAAGAGGTCCTCGGGGTGCCACGCGCCGTCGATGGATGGGGCAGGACAACCTGTCTGAGCCCCATGGGTTGGGCTCCCCTTGCTTGCAGTGAGTCAGCCCGCGGCACACGCGTTCTTCCTGTTGGGAGTGACTCAGGTGGAGCAACCCATAAAATCCACCCCAAAAAAAGAAGAAAGGAATAGGTAGGCAGCCGCGGGCCTCGCCGGAAAGGGTGCCTTGTGCTCCCCAGCACAAGAGATGGCTGGGCGCTGCCTCCTGGCCCTGTGCTGCCTGGCGGCGGCTCTCCGGCCTGCAGCCCCGAGCGCCAACGGAGGAGAAGGTGAGGCCTGGGGAAGGCGCCTGCTCCTGCTTTCACTCTGACGTGCGATCCCGCCGTCAGCTTTGCTCGTAGCCCTGCCCCGTGGCGGAGAGTGCTGGTAGCTGGGTGCTTGCCAGGGCTCTCCCCTAAAATCGGACCTGTAGGTGTTTCTTCTTACATTTCCTCCAGGGTTAAATATCCCATGAGCATTTAGACTTAGGTTTTGGGTTGGTTTTTTCCCTCTTGAATCCTTTTCAAATAACATATTTATGTATAATTCTTTTTTTGCCTTCAGTATAAAGCCTTGCAGCCGGGGTGGGATTCAGGTGTGAGTGTGAGCATCGCCTGGGGAGCAGGTGGCTGATCTGCCTGTCTGCTTTAACCAAAACCTTCCCTGAACCTGAGGAAGGACTGGAAGCATCCAGAATCCTATTTGCTCTAGCAATGTGTGTGGTGTCTGTATTTTGTATGAGCCCATGGGGTCACCAAGGTGCCCACGGCCTCGCTGGACCCTGGAGGAGGCAGTGAGACTTCTGTGATATGCAGCAAGCTTTAATTATCCAGAGGATCCTCCTGTGTGTGCAATTAATTGTAGGGGAGAATGCAATGCAGGGACATTTTAACTTGCTCAGCCCAGCGGTAGTTCAGTACTGGGGTTTCAGTTGTATTTGCTTACAGTCTGGAGATGCGTATGTTTGGCCAAAACTGGGTTTTCACATGTACTTTGTAAATACTGAGGGATTCCAGGTGGTTTTTTTTGTCTGTAGCGCTGGTGTTCGGACATAAGCTTGCCAGGCTGGAAGCAGGGCTCTTATCAGTTTGCCTTTAAGTGCTGTGCAACGTGATAGGGGGAAAAGTGCTGAATAGGTGTGTGGTTTTTAGAAAAAAGACCTGATTAACTTCACACGCTACTTAGATAACCATTACAGCAGCCTTAATTGCATACAAATTTTAAAATATTGATGTAGATGCTTTCCTCCTCCACTTCTTGGCAGCGACTGCTGCTTTTCCATGTGCTTTTGAACCTCTTTCAGCATGTATATCAAAGTGCCAATGGCCAGTGGGCTGTGCTTTTACTCGGCAGCGGGATCTGAATTGATTCAGTGGTATAAATTAGTACCCCATGCTGTTTCTTCTCTGGTCTCAGTGCTAGGTGCCTGCTTATAATTAGCATATGTAATCCTGTTTTGCTTGCAAATGAACTGTTTGAGTCAAATTGGGTTCATGTATGATCTGCTCGAGCAGCAGAGGTTGGGCTGCTTGTCCTCTGAAATGTACAGAGCCTTGACCGAGGAAGTAGGCATTTTCCCGGCTGGAGTGTATCACAGAATCATAGAATCACCAGGTTGGAAGAGAATCACCAGATCTTAAACCCCTCCAGGGAAGGTGACTCAACCAGCTCCCTGAGCAGCCTCTGCCAGTGCCCAATGACTCTTTCTGTGAAATTTTTTTTACTAATGTTCAGACTAAAGCCCCCCTGGTGGAGCTTGCGGCCATTTCCTCTCATGCTGTCCCCTGTCACTCGAGAGAAGAGCCCAGCTCCCTCCTCTCCTCAACCTCCTTTCAGGTAGTCATAGAGAGCAATGAGGTCTCCCCNACACCCCCAGGTCCCTCTCCTCCAGGCAGCTTTCTAGATAGACTTCTCCCAGTCTGTAGCTCTGCATAGGGTTGTTGTGCCCCAAGTGCAGGACCCGGCATTTGGCCTTGTTAAACCTTATGCCGTTGGACTCTGCCCAGCAGTCCAGCCTGTTCAGATCCCTTTGCAGAGGGATCTGCAACTGGTGGCTGAAGGGATCTCCCAGGGTTCAGGGAAGAGTTGAGCCATGGAATTCACTGCTCCCATGAGATGTGTAACTCTGTGGGTTGGAAAGGAGAAGATATTAAAGGGCAGGTTTCAGCTCCCAGCGTGTGGTCTCCCCCTGCTGATGCTGATGGAGCGCCAGGAGACTCAGGCAGGTCTTCCTGCAGTGAGAAAGCTGAGGAGTTGGATGGTGGAGAAACCCAAGACTTGGGGTAGCAGGTGGGACAGCCTTCTGCATTAGTGTCCCAAAGGCACAGGGTGGGGAATGACTTTATGTTGTTGTGGAGGCTTTGATGTATACAAAGCTTGACATCAGGAAAAAAAAAATTCACAGAAAGGGTCATTGGGCACTGGAACAGGCTGCCCAGGGAGGGGGTTGAATCACCTTCTGTGGAGGTGTTTGAAAGATGGGTGGATGATGTGCTGAGGGCCATGGTTTAGCGATTGATGGGAATGGTTGGACTCAATGATCCAGTGGGTCTTTTGCAACCTAGTGATTCTGTGAAAGTTCTGCTAATCCCTTGATGAAAGGAGCAGTCTTTGCAGACCGGCTCATATATACAGAGCTATCGGATCTGCTCCTCACAGACCCAGGGCCAACCTCATTTTCTGGTTTTGTGATTTTAAGATGACAGTTTGAGAGGTCGGATGCTGCCTGTCTCCTTCTCTGAGTTCTTCTGATGTGGGAATTTGTCTCAACATAGCAAACAATGTTTTCATGCCTTATTCTGCTGGGCAGGAGCTGGGGGGATGATGTCCCGTTGGATGCGTGCCTTGGCCCTCCTTCCCCCTGGTGCAGTGCTTAAGAAATCCAGTTGCAAAGCTTCTCCTCTGTGGAGCCTGTTCTCCACAGCTGCCTGAGAAATGGATGATCTCAGGGAGGAGCCTCAGGGCACCTGGATACAAAAGAGATCCTGTCCTCAGTTGGTCCTCATCCCCTAGCAGCTCTGGCATGCTCCATCTCGTTCACGACTCCAGTGCCTCACTCTTGGTAAAGATTAACCTGCCTGAGCTCTCCTGTTTCCAGGAGAAGACCAGGAACAGTCAAAGCTAAGAAAAGCGAGGTGGTGGCACTGATCTGCAACAGCATCTTAAATGGCTTCGGATTAGCAAGGCCTGAATCAGTGCCAGGGCTGAGGAGCTGGCTCTGAACGTGCTGCAGCCTTAGCGCAAGACCTGAAAGAAGGTTTTCATTCCCTGGGGGAACGGTGCTCATGCCTGTAATTTAGCAACCCAGCAAATCCTCTCGATTACACAGACGTGGGGCGATGCATGGGTGGAGTTAAACAGCTTTAGTGGGGAGGGGTGGGGGGTAGAATTGGCCCCAAGCAGTTCCGCTGTGGAGATGAGCACGAATACCTTGAGAAAGTCCCTCACTGCTGCTTTCGGTGGGTTGTTTGTATTGTCACTGCCCTTTGGTCACTGGTGACGTCCACTGAGGTGGACCACCAGGTGCTTTCTCTAAAAGGCAGGACTTCTGCATCCGCAGGTTCCCACCTGGCGGGATGGGGTGGCAGAAGACCTCTGTCTCTTGGCAGCCAGGCTGCAAGGGAAGAACCGTGTTTGCTGGAGCTGTTAAAAACCTCTCCCCCTGTTTGCTGGCACATGAGGTCATCTCTTTTCTTGGCGGAAGGCTTGGCTGCCGCTTGCTGAGTGCCTTTGTCTGGTATGTGGGTGTTCCCGGGTGTGTGCGTGGACGGTGGGCACTGCCAGGGTTGCGTGCTTGGGCAGTGAGTGCAGGAGGCTTCGTCTGGTCCAAGGAATCATGGATGCAGAGGAAAGAGACCTTCCCTCGGGCTAAACTGAGCCTGAAGGGCGGCGGGAAGGAGAAAGCTCCACATGTGTCAAATCCAATCTGGCGTCTGTAACCATGCTGGGGGTTTCTGCTTACTTTTGGGTGTCCTCCACCTCCCCCTGCTGTCAGAGGTGACCTGAGCTGGGGAGTGGCAGCGGGGAACTATCTTTCATGTCCCAGGGAGGTCAGCAATGAGCAGAGTTTCTCACGGAGAGGCTGAGAACTCGTAGCAACATTGGGGAGGTTTAGAGCAGCTCATTAGCAGGCTCTGCACTCCTGCAGACACTGCTTTTCCTCTCACTGGGTTTCCTTCTCCTGAGTGTCTTTGCCAGCTGTCCTCTCAATCATGTCTGCTCCCTGTGATGCTGAACACCTTGTCTGAAATAAAGGTCCCTGGGCTTAAACGCTCTAGTACTGACTGCTGAGGGCTTGGCAAGTAGAGGAGAGGTGGCTTCAGGAGAAGACCTGGGCAAGGTAATGAAGAAGAGTGCTGGAACAGGCATTTCTGCCAAGATATCAGTCTATCTGCTCTCCAGAGCTCCTGTCTGCCCTGGCTGCGGGATGCAAAGTCTCGTGCCTGTCCTTCCTTGGCCTCTGTCATGCAGTGACTTGGGCAGCTGCAGCTTCTCCTCCTGGGGAGGATGGGCTGGGGTGACCTGTGAAGTCCTGCCAAAACCTTTTTTGTTAATGGGCCTCTTGGCTGGCATGCTCGTGCCAGGATCCTCTGATTACAAACCCCTCCTCATCACCGCTGCACCTGGCTAGGAGGACACTTGTGCTGCAGACCTGAATGGAGGGACCTGCTGGAAGATGGTTGAGCTTTTCCTGCTGGGTTTGCCCCTGGTCAGAGTGCAGGTGAAGCAAAACATAACCTCAAGGATCCTTCTGTTTCCCCTGGAGTCACCAGTAAGACTCCCCATGCTTTTCTCAGGACAAAGTTAGGGGTCTTTTTTACCGTTTCTGCTTACTCAAAGACCCCTCTGCACTGGATGGCCTCTGAAAGGCTGGAGAGCATCCCTGGCCGTGCTGCGCTTTGGAGCAGAGCTGCTTACCTGAGGGGGTTTGTCCATCCTGAGCTGCTGGCAGTGAAAGCAGGCGTTGTACCAAAGCATGGGCACACAGAGCACGATACGGGCACTGGTGGCACAGGGGTGGCTGATGGATGTAGGGGAGGTTTTCATTGCCTGGAATCGTTCCTTTGTAATCAAGGTGAACGTAGAGCTTTGTAGCTGGCGCTCTCATCTTAACACCATTTGAGATCATAGAATAACCAGGTTGGAAGAGACCCACCAGATCACCAAGTCCAACCATTCCTATTAAACACTAAACTCCTAATCTCCTCTCCACAGTGTGCGATTGCAATGGAATGTCCAGGCAGTGCATCTTCGACTGGCACCTCCTGAGGGAGACAGGGAATGGGTACCGCTGCCTCAACTGCCTGGGCAACACGGAGGGCGTCCGATGCGAGCGCTGCAAGGAGGGATTCTTCCACCAGCGGGAGGGGGACTGCTGCCTGCCCTGCCACTGCCACCCTCAGGGTACGTGTCTGCCCCAGAGGAGGGGATGCAGCTGGGTGGGGTGTGGAGGTGCTCATGGNGTAAAACACCTCTGTTCTTGCACCACCTCTCTTGAGGCAGAATGCTGGGAACTCAGGAATTATCTACTCACTTTGCAATTCAATTAAAAGCCTTTGCAAAGCTCACCTTTACCTATTGAGCCCCCTTGTATATTCAAAGGCTTCAATAAGGTTTCCCCAGAGTCTTCCATTCTCCAGGCTGAGCAATCTGAACTCCCTCAAGCTTTCTCTATAGCAGAAGTGCTCCAGCCCTGCGTCCATTTCCACGGTCCCCTCTGGACCCACTGCAAAAGGTCCACGTCTTGTACTGGGGACCTCAGAGCTGAACAGAGCACTCCAGGTGGTCTAATGAGGGGTGAGCATCCCTTCCTTCAACCTGCTGGGGATGAACCCAGGACATGATTGGCTTTCTGGGCTGTGAATGCACACTTGTCCAACTTTTCATCCATCAGTACCCACCACCAGTAGGGAAGAAGATCCTTGTCCAGGACATCTGGTCCATGCCTGCTGGAATATATCAACTCCAAGCCTTCTGCATCAGTTGGGGGTGCTACAGCAGCTTTACCAGCCTCACTCCTGTACTGGGACCTCAAGGGGTGCCCTGTGGCTGAGGTTGGGCAGCTGCTGCAATGCAGCGTGGTCCTTTGGCCCCCCTGTCCCACTGGTAGCATCACTGGGAGGGTGTGGAGAGGCGCCTCTCCAAACTTCTCCTTCTCCTCTTCCCACAGGTGCCCTTGGCCCACAGTGTGACAGCGATGGCCGGTGCAGCTGCAAACCTGGCGTGATGGGCAAGAAGTGCGACTGGTGCCAGCCAGGCTTTGAGTCCCTCTCCGAGGCCGGGTGCCAGATGAAGGGGCAGTAAGTGCTGCTGAACATTGGTGGCATGGGGACGAGCGGCTGGGACAACCTCCAGAGCTCTCCTGGCTGCTCTAAAGAGCCTGTGCTGGCTGAAACCACCCCACCCAGGGGCAAACTCTGCCATGGCAGCTCACTGGCAGCCCTAGGCTGATGTTCCTGGGGCAGAGCAGGGCTAGTCCTTCCTTCCAGCGTGGAGAGCTTGTCACCAGAGTGAAACATACGCTTGGTTGTCCAGATGATGCCAAAGAGGCATCAACCATGGTAACCATGTGAAATAACACCCCCCCACCCAGGGACCCAATATTGGTGCATCGGGATTCCCCCGATGCAAACATCAACTCCTTCCTTTGCACGGAGCCCTGTTCAAACACCTCCTAAAGCATTTCTGGTTTGGCTTCCTCACCGTTGTCTCCTCTTCTTCCTCACCACTGTCTCCTCTTCTTCCTCACCGCATCCCACCATTGCTCCTTCAAGCCTCCTAGCAGGCAGGAGGTGTTGGCGAGGGTTGGCTGCACTGCCTGGCCTCCTGCCTTGAGCCTCCATAGGCTGCTGCTGCCTCTGCTGATTATTTTTTCCCTTCTGGCATGGGGCTGGTAGCTCAGTGTGTGTTTGTGTGTGTGTGTTTTTCTGCTGTCTTGGGGGCACTGAACCCCAGGATGATCCAGAAATCAAGGTGATGGTGGTTCCTTCTGTCCCTGTCTTAGGAGCCTGCAGTGTGAATGTGATCCAGCTGGCAGCACAGGGACTTGTCTCTCTGGCCACTGTGTCTGTAAGGCAAGAGCTACCGGAGAGCGGTGTGAGAGGTGGGTGTCAGGAGGACTCACTGGACCTCATGGTTTGTCCTCCATCCCCCTGGCAGTGCCTGTTCTTGCTATCCCAGCCCAGAAACAACCTCGAACCATGGTGATGGCTGTCACTAGAGGGCTGGTTGTGTTGACCAGGAAGAAGAGAAAACAGCTGTGAATGTTGTCACCTTCTTGCATTTTCCCAGGTGCAAGCGAAACTTCTATAACTTGGACGCCAGAAACCCTGAGGGATGCTCCCCCTGCTTTTGCTATGGACACTCAGCTCTGTGCGTCAGTGCAGACACCCACAGCATCTACAACATCACCTCCAACTTTCAACAAGGTGAAGCCCAACAGGACCTTCCTATAGCTCCTGGGGGTGTTTGCCATCTCTGACATGCAGGATGCCTGGTTTGGAGCCCTGCAGGGAGTTCCTGTGCTTTGCTGGGTGGGGTGGCTTGTTTGTTGACAGAAGTAGGGTATGAAGTTGTGGGGAACATAGACTTGCTTCATCACATCTTTCCTGCCACTTGGGAGGAATCTTCTATGCCCAGCCAGTTACAGATGTATCAGCACAGGGATATCTGTGCTGCCCCCTTGGAGGTCAAGGGGTAGGAAGATCGAAGTTTTGATAAGAAGCAGCTCCAGGAAAATGCTGGAGTTTGGGAAACACCTTCCCTCTCCCTGATTGCTTCTCCTTCTTGATGCTCCAGGTGCCGAAAGCTGGCGAGGTGTCCATGAAAGTGGGTCCCCAGCCCAGCTCCAGTGGTCTCCACGTCATCAGGATGTCTTCATAGCAGCAAGGACATCAGAGCCAATATACTTTGTGGCACCCGGTAAGTGTTAGGAAGAGATGACAGTTCCCCTTCTGTTTGAGCTGATCCTGTGAACCCAAGCATTTAGGAGGAAGGTAAGATTTTAAACCTTTAATTTTCTCCCTTCTTTCATTTTGCAGCAAAATTCCTTGGGAACCAGCAGTTGAGCTATGGCCAGACTCTCTCCTTTGATTATCGCCTGGACCGAGGAGGACGCCAGCCGTCTCCACACGATGTGGTCCTGGAAGGAGCTGGCCTGAGAGTCACTGCCCCCTTCTTGCCCCAGGGGAAGATCCTGCCCTGTGGTGTCAGCCAGACATACATGTTCAGGTCAAGGGGGGTGCTGGGGCATTTGGGGCAGGGTAAGCAAGAAAGATTGAGGCTTCAAGGAGCAACTGGATTCAGCTGTGATCCCTCAGAGGTGGCTAGTGGTTGCTTGGGTTGGACTGGATCCATCTCAGGTGGATGAGGAGGTTACCTTGTGAGAGGAGCAGTAGAAAATCTAGCCTGAGGTTGGGCTCAGGGACAATAGCATGGCTAGAGGTTGCTTCCCAAAGCCTTATGCTCAGGAGGGAGGTAGACAAGGGCTACTGCATTTTCTTGATGAAGCATTTCATTTGCTTGAAACCAGTTCCACTTCCCCTCTCTCCCATGAGCAGGCTGGATGAGCACCCAAGCAGCAATTGGAGCCCGAGGCTGAATCACTTTGAATATCGCAGGCTGCTGGGAAATCTGACAGCTATCTGGATCCGAGCCACCTTTGGGGAGTACAGTAAGTACACCTCTGTGGGTAGAGCTTGCAAACACGAGGCTGGTTTCTTCTTATTGCTGGAGATGCCAAGCCTCCAGATGGAGGAGACTTTGCTAAAAGATATTAAAAAATAATAGTACTTTTAAAAAGTATGCCCTAAGATTGGCAAAATTACATTATGAAGTGATTAAACAGGGTGGCAACAGTGGGGACAGTGAAGTCCTGGCTCTGGTCCATCTGCCCACGGATGTTGTAGAGAAAAGTGTGACCTGTGCAGGTCCTGGGAGTGGGAGACTTGCAGGTGGAGCTGGTGTTTCCCATGGGTGACCGTCTGCATCTCCCTCCAGGCACTGGCTACATCGACAACATCACCCTGGTGTCAGCCCAGGCCGTTGCAGGGGTCCCCGCACACTGGGTGGAGCAGTGCGAGTGCCCGATGGGGTACGGGGGGCAGTTCTGCGAGATGTGTGCTCCTGGCTACCGCAGAGACACCCCCAGCCTGGGGCCCTTCAGCATCTGTGTGCCATGCAATTGCCAGGGAGGAGGCATTTGTGATCCCGACACTGGTAAGAGAAGCCAGCATCGTGTTGTGCTTGTAGGGCTTACAGGATGGCAGGGCTGCCTGCACCCTGAGATTTGAGCTATAGGAGGGGCATGGGGGGCACTGACAGGGAGGCATCAATGACTTGGGGTACTTGGAGTGCAGGGAACATCATGAGCGAAACTCCCCAAAGCTGAGAAATTCTGCAGCCAGAAATACAGGTAAGATGCATTGGGATCAAATTGGGTTTAGATGGTGGTCATTGGAGAGAGAAAAATCATCTCCTACTGCCTGGATAGCATTAAACACTTTTCTACTGATATTTTTTTTGTTTGTTTTAAAAGTGAGCAAGGTAACCCATCAGGCTGGATCTAGTTGAAGATGTCCCTGCTCATTGCAGGGGAGTTGGACTAGATGACCTTTAAAGGTCCCTTCCAACCCAAACCATTCTATGAATCTGTGTGATGTGAGCAGATATCAGCCATGTGAACAGATTATACTACTTGTTAAAACAGCCCCACAGTGTTGCCCTGTGAAGTCAAACTTATGCAGAGCTAAACTGTCAGTAATTTCCAAGTCAGCACTGGAATTTCCAAATATGAATGGTAGGCACAAAAGGCAACGTGTGCTTCCTTGGGAGCTATATGAGCTGTGAAAAACTGAGATACAGCCACTTTTGGGTGGTGGTGGCCACCCTCCATGCCATGTGATGGGCTCCTGGTGGCGTCTCACAGAGCTCTCTCACTGTATGAGGAGGGCATGGTCCCTCTCACAGGGTGAATGACTGATGGGCAGAGAAATGGAGTGTGTATGGGCAGGCATGGGGATGACAGGGGGTCCGGTAGAGGGGGCTGCACATGGGTGCTTGTGCTGCCATAGGTGGTGTGGCCACAGCCAACGGGTGGAGTGGTGAAGGGTGTCCCACTAGAGGTGAGAGCAAACTGCCCTGAGCCTTTCCTTTTAAGAGGAGGCTAAGGGGAGACCTCATTGCTCTCTACAACTACTTGAAAGGAGGTTGTGGAGAGGAGGGAGCTGGCTTCTTCTCCCAAGTGACAGGGGACAGGACAAGAGGGAATGACCTCAAGCTCCAGCAGGGGAGGTTTAGGCTAGACATTGGGAAGAAATTTTTCACAGAAAGGGCCACTGGGCACTGGAACAGGCTGCCCAGGGAGGAAGTTGAGTCACCTTCCCTGGAGGGGTTTAAGGGACGGGCGTATGAGGTGCTGAGGGACATGGTTTAGTGTTTGATAGGAATGGTTGGACTCGATGATCCGGTGGGTCTTTTCCAACCTGGTGATTCTATGTTTCTATGATTCCTCCCTCAGGTGAATGCTACTCAGGAGACGAAAACGTAGGCAATAGCGTCAGCTGCCCCTTCGGCTTCTACCGAGACCCTCGGCAGCCACAAGGCTGCTGGGCATGTCCCTGCAGCAACGGTCAGGGCTGCTCAGTGGTGCCAGGTGGTGAGGACGTTGTCTGTGACCACTGCCCTCCCGGAGCTGCTGGTAATGTCCTCCTCCAGGTTCCTTCTGCTCTGCCTTTCTTTAGAGCTTCGATGGGGAGAAGCAGGCATTGGTAGGCCAGGGTGCTTGGAACTGAATCATCCCATCTTCTCAGCCTGTTGCTCCTGCCTGTAATAGGGAGGTTCAGCCCTAAGGGCTATGTAAACACGCATTGCCCTGACCCAAGAAAGGTTCTTGTCTAAGCAGATAATGTGGATGGAAAAAGGATGGGTGGGGAGGGAGGGGAATAGAAAAATAGAATAAAAACCCAAATAGAAAACAACTTGCCTGATGTCAGTCATTGCACCCAGCCTGCCTGGAACATTGTGTGGTGATGAAGAGAATGGAGATGCTGTTGTATCAGCCCCAGTGGGGCTGAACACTTCCATTTCTGCAGGTCAGAGAAAGCGGAGCAGCCTCTGCCTTCTGGGCAAGAACGTGAGCTTCTCCTCATCTCTGCTTTCCTAGGGGCCAACTGCGAGTACTGTGCCGATGGCTATTTTGGAGATCCAGCAGCTTCCCAGCCCTGCCAGCCATGCCGGTGCAATGGCAACGTGGAGCCCAATGCCGTGGGCAACTGCGACCGCCAGACAGGCGAGTGCCTCAAGTGCATCTACAACACCGCCGGCTTCTACTGTGACCGCTGCAAAGACGGCTTCTTTGGGAACCCCTTGGCCCCTGATCCTGCCGACAAGTGCAGAGGTGAGAACTGGGCACTGTTTGAGCTGGGGATGAGTAAGAAAAATCCATGCCAGATTGTAGGTTGTTTTGATGGAAAGGGGGATGTTGCAAAAAGTCGAGGCTGGAAAGCAGGAGTGGAGGGCAGGAACTGGAGTGTGGGGCTAAACGATGGTGGGAAAGCAGGGAGAGAGGGTGGGCAGAAGGCTGGGCATGCCAAGAGTGAGGTCGGGATGAGCTCCTTTGAACCTGTGCTGCTCTGACCCACAGCCTGCACCTGCAACACGGTTGGTGCTGAGCCTTTGAAATGCAGGAGCGATGGGAGCTGCATCTGCAAGCCTGGCTTTGAGGGTCCCAACTGTGAAGAGAGCGAGTGTCCAGCTTGTTACAGCCAAGTGCAAGCCCAGGTGAGCATCTCTGATGGTGCTGGGGCCACCAAGGAGCAAGGGGTGCGGAGTTATACTTTCCCTTAAGCATCTCCTCCTAGCTTCCTCAAGCATCTTCTAGTTCGAGTGAGTTGTGCTTGAACTTTGGGGTTCTACCTGATTCAACTGACAAAAGCTCTATGACCTAGAGCTGCTGGCCCACTGTCCCCTATCCAAAAATGAGCCCTCGCTCTACTCTCCATCCTCTGGCCAGACTGTGGACCTGGTTCCCAACCTGGTCTTTCCATAATGGGTTCGGTGTCCTGCTGTCTGATGGCCTGGTCTTCTGTGGCTGCAGGTGGACCTGTACCTGCAGCAGCTGGCAGAGTTGGAGCTGCTGTTCTCGGAGGTGCAAGCTGGTGGTGGGGCTGGGAGCCAGGATCTGGAGAGAAGGATGCAGATGGCAGAGGAGATGTTGCGGACCATCCTCAGGGAAGCCCTGAGCCTGCAAGGTACCACCTGTCCACTGCCCTTGATGGGAGCCATCCATGCTGTATCGGGAGGGTTTTGCTCAGCAATGAGTATCTCTTCAGCCTCCCTCTTTTCTCCTCATTAGCCTCTGACAGGTCTCTGGAGAGCCGTGTGGCCAGGATGAAGGGGCAAGGGTCCAGCTCCCAGAGCCGCTTGGATGAGATCAAGGCAACAGTGGAGAGGCTGAGGTCTCTTGGGAGCCTGTACGAGAGGCAGGTGCAGGACACTCGGCAGCTGCTGGTGAGAGCCAGACTGGACCTGGACCGCAGTGGAGCTGCTCTGCGCCGGGTGGTAAGAGCATCCTCGAGCAATGTGCTCCTAGTCAAGATCAGGGCTGAAAGAAAGATCCATGAAGAGCAAGAACGGAATGTGTGCCAGTTTTTCCACTCATTCTGTGGGTGCAGGGGTTCTGGTGGCCCTTTCTGTAGGGGTGGAACCTAGGCAGGTGCTGGCAGGTGTCTCTAGGGGGCTGTGGAGTTGCCTCTTACACTGCTGAAGTGATGGAGAGTGGGGAAGAGCACTCACACCTCTCTTCCTCCTCAGAGCATTCCTGTTTCAAACCTTCCCGGGGGCTCGAATCAGTTCTTGATGCTGGCGCAGGAGGCTTTGAGACTGGCAAACAGGTGAGTCCCTCCCGTTGTCAGCTGAGAGAGAGAGAAGGGGGACTGAGGTCCTGATGGGCACCCAGAAAGTCCTTTTTGAGGGTCTTTGCCCAGCCACCAGGCTACATCTGCCACTGCCTCTGTGCCAGCCTTGGAGCAGGAGACTATGTGGGTGCTGGACTGGCTTTGGTGCCCTACAGAACTATCCTCAGTTGCCTTTGAGGGTGGTGTTGGGTGCATTTAAGACACATTGTTGGGTTAAAGTTTGGCTCATGAGTGTCTAGTTGGAAAGGCAGCATCTGCTTCCCCCTGGTGCTTCTCTACACTTGGGAGAAGCAGCAGGGACAAGCAAAAGCTCCGCTTCTCCAACAGGCTGCGTTGCAGGAGGGAGCACAACAGAGCATTGCTGAATAAAAGGATGAAGGAAGGAGGTGGAGGGAAAGCTCTCTCACAAGCCTGTCTCTGTGCTTTGCAGTCACCTACAAGCTGCCAACAGCATCGAGCAAGCTGCGAAGGCGGCGCAGGAAGACGCACGACAGGCACTGGAGCTGGTGCGCACGGCAGCTGGTGAAGAGGTGGCCACCTCTGGCTCCCTGCTCGGGCTGCTCGGGAAGTGAGTGGAGGCTGTGCTCCCCCGCACAATTTCAGGGAATGTGGGAGGGAGGTGGCCAAGAGTTGGTGCCCCCTTTCACAGAATCATAGAATCCTTAGCTTGGAAAAAATCTTTGAGATCATGAAGTCCAACTGTACCTGTCTGCTACTAAATCATACCCCTAAACACTTCATCCACCCATCTTTTAAATCCCTCCAAGGATGGGGGCTCAATCCTATGTACCCAGCAGAGTTGCAGAAACACGCGGTTGTAGGCAGGGACCCACAAAGAATTTGGTCACTGGCGTGTCTGAGCGAGAGAGATGGAGGGCCAGCAGCTCTGTGGAGCGCCTGCTTCCCACCCTGTGGACACAGTGTACCTGAGTCCCTCCTGCAGTGGGGGGAAGGGGTTTAACACCATCTGTCTGACAGGGTTGCGAGTCTGGGCTGGGTCTAACGCAAGGGTAGAATTAGCCCGGTGTTGTTGAGGTGGCTCTCTCGGCCAGGTTGGTGCCTCTCCCAGTGCTGGGATTTTGCACACCATGAATGGGCTGTAAGAACCAGTCTCAAAAGAAGCTAAAGAGCTGAATGGGGATGTGCAGAGGGAAACATCTAATGGTAGGGCAGAGGTTTTCAGAGCCACTGAGGAGCCTGTGAGGGTTCAGCTGTTGTGAAACACCTTAGGATTTTGTAACACGAGCAAGAAGCCAGCAGATGCCCTGCTTGGCAGAGGAGTTGGATGCGGGAGATGTTAGCAATTAGCTTTCCCTGTATGATAAATCTACATGGGGGCCTGGAAAGGGTGAACAATTCAATGGAGGAGACGGTGTTGTTGCTGTGCTGGGGTTTGGTGGCTTGGCTGGTGCTGTGCTCTCCAGCTTCGCATCTGTGCAGATACGAGGAGCTGAAGTCGTTGGCTGGAGGGCTGAAGGCCGAGGCTGATGGCATGGCCTCTGAGGCAGACAAGGCTTATCAAGGCAGCCTGGTGCTCCTCAACTCTCTATCCCGCCTGACGAAGACTGACATTGCATCCTTTGAGGTGAGGGCTTTGTGCCTATGGGACCAGGAGATCCCCTTTGCTCTCCCCATGCCCTTCCTGCTACCCTGCCAGCAGCTCAACCCTTCCCAGGGCTCCATCCGCCTTGGAGAACCACCAGATATGCATCTTTCCATCCTCTTACTTTCACAGCAAGCTGCAGTACAAGGAGCAATAGTCATCCCTTGGTGCTTGCTGTGGTTCCCAGTGAGCACCGTGGAGATGCTGGGACCCTCAGGCAGTCCTCATGTCTCTGTTTCAGGGGGAGGCAGCCAGGCTGAAGCAGGATGCCAGTGCTCTCCTGAGCCTGGTGGACACCTACATGGCACAGTACAAGCAGCTGCAGAGCCGCACAGGGCGTTGGGAGGAAGAAATCAAGCAACTGCTGCGGAGGGGAGATGGCGAGAGGATGGTAAGAGGTTGGCTGGTGGAGGCTGTGGCTTGAGTCATCTTCAGCATGGTCTGAAATCTTGATGGGATGCCCGTGGCACCACCACTACTAGGTGCTGTTCTAGCCTGTTCGCCAAAGGGTATGTAGCTCTGCCTGACTGCTGTAGGACAGAACCCCTCTCTCAGAAACAGCCACTTAGGGCTGGTCTTCTGGAGCCCATGGAGCTGCTGATGCAGAGTCTCACCTGCACATCTCCTCCAAATGAGGCAAGGTTGGAGACCTGCTCCTGGAAAGGTTAGAGCTGAGATGACTCAGGATGGCTGGCGCTGGTTGAGGAGCATCAGCACAAGCCTCTGCTGATAGATCAGGCTGTGCTAGCCTTGATTCAGGGGCAACAGCAGGCACTTGGGAGCAGGCTGATGGATCATATCCCCTCCGCCGCTCCTTGTGGACTGCCATGGGACTGTCCCAAGCTCCTATACTGTGTCCTTCATCTGCTGATTGTGTCCCTTTGACCCATTGCAGATGCTGACACAGCTACTGTCCCGGGCCAACCTCGCCAGGAACACAGCCCTGCAGGCCGTGAGTGCTGGCAATGCCACATTCTATGAGGTGGAACAGATCCTGAAGAGCCTCCAGGGTAATGCCCTAGAAACCCTTCTTTTCCCCTCCTTTGTGGGATCTCACAAAGGTTGCACAGCTTCATTTCCATATGTGTTTCCTTCAGAGTTTAACCTGCAAGCAGATGACAAGAGAAGGGAAGCTGAAGATGCCATGAGGAGGCTACCAATTATCAGCAGCATGGTCAAAAGTGCCTCGGAGAAGACAGAGCGAGCCGAAGCAATCCTGGGCAGTGCCACTTCTGAATCCAGGGCAGCCAGCAGCGCAGCAGGGGAAGCAAAGGAGATCACCATGGGGATCCAGCAGGTGAGGACGGGCTCTGGTGCTGTTGCTGGCAGAAAAGCATTTGGAAGGGAAAACCATGGAAGAAAAGGAGATAATTGGCAACCTCGTGGTGGACCTGGTACATTGATTTTTGGGCTGAGGTTTGTCTACAGGAGATCCTGCAGGTACCATAGTTGGCTGTGGAGGAGTTCTGCAGGTGTGCTTGTCCAATAAGGATCTCTGTAGCCACCTTTTGGTCACCAAGGGCATTTTTCCACTTCCACAATCTGAGTGACTGGCAGGTTGTGAGCTCCCAGATGTGTGTTGGAACCCACAGTGGATTTGCTGATGTGTGCAGGAGGGGTTGAACCATGGTCATAGAAACAACTCTCTCGAGCAACTGGTGGGAGAACATGAAGGACACAGGACAGACTGTGATGATTTTGGGTCCCTGTAAAAGGAAACGCTTCCTCCAGCTGCCTGCCCTGGAGCACCCAGACTGATTTTGGCTGTGCTCTGCCCCTCTGAAAGTGCCTTTGCCTTCCCTAGGAGATTACACATCTGAAGATGGAAGCCAACAAGACGGCTGATGGTGTCCTTGCCCTGGAGAAGGCAGTGGCCACCCTGCAGCGCGAGGCCAAGGATGTGGATGGTGAATTTGAGAGCAAGCTCTCAGAGGCTGAGGCAGATGCTGCTGTGATACAAGAGGTGGGTCCCCATCTCCCTCACCTTGTTCCCTTCCCTGTTAACTTTTGGACGAGACTTACAGCTGCCACCTTGCCTTTTTCAGACAGCTCAGGAAGCCCAGAGGGTCCACGCTAAGGCTGGCCAGGCAGGGGTGATTGTGCAGGAGACGTTGAGTGCCCTGGAAGAGCTGCTGCGTCTGATGAGTAGGTTTTACAACACTGCTGTAGGGTGTGGAGGGTTATAGGTCCCTGATGGGATGTAGGCAGGTGTTCTGGGAGTTGTACAGGAAGCTGCCTCAGATGATGTCTGTAAACAGGCTGGACAACAGGATGGAGATGAAATATCTAGAGAGATCTAGTCCTCTGCCTCCATCTATGGTTCTTTCTTCCTTGTTTTCCTCCCGTGCAACAGACCAGCCTGGTGCTGTGGATGAAGATGGCCTGAAGCAGCTCGAGATGAATTTTAGCAAAGCCAGGACCAGAACCAACCAGCTGAAGGATGAGATGCTGGCGCTGGAACAGACAGCCACCCTGCAGAACGCTCGGGTGCGGACGCTAGAAAGCAGCATTGATGAGATCCTGGCCGATATTAAGAACCTGGAAGATATCCAGAGGAGTCTTCCTCCAGGCTGCTACAACACAAAAGCCATTGAACTGCCATGAGCGACCTCCAGAAAGGCTGCAGCGCCTGCCAGGCTGGAAGGCAGGAGAGCCTGGCCCAGCCACCCACCCCAAACCCAGCAGGACTGGCTGCATTTGATTGCGTTGAACTCACCCTTACCCTCAAGTTCAGCTTGGCAGCTTAAGTTCACATTGTCATGTTGGCCCTGGAGAGTCCCTGACTTTTTGAAGCGGTCCGTCCCTTGGCCCCAGGAGGAAGGACACGCCTGCGTGAAGGTGCTACTGGCTGAAAACCAGCCCATTCCTACAATGTTTCTCAGAGGTGCAGGTGGGGCTGCTTGCTGTCGGCCTGGGGAGTTTGCACAGTTCAGAGCCTGGAGTTCATGACTGAGAGGTTCTCCACCCTCTTGTGGATCCCATCTCCTGGTCTGGCACACACAGTAGGACAGGAGTCTCTATCTTTATTTCTGACACTGCCACAACCACCTACTCCTCTGGTTCTCTGTGGGATCTTTCGTGCCTTTAGTAGCTCAGGAGGCAGGGAGCGAGCAAAATGAAGAGGCAGCTAGGGGTGAAGAGTTTTGAGCCATGATGCTTCATACGGTGTTCTCTTCCCAGTCTGCCCAGTCCTCACCTTGCTGAAAGTGTTGCTGGCATGGTTTTGCTTAGAGATTTGGCATCAGATGCCACTGATAAATCTTCTCATAAAGCTGCAGGCGTTCCACGGTGCTTCTCAGTGAGGTGGTCACTGTTAACAGTGATGTGGGGGCAAAGCTGCCTTCGAGCTCACAGGGACATGCTTGATGGAGAAGGAGGAGGATACCAGGCTAGCAGGTTAGCACAGAGAACTGCTGGGCCTGCTGAAGGGGGCAGATTTTCTTGCTCCAATTGCTCCTTCAGCCAGGAGGAGAGGAGATGCTTTATTTCTCCTGCACTCCTTTTCAAATCCCAAAAGCCCTGAGGGGTAGCTTTCTTCTCAAAGCTCCTCCTGGGCAAGCACAGGTCTCCCTTGCACCCTCTAGGACAACCTTCCATTCCAAAACTTGTCAGTCTGGTACCAGGCAGCTTCCTGAATGTCCCCAGAGCCCAGGAGAAGCAAGGTGGTGTCCCCTCTGCACAAGCACACAGGACCCTGCAGTGCTTACCACAGGAACAAGAGCTTTCTCTAGGGGTCTGCAGCCACAAGCTCTCAGCCCTAATTTGATCCGTTTTAAAATACTGAAGATGCCTTGAATGCATCTTCACCTCTGGTTTGGTGCTGCCCATTCCCGCCTCCTCCCCTCCCTCCCTCCTGCACCGTGCTGGATGTTCCTCAGAGGTTAGGGTGGTTGTCTACTGTGATTCCCCACTGTACATCTGAGTGAGCTCAGAGAAGTTGAAGATCATAGTGCTCCCTTCATCCACCTGTGGCTTTCCTGTGGCTCCAGCTCACTTCTAACACCACTCTTGGCTTCTCTTAGATGCCATTTCAGGGGGAAAAAGAGCCATTAGGTATTGGAAGTCAGCTCTGCTGAACCCCCCCTGACCTGCCTGGTGGTGAAAGAGGAGGTCCTGGATAGAGAAGGACGCTCTGGGGCACTCACTCACTTCTCATTACCTCTGATTCTTTGATAAAGCAGCTCCCATGCTTTTGCTTGATAAGGATTAACCAAGTACTATGTCTGCCTTATGCTTTTATTTAAGTAAGATGTATTCTTGCCTCTGGCATGTTTTCCTTCGCCCGTTGTACAGCACAGGGACAGGTATTATGGACCTGACTCTATTTTAACATGAGCTGGGTTCTTTGAAAGGGAGAAGGTCAATAAACAATACATACTTCTGGCTGGATATTGCCTACTGGTTGGTTCATTTTCTCTCGCTGCCTGGTTTGGGTGAGTTTGGCTATTGGTTCTCCCAGCACTACAGCTGCTTATGCTCTTCACACTGACTCGATCTCAGGGCTGGTTTGAAAGGACACCAGTAACATCTTTTTGTTTTGTTTATTACATAATTTAAACATTTTGCTGATATTTTTTTTGTCAATGACCTTTTTCTTTTTTCATATAGCAACAGAAAACAAAAAAAGAAATTAGGCTTCAAAACTTTTGACAAAAGTGAGTTTGGTGGCATGGCAACTTCAACCCCCTTCCCTCCCCCCTTATTTTTTTTCTTTTCCAAAAGGCATTTGAAGTTCACTTGTCTTTCAGCAAATTGCACCATTTAAAAGTGGAGGTTCAAAGACCAAACCCCACAAGCTTCTTCCCACCCCTCCCCTGCACCCTAAAATCCCTTTTCCCCACTTCTCCAGTGGTTGCGCGGATCTTCAGGGATGGTTACTTTTCCTCCCAATACCCAGCCAGGGACATTTTCCAAACCAGTCCCAGAGCTGAATGGCTTTGTTACAAACCCCTATCCCACCTCCCCGTTCTGAGAGATTTACTGAGTGGGTACACAAAGGCGCAGGTAAGACATGAGATACTCGTCATCCATCCCACAATGCTACCTGCCGTCCTCACCGCAATGGGACAGGAAGCCACCTGGCTCCCCATGCATCCCATCTCGTGTACCTGAGGGAGGGAGGATCTGAGGTGGCCGTCTGACATGCTGCATGACTTTTATCTCCTTTGTTTTATTTCCTTTTGTCTTTTCCTCAGTTAAAACCCGCTGTCTTTCCTCCCCCTCTAAAGAGGCGTTACTCCCCAGGAGGTTAAAATCCCTCTCTATGTGCGTGTATGTGGTTTGGAGGCTGGTTGCTATCGCTGCTGCTTCTCCTCAGCTCGAAGCTAAGATGCATGGGGTCATGTCTGGCAAAAGAGAGGAGAGGGCTGTCTGAAATAACTTCTGTGCTGGGGTCGAGAGGGAGGAGAGACTGAAAAACTGGACAGGAACGATGGATGGAGTGGAGTCTGGCTACTGGCTTAGGAACATCGAGTATCTCACAAATGAGATGTCCCACCACGGGAACCTGCTCTGTGTTTGCTAAGGGGCTCAGAAGGGTATTGGTGAGCAGATCAAACTGGCTGAAGTACTCCCTGGAGAGGAGGCATCTCTGCATCCAGAGTCCTGCATGCTCTTGCCATCCTCTCTGCTTTGGCATCTCTGTGTCTCCTCAGTCCCACAGGAAATGCGTGCACCTGCCTGCAGATACCAGAGCTGGCACTGAGGGAGTTCAGCTGCCACATTTATGAGAGTTCCTGAATAAGACTCATCATGGGGAACGAAAGCCATGGTAAGGAAAGACATATTCTGGCTTTTGGGCAAGCCACATCACTTCTGCCCCTCTTGCTTTCCCTTCTGAGGTGGGCTGTGCCCTCCTCTAGAAATTGTTAGGTACTGCTCGTAAACCCTTGCCTGCTGCAAGGAGGCTGTGGCTGTAGGCTACCTTGGTCTGTCCAAAATTGCTCACTATTGGCAGCTGATTCCAGCAGGTCACTAAATTTAGGATCATGTTTTGTCTTCAGAGCTTCCATGAGAGCAGCTCATGACCCTTCATAGATGTTTAAGGGGGAAAAAAAGAAGGTAATTTCAGATCTTTCCATAAAGGACCCTGGAGGACTCAACTTTCAGGTGTCTCAATGCAACATCGTCCCTTGCTGGGGACCAGCAGATTGTCACAGCCCTAGGAAAGCTGCAAAGCCAGCATGGGAAGCAGTTGTGCTTTGGGAGAGGGTGGTGCTGTGGGCAGCCTGAGCCTCATTAGCCCATGTTTGTGGGGAATGGGCAGATGTCCAGGAGCTACAGGCAGCAGGGCTATCCCCAAAGCGATATGAGGATATGAGCAAAAGAAGAGGAAAAGATGAGAAGTAAAGCAGGACTACGATTTCCTCCTTGTGGCTGTGACCTTTCCCAGGGGCTGTGCAGGGTCCTTGCAGCCTAGGGGTGCTCAGCAGGACAAGGGGCTTCTTCAGCAACCCTCCTTTCTGCAGGACTTCTATGATTATCTTTTGCTCCACGTTACCTGCCATGAGCATCATCTCTAGGTTTCATCCCTGGCACTTGTGGGCAAGTCACAGGCAGGAGAGCAGGATCCTGGCATGTCCCAAGGGATATGCAAAGTAGCCACAGCTGGTTTGGGGAGGAGGAAGTATCATGCATTTAACAAACTCTTCAAGGACAGGCAGAGGGTAGGAGTGGAAGGAGAAAGGGGAAGTTTGCAGACAGAAACGGATAGCTGGAGGCTAGAGGACGGGGATGGACCCATTCCCCAGGAAGCTCAGCCAGGTTTGAGGCAAAGTCTCACCAGAGGTTTTGGGACACCACCTGCTTCCTCTTGCCTTGTTTTTTGGCTTCATAAATTGCAAACCACTTCCTAGGCGCTGTGGGCTGTCCCCTCCAACACTGGGTTGGACAGGAGCATCACCCCAACTCCACTTGCCTAGCGAGGGTGGCTTGGGGTGGTTGGGTTCACTTTGCAGCCAAGTAAAGGTGAGATGTGACATTTCCTTTAGTAGTGCTTTGGCGCTGATGCTTGCCATGGCCTCTTCTCTCCTTCAGAAATGCCCTCTCTATGATTTTTCATGGCCAGAAGGAGGATTTCGTTAGCTGGGTTGTCCTACTACTGGCCTTAGGAGGCCCACCTGCTGTGGGACACCAAGCCGGTTGGGCTACAACTGCCTGCTGCCAACTAAGATTCATTTGGTCATTGTGTTGAGAGGTCCAAAGGGGTCGCACTAGAACTATATAAGAAAAAAAATAAAGTCCACCTAGATTTACTGAGCTTAGGTACCATAAGATGATGCGGAAGAGGAAGCCCCTGCTCTGAGCATGCTGGGACGACAGACCAGGGGGACCAGTTCCCAGAGACATGCTGGGAGGGGGGTGCTGGACACGCCTCCCCTGGAGTGCACCGAGCACGTGGCTCTTCTACCAGTCCCCCCTCCTTCCCCATGAGCGAAGAGGAGGGCAGTTCCCCAAAAAAGAGAGACCAAACTGTGCCCCTTGGGGCCGTGCCGCTGTTCCCTGGACATTGCTGCATGATGGAGCGTTGGTGCCGGGCGTGAGAGGCAGACACGGGCAGGAGGCCATGGGGAGGGGAGATAGATGGAGTCACGGACTGAGAGAAAGAGAGAGACAGAAAAGAATGATGGAGAGCTGTAGGCAGGCGGGACATGAGGGCTGTCTCGCTGCAGGGCCTCTGACACTTAGCCAGAGGCATTGATGTAGAGCTGGCTCTTGAGGATGTAGTCAATGACGGGCTGGCAGAGGTAATCCACAACATGTCCATCCCCGTGCTGCAGGGCCAGTCTGAGGGGGTGGGGGGAGAGAAAAGGGTCAGAGCCTGCTTGGGGGGGTCAGGCGCCCCCATAAAGGGAGGGGCTGACTGGGGGCACCTCTCTCCCAGTCCCAGAGCAGGAGTTCTACATTGCTTACCTGCTTTTGGTGGAGCTGACAACCGACATGGGGTGGTTTGAGTCATCCTTCACCACAAGAATGTTGTTCTGCAGGAGGAGAAGGAACAGAGGAGTGAAAGGATGGCCCAAAAGTGAGGGCCTGCCCTGCTAGACCCCTGCCCTACTGGTCTTTGGGGGTTGCTACATAGTGGCCCCATTGCTCATCCCACCTACCAGCTGAGAGCATCTGACCTCAAGATATTTGTGCCCTGTGGCCGGGGTGCTCCCCTGGGTAAAGAGAGGCCGTGGGTCCTCTCACAGTCTTGCTTAGCCATACATGCATCTGCTTACTTTGTACTTGCGGAGTATGGAGGAGTGATTCATGATCCGGTCGGGGTCTGCTCCATCCCGGGGCACCACCACGATCCCGAACTCCCCAACGATCACCTCCATCTAGGAACAGCCCAAAACAAGGAGAGCTCCCATAACTGTCCAATGCAAAACCTGGTGGCATGTGCCAACCTGCATACACCGTGAAAGCCGAGCCATGGTCTGGATGGAGATAGGAAGTGCATTTCAGCCTATCTGGACAGTCTTTGGTGAGACTTGGATTTAGCAAGGTGTGGTGAGAAGTCTGTGGTGGACCAAATAAAAAGTCACAGGGTTAAATCCTATTACTAGACGCTGAGTTTAGGCTTTAGGGAGGACTTGTTGTGGTAGAAAGGGGATGGCAGCAGAAGAGGTTGCCCAGTGAGGTTGAGACCTCTGCCTTGCTGGAAGGCTTTATGAGCAGGATTGACATATTGGCCCTGACAGAAGTTTCATAGGGTTGTTCTGTTTCAGGCAGAGGAAACCTGAGTTTGAACCAAGGATGGTGTCCAAGTTTACCACCGCCTGGAGACAGCTCCTGCTACCTCGGCCATCTCGGAGCAAAACAGGCTCAGCCAAAGGAGCTCTGGGTCAGCACATTTGATGGAGTGAAACCTGTTGATTTGGCTGTAAATGTGTTTAATTTCTAACATCAAGCCAGCTTTCGTAAACCTCTCATTTCCTACCTCCCTGCTTTGCAGTGCTGAGACTTGGCTCTACTTGATGTTGGCTCCCTCCAAGGGATGAGGGGTGGGAGCACAGCCCTTAGCAGTCCCTTGGGCTGACTTACCTGCACCCTCGGTGATGCTCTTGGTGTGAGTGGTGAGTGAGAGCAGGGCTTGGGTTGGTGACCTGAAGACCCTGTCCCTCAGGCTGCCTGTGAGCAGCGGAGAGGGGGGAAGGGTCAGGGTTGGGATGGAGGAGGTGGTGGGATTGGAATGCCCAGCTCCTGCCATCCCAAGTGCCTCGGGTGGCTCCCAGGGGCACTGGGTGTGGGAAGCAGATGGAGAGGAGGAGAGGGAAGAGAGCCTGGGCAAGAGGAGCATGAAGGGGTGCTCGGTGGCAGTGACTCACGTCTGCCTCATTCCAGAGACCAGGGATACAGAAGGACTCCAGCAGGTCGCTGCCACAGAGCAGTAAGATACGAAGCTCTGAAGAAAAGAGGCAGAGAAGCTCAGAGATTGGAGCAAATGGGACTCAGCAGGCACACACACACACACACACACACACACCCCCCTTCATCACCCACCCCCTCACACTCCTCAGGGGAATCCTCTCCACACAGACCTGCCCTGCCAAAACAAGTCCCATGAAAGTTCCTGCGGTCTTTCTCACATCCCTGCTGGTACCAAACATGAAATAATCCCTACCCTACTTTATTCCATCTCCTTTCCCGTGGTGTTGTGTTGTCAGCATTGCTACAGCTGCACTCCAGCCCTAGAGAAGTGTCCCTAGGGAAGGGCGTGATTTCCCCATGCTCTGGGCACCCATCACTTTGTGATCTGCTGCAGGGGCTCCAGCCATAGGGCAACAGGGAGAGCCCAGAGAACTCAGAGCCCTTGTTGACTGCTTGCTGACTTCTCGCTTTGAGGGTTGGCTTTGCTGCTCAAAGTTGTGCTGTGGGAAGGAGCTTTCTGCTCCAATGGGCCCATAAAGATTGATTTATTTGCACAACCACTGCAGGAAAGGTACAAACCCGGAGGGGTGGGAAGAGATGGCTACATGGGAAGGTGCCTTCCTGGTTGGCTTTCCCAGGTCGCCAAAGCCTTGGACTTTGCATGTTGTTGGTGTGGAGACAGGTGTTGTGTCAGGCTGTGTGTGAGCCAGCACATGAAATGGGTCTCAAAAATACCAATGAGCAGTCAGTGAGGCATCTACCCCTGCAGAGCCCTAGGTGACATATGATTGTGCCAAGTGCATGGCAGCCTGATGGGCCTAAAACCCCCAAAAGGCTTTAAAGAAAGGAGAACCATGGCCTCTCAGGTGGCTGAAAGCCCTCCTGTTGCTGCTGCAGAGCTCAGCAGGGCTGTGGGTAGCATGAGGATGAAGGTGACACCACCGCAGTGCTGTGGGAGGGCAGGTCTCATGGCACTTGAGGTGCCACCATTAAGAGCCACATCCTTGCTGCTTAACCCCTTACTTTAGGCTGATAACCTGCCAACAGGAGTGGGTTCAGGGCACTTTAGTGTTGCTCCTCTTTCACCTCTGAGCCCCAACAGCCAGCACTGGGGTGGGATGATGGTCCAGCACAATTTGCACACAACCACACCTATTGTGTGGCTGCTCCTGAGCTGTGTAGTGCTGGCCTCGAGGAGCCAAGGTGACAAAGAGCGGGGCTGCGTACTCACCGATCTCCTCATATCTCATCACTGTCCCCAAGTTGGCATTCTCATCTGGGGAAGCAAAGCAAAAAAGAGATGCTGGTGCCTGGCCTGGGAGAGAGGGCTGGGAGGAAGTCTTGGGGTTGGTGCTGAAGCTGGGCTTTCCTCTACCTACCCACAAAGGTGAAACGCTCCATGGGTGGGCGAACGCAGCAAATTCGGCTCAGGCTTTCTCCCACCTTCCCCAGGATCTTTGCTGAAGATGAAGAAGAAAAATTAACCACAGACACGACAACACCCAGAAGGACTGACCTGCAAGAATGCTTTGGCCACCCTGGTCCTGCAAAATACACTGTACCCAGGTACAGGAACCCCTCCCAGCCTCTTTCCAGGATCTCCTCTCATGGTCTCAACTCCTGAGAGTGCTACACCAGGCCTTGAAGAGACAAGCTGGACAGTTAAAATCGCTAAGAAAAATCACAAGACACTTGTTCTTATGAGATTTAAGAAACTGGCCCTCTTCTCCCCAGCTAACACCTCCACAGCCTGCTGGCCCATGGAACATCCATCCTTGTCACCTCTCCTGCCAGGTTGTCCCTCTCATAGATGCCATGGGTACCAAATATCATTTTTCTTAGCTGCTCTTGCTGCCTGGATATCATCTGGCTAAAATCTGCTGCAATTTCACAGCCATTTTAAGCCATTCTTGGCTCCCCTTGCTGTGCTGGATGCTGGCATCTCTACCATATCCCCCACTAGATCCTGGGCTTGGTTCACAGAGTCTGGTGAGCGACTGGACCCCAAAATAAGACGATAAGATGATAAAGATGCTAAGATGCTAAAGATGATAAAAGATGATAAGATGCTAGTGCTTGGCAACCCTGGCTGAGAGGTGAGTAGTGGATGGCAGCTCCCCTCGCCTCTACCCTGCTGCCACCTACCTGCGGTGGGCTTGTTGGAGACATTGTTATTGTTCTGGTAGATGGTCTGCGAGGACTCATTTTGGGGCTGGCCGATCACAGGGGTGATGGAGGGGGTGTTGACATTGGAGAGGATGCAACCAGTCACTCTCTGCAACAAGGAAGAAATGTAGCTGGAACAGTGGCGTCGTCGCAGCTGCCTCCTCTGCACCCCAGGCTGAAGCTCATCTCTAGTGACAGGCACAGCCAGACCTCTTTTAGGATCCCGAGTGCTATCTGACATCACTGGCTGGTCCTGGGGCTAGCAGGACCTTATGGCTAATGACTTTGACCCCAGGGTCCCTAGGCGTCCTCCCAGGTTGGTTCACGCTATCTCTGTACCTCCCATCTGGGCTGCCTGGGGGTTTGAATGACTTTATTGAATGACTTTACCCTTCATTTGCTCTGGCCTGCCTGGGCATTTGGAGGGACGTCTCCTCCTCGGTTTTCTGCTTCCTGGCTACTTCGCAGCTGCTGGTTGACTCAATGATCCGGTGGGTCTCTTTCAACCTGGTGATTCTATGATTCTATGATTCTATGCTGAGTTTTACAGCCTCAGTGAGCTGCTCTGTTAGGTTCATACAGGTTTTTCTGCTGGCAAGAGGTGGTGCCCATCCAACTCTCCTCTTCAGGACAGAGCAAGCAGTCAGCATTAATGATTTTGCTTACGCCCAGCCCCGCCTTTGCCCCTGCTCCCCTCCTCCTGCATGAGGGACTGGAACTGCTGCTGGCTCTGGCTGGAGGGCTCGATGTGCTTTCACCATCAGGGCAAGGAGCTCAAAGCACCCGTGAGAACATGTGTCACACCTCTTCCCGGCCAGGATTTCAGGTATGTTCCTGCAAGTTTTCTCTCTGTCTGTTCCCAGTCATATTTTGATTGTTGATATCCATGTTCTGGTGCGAGAGTAGAACCTGCTCCTGCACTCAAGGTTCCTTGTGCACCTCTCTCCATGCCCCCACCCAAGGTTCACTCGCCACACTGGGTCTAACCTCACCTTCATCAGATCACGGTGGTGCTCCAGCACACTGCAGGTGGTCTGCCAGGTGTCCTGGTAGCACTCCCAGGGGTCCACCCTGCAGGGAGCACAGCAATACAACAGTGTTAGCTGCTACCTGGACCTCCTGGCTGTGTTACCTCCTCCCCACTGCTTTGGCCAGCATTGCTGGGAATGATAGAATGTCTTGGGTTGGAAGGGACCTTAAAGATCATCTGATTCCAACCCCCCAGTTTCTATGGGCAGGGATACCTCCCACTAAATCAGGCTGCTCAAGGCCTATCCAACATGGCCTTGAACATCTCCAGGAATGGGGCAGCCACTATTTCTCTCCCCGTGCTAAAATGTACTATATCCTTCCTCTAGCCCTTCCACCCAGCTTTTTCTAATGGCTCTGGGGACCTGAACATGTGCCTGGACACCTTTCCACTCTTAGTGTTCACTAGCTAGCTTCCATCTGGCTTGGACATATCTACAGCTTTTACAGCCCCTCTGTCCCAGGGTAACACAGAGATGTTTCTGGTCCCAACTCAGCCACTAGACACCACTCGGCTCTGCTGGGAATGGGAGAATCCATGGGCTGGTGTTGCAGCTGTAGAAAGGGAAGGTGCCATTGCACAAGGCTGGAGTGGCCAGGCTGAGTCTAGGGTTCATCTGGACACCACAGACTCAAGGAGAGGGTTGCAAGACCCCATGAAGACAAAGGCTCCCCCTTAAAGGATTGTTTAACAACCCTCATCCATTATCGACTGGGCTAGGAGAGGAAGGCCTCTGGCTTTTAATCAGGCTTTGGCTGGGAGAAGAGAAAGTCCACCCTGGAGCTCTGGCAGTGGGTAGAATCTCCACTTTGGGAATCTGCAGCCCAGGGCTCTGCCACTCACCTGATCCAGTCGGAGGACTGGACGGCCAGTTGGCACATGGTCAGGCGGTGCCGGCTTGAGACCAGACCCTGCAAGAGAGGGTGATGGAGGACCAGTTATGGGTAGGAGGCAAGTGCTGTGCTCTAGCTATGCTGGGCTTGCAGACCTTCGTCGGGCAGAGCATTGGGCTCAATCAGATGAGGCAGGCCAGAAGGATTCATTCCTGCCCACAGAAAGTGATTTAAGGTCCCCTTTGCTGGAGGAGAGGGAGTCCCTGCCTTGCTTCAGCCCCAGTTACAAACCAGCCAGTGAGATTTGTGCTGCAGTGGGGGCAGATGCAGATTCTATGGTGAAATTTCTCAATGAAATTTCTCCAGCTTTCTAGAGAGGAGAAAGTTCTCTCCTTCCCTAACTTGGACTCCCCCCACCGCCCCTGAAAGTGCTTTAAAGGTCCCTGTTTGCATCGTCACCATCACCATAGTAAAACTGGCTTTGAATTCATTCAGACAAAAAAAAAAAGCCCAACCCAACATGATGGTCACCATCATTTTGGGTGAGAATGTTTCTCTATGCTGTCTAGGAGCTAGGCTGGCTGTAGGATTATGCTACAGGTTTTATCTAAAGAGTGACTGATTTTATCCTCTTCCTTCTTCTTGGGGAATTTCCTGTGGTCATGGGAGGCCCTGGATAGAGAAGATCTGGACAATGGGTGCAGACAACGCTGCCTCTGGCTTGAGGCACTGTTGGTCATAGGATGCAGAAAGGGCAAATGGGGATGACCCACCGTCTTCCCGTAGGAGTCGTGCACAGGTGAGACAATGCCACCGATGACGATGAAGCGTCCAGTCTTGTGCAGGTAATCCCGGGCTCGCTCTGAAGGAGGAGGACAAGAGAAAGCATGCAGGTGGTTTCAGCTCAACCCAGTGACCCTGCTGTCCACCAGCAGGAGGGGAAGACAACCAAGGGAAGGGCTGTCTTTGCCATTACTGCCCGTCTCACTCAGTGCCATCCTTGGTGATGCTAAGCATGGACCTTCCTGGGGAATCACAAACCTCACAGGAAGAAGGATTTGGTGGGTGAGAGGGCAGGTCTTTACAAAATCTAAATCACATTCAGACAATGAATTACCTTCAACCACCTCACCAGGGCATCAGAGGAGCGTCCAAGAGCCTGCGCCGCCACCAAGAGCCATTCAGCAAAGAAAGGCTCTTCTGGCAGCCTACTGAAGGGCTCACCAGGAGAAGTACCACACCAGGACAAAGGCGCTTGTCCTCATCTGCTTCTCACCACTGGAAAGTGCTGGGATGCTGCTGGTGAGCTCACCACCTCTCACTATAACCCTGCTTTGCTCCAACCTTACCTGTATTTTGCTTCTTCCAGCCCTGCTTGCCCTCTGCTTGCTCTTATTTCTCCTTCTTACTTCCTTGGTCTGATCCTGCTTCCCTCCCTGCCTGCAGACAGGGTTACCCAGGGGTTTGGGTGATGGTGATTGTCCTCCCTTTCTTTTTTCCATCAACCACGGGACTGTGATGGGGTTGCAGCCCAGTGGAAAGCAAGGAGGGAGAGGCCAGGAGATGTGAGCATGGGGCAGGTCAGCATTGGTGACCATGGCAAGGACTGGCCCTACTTCCTGTGCCAAGCCTGGGTAGGGTGGCTAGGGAGCACACAGCACAGCAGTGCCCACCCCAGCTACTGAGAGAGTAGAAAGAAAGATAAAAAGGAGAGTAAAAGCAAAACCAGAGACGAGATTGATGAGTCATTAGAAAGTGCTTTTTTTTTTTCTTTCCCAGCAAGCGGAAGATCAAGAAAATACTTTGCCTTCACAAAGAAAACAAGCATTTCTAAAGCTAAGGTGGCTTCAGGATCCATCAGCTATTCTGAGATGACACTTTGCATCATATCCTGCAGAAACCCTGCTCCAGCCACCGGTGTTTCTCCAAGGGCTGATGAGCAGCCCTGCCTGAAGGACTGATCACAGAATCACAGAATCACCGGGTTGGAAGAGACCCATTGGATCATCGAGTCCAACCATCCCCATCAAACACTAAACCATGTCCCTCAGGACCTCGTCTACTTGTACCTTAAACACCCCAGGGAAGGCGAATCAACCACCTCCCTGGGCAGCATATTCCAATGTCTAATGAACCTTTCCGTAAAAAACTTCCTCCTAATCTCTAGCCTAAATCTCCCCTGGCGGAGCTTGAG